>CAXKVX010000527.1:0-349665 GCA_964058865.1 Eleocharis quinqueflora
ACCAGTGAGAAAGAACAAAATCCAATTCTTTTTCCAATTACTGAAGGTCACCAGCTCCCAATCGATGCTATTCAACCAGCTCAAGCCAATGCAAAGAAGTGAAAATGCAACTAACCAGGTCAGATTCATACACCCTTCTAGCAACTCACTAGGGAACTTCTAGTATTGTTATGTGGATGGCTCTTGGAGGGGCTTGGAGAAGGGGGGTGGGGTTGGTGGGGTTTCAAAAAGGTGAGCTGCAGGAGTATGTGGCAAGGGGTGGATGGCTCAAGCCAATGGCTACTCTGGAGGGATTGCGATGGTTGCAGAAAATCTGGTCTGATCTCAGAAACATCATCTGCAGGAGTACCAAATCTGGTGGACTGGACCTGTCACATGGAGATATGCAAGGTCTGGCAAATGCTCAAAGAGATCGCATCTGATATAGTCAGCTGTGTCTATAACCAGAGAGACAATCCAGGCACTAAATTCGCTCACCATTTGGGAAACAAAGGCAGGCACCAAGACACCAAGATGTAGAGTTTAGGGGACAGGTATTTCCTGTTTGTCAGGACTCTAGAGATTACCCTAGCTAGTTTTTAAATTGAACTTGTAAGGGGGAAGCCTACGGGCAATTTGTAAACCAAAAATAAAAATCAAATCTAAATAATCAATCAGTCACACAACAAACAAACTAGAATCGACATTGAGTCGGATCGGATCATGTGTGCATTTTTTTTACTGAAATTGGGATAACCCACTGATTTCATTGAAACCGACAGTCAGTGTGCGCATTGATTTCCACGCTATATGTACTAACAAGGGATTGGTGCTTGTTACTGAATATCTGTTGATATTGACTTTTTGTTTCTGAATAAAAGGGGAAAGACCAGCTGAAACACTTCTGGAGAAATCTGATGATTCACTCCCTCCAAGTCAACCAGTATGCCTGGACCGGAGAGGATTTGCCTTGTGGTGGTGGTGTGACACCTCGATTGGATCTGGAGATGTTTAATTTAATGTGGAGAGCGCATATGAGACTTCGACAAAGGTAACGAGAAGGTAGAGCAAGGTTCTGCATTACAAGAAAGATGAAATATTGATGCTCGTTTGATGTTTTGATGTTAATGAGTCATGTTAGAAGCTTAATAGATGCTTAGTTAGTCCTGTAGCCTAGTGACCCACCTCTAGCACTTCACTGCGTACCACCAAGTGAGTAACAGACTGTAGATGCATTTCAACTGAATCTTTGACTTGTCATGCTCTATATAACACAAAGAACACCCCAGTTTGCTTAATTTGTGGTTACCAAAACTGTGAATTTACCAAATTAGATCTGTGTCAGCTTTAAACCCAAACCAGACTTTGTATTTGACCATTAATTTGCAACCTTGCAAGCTTTGTAAAGCTTAATTCAAGCTTCAGGATTGTTAATTGAATTCCCCGAAAACATCTGTGAAACGTTATAATATGTGTAAATAGAAAATAAATTGAAGGAATTGAAAAGGGGAAAGTCACATTCACGATAAACTCAAAATTGAGGATCTGATTCGACAAATTAAGCACAATGAACGCAATAAAACATGAATTAGTGATGAATTGAACATCCTTGGACATGTGCAATCGTGAAATTCAAGCTTGCATGCATTAATTTGATTGGATTTGATCTCGGTATCAAGTATCGGGATGGAACTGCACCTCGGTACCAGTTCGCACACCAAATTAGACAATGACAGATCAAATTAATAGTACAGATCAACTTTAAGATGTTTGATAACTATAAACTGTAAAGAAATCGCCTTAAACTATTGTATTATATGCATTTACTTTATATACATTCAATTTGTATATATTCAATGCCCTTGGGTGGGCCCTTGATTCGTACAACAATTATAGACAATTAAGGTAATGCTCTTTTTTTTCTCCAGGGGGATGCTTTCTGATTTTCTTTTGAAATTTTGGCATCAATATTTAGTTATTGCATAAGATTGAACAAGCTCACAATAAGGTATTAATTGAAATGGTATATGATAATCTACAACAAAATAATAATTATGTGTCTATGCTTTAGCATTTTGCAGAGATGAACATTATATTGTTGATGCTTAGCTACTTTATTTGTGTGCTACCATGTTCCTGAATTTGCAAATTAACACCAATTGAGCCTTTTTCAAATTCGATTTGCGCAATTAAGCCTTTATAGAGCTTCCTTGTGCAATTATTGCCCCCCTAATGTATCTGAATATTGATTATTCCAAATGTCCGTTCTTATGGTCTCAGTTTAGTTTTGGGTTATTTGTTCATCATATAACAACGCCCAATGTAGGCTATTTTCAATGTTTCTCTATTCGTGTATAGGTACTATGAGACGGTGGATGTGATTGGATTCGTTACTGTGGGTTTCAACTGTATGTACTTGTAAACCACAAAGCAACACAAAAACACATTATTCACTGCCCTCTTGGTGACTGCTTTGACTCCGTCATGGATCAGGCACTTTAGGCAGATTGTAGCCATTCAATTTTTTCAACACAGTGGCCAGGGCAGCGATACTTTTATGCCCGTTGGATTTCCTTACAATTGGTTGTGTATTTTATTTTCTTGGCAGTGTTCTTTCAATAATAAAATTATGAGTAGGAAATAGAGAGCTCCATTTTATTTTAATCATGTTCAACAAAGTGGACTATCCCCAATTTCAATTCCACACACTTCAATTCTAGGAAATAGGATGGTTTTGGCTGGATCCCTTTTATGTTTGGCAACTACTACATCTCTTCAACTTAATTTAATTTTATTCCCACGTTTCAGACAGCACGCTCCTTAGATATATTATGACTTTTTTACTTTGTACAATTATATTTTATTGCATGATGTTAAACATTATTCTGGCTAGCCATGTGTATAGATAGATACCTTTTGGTCCCTGATTATGCATCAATTCTCTCATATATCCACGCCACAGTTGTTCCCCTGTTACTAAAAACAAAGGGTGGATTTGTATATGACATATCCGTATTAGTATTATTTTAGCATATAATGATATCCTTTTTGTGTTTAGGTACTGGCATACCTTCTGATATATGCCTCATCATCAGCAACAGCTCGAGTTCGGCACAGGATTGTCAACTCAGAAAACGATCCCTTTCTAAATATGGCAAATGGTTCCATTGCTCTCACCTTTCTGGCTTTCTTAGCTGATGGACAAATTACCAGCAACAGCCATTGGTTTAGAAGTTTGATTTGTTCCTCCTTCCAGTCAATAATAATAATTTATTTATTATTCATATACTTCCTTATTCAAGTTGTTATCCAGTTACAGTTGTTTGTTGGTCATTGAGCACTATTAGTCAGAAACAATTCCATGAATTGTGTGCCCCCATTCAACAAATCTTAGTTTTTCATTTTTTTTAATTTGTCAACTTATTCACTTCATAGGAAGAATTCAGAATAACAATAATAATAACAAACAAAAAGTTGTCTTACAAACCAATCTATCTCTCTAGATCGTCCTAGAAGGAAGGGATTTCATCCTCTATTTATTCTGGCGTTGAAGTGCATCAACTGACAAACCAATCAAGCATTACAATCCATCTGAGTTCTGATACTTGCAATTCATGGAAAAAAGAGCAGCTATTGAGTTCACCTTCCCAATTTGGCAAAATATACATTCACGTCATCAATCGATATAACCATGCAGTTCTGAAAACAAATTCACACACCCTCTGCTATTCTATACCTGCAGTTGAAGATGAGAGAAGAAACAACACTTCTGAATGCAACAGAGTCAAAATAACAAACATACAGAGAGAAGTGGCAGTTAAATGGCGGAAGCTATTTTAACACTTGTGCTGCGCAAACTAGCTGATTCTGCAGTAAACAATACTCTGTACCTATATGGGGTCAGAGGCAAATTGGATTCGCTCTGGCACGAGCTAGACTGGATTCGAGCATTTTTAAAAGATGCAGAGTCAAAGCGCAATGCGGATGAAAGGGTGAAGATTTGGTTGTGTGATGTGAGGGAAGTGGCATACAGAATAGAAGATGTGATTGACACATTCATTGCAAAGGTCGACAATTTTAATCAACCTAGCATTTTTAATGTCCTCTGGAAAGTCCTAAAGAAGCCCATGAAGCTGCGCACTGTTCATAATCTCACATGTGAGATGGATGAGATCCAAACAAGACTTCATGAGTTAAAGGAGTGTACCAAGAGGTATAGTATTAATGAAGAGTTGGGAGATAGCTGCAACAGTAATGTGGTGCCGATAAGGCCTGTCAGGAAAGTCGTATTTCCTGATGAGGATGATCCTGACATTATTGGTTTAGAGAAAGACAAAGACAACATAGTCAAGCTACTTCTCGACCCAAACACTAAAAAGCGCAGTGTATTGTCAATTGTCGGACAAGGTGGTCTCGGAAAGACAACTCTTGCCAGAAAAGCATATAACAGGTTGGCAATTACATTTGAATATATAACTATATACAATTTTACTAGTGGATGACGCCTTTTAGATTTTCAAGATTTGAGGGACAATGTCATCCTTAATTAACTCCTATTTTTTAGATTATTAGCCAGTAATATTTATTGTTCCCATATTATTTGTGTGCTCCATATGTAAGTCTGGAAACAAAAAACTGAAAATAAGAGCATATATTATATACAACTGATGGCATATGGTATATTAAACTACTCTTAAATAAGGTTGGGATGTTTGTTTCTTTCGCAATTATAAGAATAAATATTTCTTTCTAAGAGATTCTACAACCTATATTGATATTGATCTCTGTGTGTAGCGATGAGGTTAAGGAGGAGTTTGAATTCCGATTATGGCTGTCGATCACTCAACAATTTAAACTAATTGACATCCTGAAGAGGATTTTAGAGAAGTTCCGACCTCTACAAGAAGATGAGAAGTCTCTTGTCCAAATGGAAGATCCAGTCTCTCAACAATGGGCAACGGAGCATTTTATTACTGAACTTAATGTGTCCCTTACACATAGACGGTATCTTATCATTATGGATGATGTTTGGACAGATGATTTATGGATTCAAGTGAATAAAGCCCTACCTGATGTTAAAAATGGCAGCAGAGTGCTGGTAACCACTAGATTCTCTGACATTGCTATGAGAGCAGATCCTACTTGTGATCCATACCATCTTCCCTTTTTGAGCGAAAGAGAAAGCCAACAACTTTTACTTAAGAAAGCTTTTCCTTTTAAAGATCCTAAAACATATCCTTGTGATCTATCTGACCTTTCTAAAAAATTTGCAATGAAATGTGGTTACTTACCGCTTGCTCTAGTAGTTGTAGGTGGCCTACTGTCAAGACAACCACCAACATTTCCTTCTTGGCATAAGGTTTTTGAAAAACTCAGAAGGAATGGTGATGGAAGATTGAAATGCATTGAAATTCTCGCAACTAGTTATGAAGACTTACCTATTGTTCTCAAACCTTGTTTCATGTACTTTGCCTCATATCCAGCGGACTATGAAATCAAGGCAAAATCCTTGATTCGAATCTGGATTGCGGAGAGGTTTATACCTGAAAAAGATAGTGAAACAACAGAAGAAACAGCTGAGGATTATTTAGAGGAACTTGTTCAAAGGTACCATGCTTCATATGTATAATCTTTTTTTTCCAATTGATAAAATTTTGAATTGGTTATGGCTTTTGATCTTTTGAAAAAAACTCAATCTCTATACTTTTTTTTTTTTTGAAGAAAGTAGGCATAGCCCAATCTCTATACTTAAATTCTATCAACTTTGTCCTTGAATTTTTAGATTAATTAAAAAGTAAATATATTTTATTAACTTTGATGCATTACATTCTTCGTAGAATTGCATTTGACATGTACCAAATTAAAGAATCCGTATTTGATCTAGTAGAAGATAAAACAATGTCCTCTGTTGTAAGGCGCATGTTGGAAACTCAGATGGAAATTAAGAAATTAATATTTTGATTGGAGTGGAAAGTCAAAATAAATAAATAAACTTCTACCAAATTAGGATTCAATATTCAAGGAAAAGCAATACCAGGTTACTTTAATAATTTAGTTTTCACCGAACTGAGGCATCACACTTAACCGTTGTTATGCGAACTTGAAGAACACTATTCTAATTTATCATTTAAAATCCAGAAAATAATTTCATGGCTTTTTGAATAATCCAATGACTAATTTGGTGTTAATCAAATAATGAAATAAAGGTTGAACGCTAATATTTTTGAGGAGTTGAACAATCATCTTTTTTAGGAACTTCTGAAGTTCTAGTTTAATCCACATGAAAGTTTAGAAACTAATTAAATTGGATGCTTAGGAACATTTAGTTATAAGAACTTGCATTAATAGGTAGATATATATCGGGGAAAATTATAATATGAACTAATCTTGGTTACAGGAGCCTGATTCAAGTTTCATCGAGGTTTCACAATGGATCCATTAAGTATTGCCGCATACACGATCTCATACGTGATTATGCCATTGAAAAAGCCAAAGAGAACAGGTTCTTGGAAATAATACCAAATCAAGGAGGCAATTCTAGCTCTAGTACCGTATCTGTGCGTCGTTCAGCTCTACACTGTGATCGCATGGATATTATAGAATATACAGGTCCAAACCTCCGCTCTTTATCATACTCTGGTGAGTTGCCAAATGCAGATAAGTTCCGACTTCTTGAGGTTTTCAATGGAATGAGCAAGCAATTTGATTTAATCACTGGGAACTTCTTTGAGAAATTGACACAGTTAAGGTATCTAAAAGTATATGGAGATCTACACGTTCTTTGTCATGAAACAAAATTTTGGAGAAGTGTAAGCCACATGAGAAACCTCCAAACACTGGAAATACCAGAATTGATTACAGAACATAATGATGATCAATCTGATTGTATATGGGATATAATGACACTGAGGCATATAATTCTACCTGGATATTATTATGGGCCTCCATCAACAGCATACCTTCCAAATTTGCAAACCCTAAAAATTGTAAGAGTTCGAAAGTCATGGGTTACCAAAGGTTGGCCTACAATGTCCAATATTCGGGTGCTAAAGCTTCGCGAATTTCCATTTAATTATGGACAGTCCTTCCGCATTTTCCTAAGAGGACTTAACCATCTCACCTCTCTACACACGTATGCGGTCAATGGCATTGAAGATGATCCAATGAATTATGAAATGATGGATATGAGTGCCTTTCCATGTTATAACCACTTGCAATCCTTGTACGTGATAGGGAAATGGACTGGGGTGGTCGATTTTGCAACTTCATTCCCAAAACACCTCACAAAACTCACACTTGTTCATTCCGGAATCGAAGAAGATCCAATGCCGGTTCTGGAAAATCTAGAGAGCCTCAAGGTACTTGTGCTCGGTAATGATTCATACAAAGGAAGACGACTATGTTGTTCAGTTGGAGGATTCCCGTGCCTCCAAGCTCTGTCCCTCGATGACTTAAAGCAGCTTGAGGAATGGGAGGCAAAGGAGGGAGCTATGCCGATGCTCGAGGAGATAATAATAAATTGGTGTCTTAAATTGCGGCTCATCCCTGAGCTACATCATATGCCCTCTCTCCGCAAGTTGACTGTGCATCTCGTGGATTCAAATCTTTCAAGTTTGCTTGAAGACGAATCAGAAAAAATCAGAGAGGGTCAATTCATTCATTTTGATATTCTTTAAAAGAGAATAGTTTAATTTGTGTTCTTTGAACCGTTTAATTCGTACCCATTTTGGCAATTAATTTGTGCTAGTGTTATTTTGATTTTCTGCATTTTTATTTGGACTTTACACTTGGAGCTTTTTATTTTACTTTCATAATTCCTTATTTTTAATTGTTTTTGTGTTTCCTGTAATAAATACCATCTTTCTGAATTGCTTTTCTGCATGTGGTATTGATAAATGTAGCAAATGACATATTTATTGAGGTGATTACGACATGCAAAACTTGGTCATTAATTAGAAAAAGAAATGTTGTTGTGGAATGATGATAAGCATGAGTTTCTTTTCATATATGTTGTTCAGCTAGAGCTGGAGGGTTCCCCCGCCTACAAAATCAGGTCGAATGAAAGGCAGAGGGGGTCATGCTCATGCTTCATATATTCCGTGTTTGTTGTAATGAACGGCATCTATTGTAATTGCTTTGGTGCATTTCGTATTGATCATGTAGCAAATGAAATATTAATTGAGGTGGTTAGGACTAATAAATCTTCTTCATCTTTAACTAAAATTAAGGCGCTTATATTTTGAGGAAACCAGCTCTCTGCAGATTCTCAGTTTTGCTGCGGAGTCAACTAATGATGGCTATGGGCCTATGGCCTGTGGATGCATATTATTACACATCAACTTACCGATGAATAGCGCAAGCATGTATTGTAAGGCCCAAAAAGGCTCATATTCATGTTAGAGTACTATCCATTTTTACATCCCAGGTACGGCCCAAAAATAATATATGTTCTCTTGTAACTTGCAAGTTGTAAGCACCTTGGGATCTGCTCCCGACAAAGACAGCGTAAAAGACAAGGATATTTTTACTGTTCCGACAGAGACAGTGTAGTTCACCGAGCGACTCGAACTCTGACCGTTCTGCGTCTGGTCCCGATTCGATCGATCGATCTCCTCTTTTCTTGCTTCTTTCGAATCGGCGCTGCGTATGACTGTTCTCATTTATTGAACCAACAAAAAAGATGGGAAGCTTGTCATGGAAGCGACTGGAGCTTGGTTTTGTACTCATATATGCTGCATTTTTCTACGCAAGTTTCATTCAAAGGTCCCTTCACCTTTCTCATGGTAACTTTCTATTGCTGTCTGTCTTCTCATGGTTACATTTCAACTCTAGGCATACCAAATGTACCGTTGACAGAATATTTCCTTTTAAGTCTCCTCATTATGAGTCTGCTGATTTAGATTCAAAATGTATTGCAGATTATGTTGGAAGGTTAGATGGTCTTCGTAAGGGGTGGTTAGCTGGTCGCTTCAATGTATGCCCTCAATTTTGTTATCTTTAAAAAAATTATGAAATTTGCACTTGCCTGTTGAAAATGGTCTTATACAGTGCATTCTCTTTTTATACATTGATGTTTTGTTCTATAGATTTTCCGTCCATTTTTTATCATGAGTACTTTGGATGTATTCTCGTTTCATTGTGAATTGAAGTTTTACTGGGTTGACAGGAATAAGAAAGAAAGAAAAATAATTTAGTGATATCTTTGTATTTCTGGCTTTCTAAGTGGGCAGTTCTGTATTCTGGTCACTTTTCAATGTCTGTTTGATACATTTTTGCCCCATACAGTACCATGTTTAACTTCACGTTTTCTTACTTAATTATACTGATCATTTTTGTTTCCCAGGACATATCAGATCCCCAATGGAGAAGTTTCCGTGAAAATTTGCCTATTCTAACCATAGTTATGGGTATTTTTGTAACTATCGCAAACTTCCTTAGATATCAGTATGGCTTGAAAGGAAGAGGGATGTCTTTAGTATGGACAACCTTGTCTCTGTGCTATTTAGTTTATCTACATGGGGCTTGGTAAGTCTTTATGCAATAAACAAGAATATCCAATTTCATATTTTGTTCCAGATTTAGCAAATATGGAATGATCCTTATTCTGAAACAACACACCTGGTACACTGCAACCTTTTGCAACATTACAAGTAATTTAGTAATTGCATCAGAGTTGAGTGTTGTCCCATAGATAAAAGTGACATCTCATCCAATAGTCTCAGTAGAATTTGAATCATCCTCTGTCGTGACGATTTTAGTCCTCCTTTTCTAATTTTGTTACATTCATTTATGTTAGTTAGGATTTTTTAATGACTTGGGCTGAGATTTGTTTTAATATTAGATTCTGTAGCATGCAATACATTTGCATTAGGGACTGTATAGTTATCTTATCTGAGAACTGTATTATTTAAGCCTTGTGGCATTATATTTCTGAGGTTGAAGTAAGCCTATCCCTTCTTGGGTCTATACAGCCTTTGAGAAGTTACAATTTGTTTCCAGTTATAATTAATATACCATTTTTTCTACTTTTTGAAGTACCGCCTTCATCTTTGCAATCGGATCAGCTAACTATTTGATTACGAAGGTTTGGTTTTCCTTCCCCTCTCCCCCTACCCCCCACACACACAAAATACGCAAAAAAAAGGTTGTACTACAGTATTGTGGACTGCCCGCTTTAACAGCTACAGTCGGTCTTCCTCTATACCTCAATATTGTAACTAATATGTACCAAAATATTTGAAGAACTTGCTACTTAATCATAAATGTTAAATTGATACAAGATTGATACCATTTTTTATTCATACTGGTTGCATACTGGACATTTTTTATAGTTTGCTTTGTTGTCATTTCTTAATCTTCTGCTTTTCACTTGTATATTTACTCATATTGAGGTTAAACTGACAAATATACATCCAAGTAATATAAATAACCCTCAGATTTATCTATGCATGCATGCACACAGAAGATTCCTAGGGATTAGTTGAGTAAAAGTTATTTTTTCTTTTTTCTTGTTTCTTTTTTTTTTTTTGTAGACCTTTGTTCGGTCAAGATATTACTTGGCAATTTTGTGGAGCTTCAATGTAGCCTTTTTGGTACTAAATCGGGTATATGAAGGCTACCCCTTCTCTTTATTTGGGTTAGATACACTTTTGCTTGTCCTGATTTATATATATTACACAAAGATCCTTGTACTATTACCTATTTAAGTTTGCTAATATATGTCCTGTGTCTAAATGATCTGCAATTGCAGGCAAAGGTTGGCTTTTGTAGATAACTATCGTGGCACTTTTAGATGGCATATATGCTTTAACTTTGGTACCATTTATCTCTTTGTGATGGATTTTTTTAATTGTTAATTTGAAAAGAGCTCATACTTGGGCGATCGTACATGACATTCTAGTTCATGAAATAACCTGAATTGAATCAGATAACCTGTTAGTCAAACCAAACCAGCTGATTTAGTTCAGATGAAGTCAGCTTGATGGGTTGACTTGCAAAACTCCGCAATATACTCCGGTGTTGCATTGTTGTTATGATATTTTTTAAGAGAGATGTACTTGGACCTTTCTGATGTGTAAAAAAAAAAAAATTAAAATCCTAGTTGATCTCTTAGATCTCTCTTTGTTTACCTTTATTCTTTGTAAACCAGTGGTACTGCGCATGATCAGCTATGGATGGGACTACTATGCAGCATTCAACAGACACCCCTTTGATCTCAAGGTACCTTTCTGAATCTCCATTCTGATGACTTTTGCTTTTTGTTACCTTCCTATTTGTATTGAAAAGTGAAAACCTACTTTGCGGAGTAATCTGCAGATTCCAGTGGCTGGATTAATGCCATCTTGGAATATCAATTGCCTATCTTTTCTTAGAAGGTAATTGAAGCAAATTTTTCTGTGTTATTAATATAAATGATTGGAAAAACCACACACTACAGAGGCACATGCAGCGCTGTGAAGTTTGTTCTTCAGGGAAGACATGCTATCATGCTTTGCAGGTAAGAAGTACTTTCTGGAGTAAACTACACAAGCAGTCAATAAAAGACAATGACCAATCCCAATTGTAGTCGAAAACTTTGAAAATTTTAATATGATTCCCTAATATCCTGATTTGAGACAACTAGGATTCCTATCGTCAGCTTGCATTAAAAAAATATCAATGATTATCCTTGTTAATTGTATATGGAGTGAGTCATTTTGGTTGGATATCTTTCAATAAATGGGCTTGTTTGGGATTGAAGGCTTTGTTCTTGTTGTTGTATCTTTTAATAGGACTTCTGCATGGACCTGATGATGCTTGAGGGCAATTTGTGTAATTAACACTATTGCTATTAAAATAAAGTGAATATGAATATTCATATGCTAGTGCAATACTGCAAGAAACAGAAGATCTCTTTATGTGTTTTTATGGGAATCTTGACATAAATTTGTGCTAAATGTGTTGTTAATGGAAATCTCGTTGAATCCCCTGGGCTGTTGGAAATGATCATGCTTTATTTATTTATTTATTTATTTTTCTTCTTGGAATAAAAGTAGAACTTCAAGTTGACTCATTGCTTTCTATCACAAAAAAAAGGATTTTTTATTTCATGCTAAATGGTTGGTTATAAGAAATTGATATAATCCTTCAGCTGTTAGAAATTCCTTTCTTGTTTTAGAATTGAAGCTGCATATGTTGAAGTGACCAAGTATCAATAAAAATATGTGTAACATAAATCAACTAATTGCATTATGGAGTCTGAGTTCATGGTTAAATGTCACTTTTCAGGAGAAGGGGCTCCGCCTTGAAAAGTACTCATATTGCATGTACATTTGCTACTTGATATATGCACCTCTTTACATTTCCGGACCTATTGTCAGCTTCAATGCCTTCGCTGCACAGGTTCATGACTTTCTTAGTTGGGTTGTTTTACTTTGAAATATGTGAAGCAAATTGCAACAGTTTTTTTGGATCTTTTTTGAAATTGGAACAAAAATGTGCCTGGAAAGATATAACCGAATCTGACCTGATAATTACTCTATTGAGTGAATGTTGTGTGGATAATAAGTCTACAATTGAAACACCTAATGCAAACTGAACCATAATCTGAAAAGACTTAATGCTATGCCCAAGGTTACCGAGCTGAAGCAGCCAACCTTCATGGACCAAAGGCCCTGAGGTGATATGACTCAAATTGATCCAGTCCAATCTCATGATTGTCATTTCCCTTCATGACATACTTTTTTAATTAGTGACTTCGATTTATTTTCAAGAGTTTGAGGATCTTTTTTCATATCTCAGCTAGAAATGCCACAAAAAAGCTATTCTATTATACGCATTAGTTTCTACGGCCTCAGGTGGTCTTTTGCTTTTCTTCTAATGGAACTGATAACACACTTTTGCTACTACAATGCCTTTGCAAAAAGGTAAAATATTTTTTCTGAAGTACATATGCTGCGTCTATTTTTACGAAATCTCCTTTATTACCATAAGGAAAAAAAAGGTGGAAGTATATATTTAAAAGACAGAAATCAGCATTTATACTTGTACAGTATAATGCCATCCTTCTTAAAATATGTGTAGTACCATCTTATGCCCCTACCATTTTAGATTCTTTTCAGAAGAAACAAAAATTGAAGCAAAGCTCATTCTAGTATTTATCTAGAGAGAAGTGAGGAAGGATGGTATTTTGTGTATTTTTGGAGTAAAATGCCGAAAGGAACTACGCATGTTTTATTTGGTTTTTACAGCATTGTACAATGATTGTTTGTGTGTTTCTGTGATATTTCTGTTTTTTTGCATCAGACAGCCTTTTTTTATTTTCAAATACATCTTTTTCAGTGGCTTGTGGTGGCAGTTATCGCCTTTCCAGATCTTTATTGTGGCGTATGGGGTAAGATACCTGAGCTCTATGTGATTAAATTGCACCAGTTATGGCCTTTAGTACCAAACAAGTTGGGTTGGCCTGAAATGAAACACAATCGGAGTAATCGAACATCAATGTCAAACCAGTTATGGTCTATGGTTTCAAGAAATAGTAATATATTCCAACATGAATGAAGAGCTGTAAGCAAAGGGAGATGCTCAGTACAGATCTCCCCAACTGATTAATGTTTTAACTCTTTCCATCTGAACAGGTTATAAACTTCATGTGGTTGAAATTCTTTCTAATCTGGGGATACTTCAGATTTTGTTCTCTGGTAATTATGTTTGTGTGTGCATGCGTGTTTATTTTACCATGACATTGTAATTCAAGCGCATCCTTGTTGAAATAATCAGCTTGACTACAGAGTTGAAGGGTGAATTTGTGACATTCAACTAACATGCTACAGTTTATAATGCTGCATACTGAAATGCTTGACTTTTCAGGTTAGCGGAGTTGAGACACCAGAGAATATGCCCAGGTGCATAAGTAATTGTCATGATTTGGAGACATTTTGGAAAAGCTGGCATGCTTCCTACAACAGATGGCTTGTTAGGTAACCTCTTTTAAAAGATTGATGAGAGGGATAAAACTATTCCCTTCATAATACAGCTGTAATGGAAATCATAGTCAGCTATGCACGATACCAGATTGATTATGGTATGTACCGTATGTACCTCTCCAAATCTTGCATTTTTACTATAGTTCAGACAGAGTATTCAATTGAGCTCTTAATGGAATTTAATCTTACTTGGCTGAGTTAACTGTGTGCAATGAAGCATCAATTTAGCTATGACTTTCCTCAATTAAACTGGACTCATCATTAGCTTATCTTTGAGTGGCAATTATTCCCCAGTTAACTAATAATGTGTGGATTTTTTTTATTTTAGGTACATGTACATTCCTCTTGGTGGCTCCAAGAGAAAGCTACTAAATATATGGGTTATATTCACGTTTGTAGCAGTATGGCATGATTTGGAATGGTACATGTTTTGTTAAAGCTTATAATATGATTGTGACACAAGTAACATTTGAAAATATATATCTAAGATTAAATGTGTATTTTTGTTTAAATATTAATCTTTGTTTAAATATTGAGCAGGAAGTTAGTTGCATGGGCATGGTTAACTTGCATATTTTTAATTCCTGAAATAGTTGTGAAGTCGGTTGCCAAAACTTTCAAGGTAATTTTCTTTTACAGCTCTGTTACTCTCGTCTTTTTTTGGTACATGCACAACCTTGGCAGGATCTATCAAGGCTCGTATGTGTGTACTGTACCAGTCACATGTGCGATATTGCTTACCATACCCTACTTTACAGCTCTAGAGTTTGTGATCAGGTTGCGAAAGAATAAAGGTTTTTGAGCCAACACGGTTTTACCTCAAGTACTCTCAAGTGTGTGCAATTATGCCTTGACTAAGCCAATGTAACAAGTTTTTTAAGTTTGAATTTTTTTTAAACATTCCACCTGAATCTTCCCAGTCATGGAAAAAATATAAATATATATATGTATGAGTTCAATACTAATGAAAATGGGGCCAAATGGCTACAGGAAGTGAACTGCTGTGTAATTATCTTAATTGTATGTTTTATGTATATCAGGCATCGAGTGCCCTAGGAGAATTCTTAAGCCATGAGCTCAGTGCCATGTCTGGGGCTGTGACAATTAGCTGCCTTATGGTATGCCCAAATATATGCACCACGTGCAGATATATGCACAGATCAATAGTTCTTTCAGATTAAACTGAATATTTTTAATAAATTTACATATTTCTAAAAAAAGAACCAACATTATGGATGATTGTAGCAAATAGCATTCAAATATTATATCTGCAATTTTGTCCGTAGTTCTTAAAACCATTTTTTCTGAACTAAAATCAAAATTAAATCTGGTAAGTGGGTTAACATATCAGGTCTTTGTCTATCCATGTGAATTATTAGGGACTGTCTGACTGATGTAGCTAAAGTTAATTTGATAAGTTATGGAAGTTCCATTTTCCTTTTCTGAAAGAAATATGTCAGACTCTCTTAGCTTAGCTTCCAATGGTCCTTTTTTTTCCTGCCAAGAACCAATAACATGCAGGTGCTAATTGCAATTATAAGGAAGTTTGTGCCAATTGAAATATGGTAAAACATTGGACCTAACTCTTAATCCTCATGACAGTAGGGTCAAAAAATCTACCAGAACTCTTGTTTTACAACATTTGATCCAAGTACGTGTTTGTATCATATTTACCAACGTGTGTATCTAAGGGGGTCAAACTCTCAATGAGAACTTTGTATTTTCAGGCTTCATTTGTAACTGTTTGTATTCCCTTGAATTTGACTCACTTCTATTCAGATTGCAAATCTTGTTGGATATGTGGCGGGGCCAGCAGGCATTAAATTACTGATCTCTAGAATGACAGAGAAAGAAGGTACGCATTATATATATGATTTTAGTGTAACATGACATGTTGAATCAACGAGTATAATGTGCTATGACTTGGACGACTACACGAATTTCACTTAAGGACTTCCATACTGTTATGCGTGCACCAATTTAGTCTCTATTTGTCTCGTTGCTCCTTATATATAATTATCCTGAATTAGCCTCAGTTATGGAATAATTGCAATATGAATTTTTTTGTAATAAGTACTGGCAAAGGATTGATCTTTACTTTGCTATCTGGTTGCAGCCCGGCTTATTCTGGCTATAATATTCTTTTCATTCTATGTGGGAGTCAAGGTGAATAATTCAATTCTCTCTCTAACTAAATCTATCTGTAATCAATTCTGAGATTATTTTTACTTTGTCTGTATACTTAGTATTCTATATTACTTTGTACTTTTGCAGCTTATGTTTCACATACATGACATTCGGCAGAAAGTAAAGTAGCTGAGATCTCCTTAATTTGTTATTTTCTTTGATTTTCATATTGATATATTTAATTTATTTGTTCATCCTCTAACACTCGGATAACTTCACTGTGCATGGTGTATGCACATTAAATTGTGCTTCTTTTGTAGAACTGAGATCAATACAAGAACCATAATTTTGATGTGAGCCAGGTTAACCAGAGAACCATTTGTTGATTTTTCGTCTTATCATATGGAGTGCTTTATATAGTATTCACTATTTCAGTATTTCATGCCTGCTTAGTGCAACTCAACAGGATTGGTTTAATTTGATGTTTTCTTTGTAATAGACGGCCAAGACATGGCCTACTGGATCCACATTTTTTTTGCTGGAATTGATCACGAGACGTGCATTCTTATGTGGAAAATTGTTAACTATTTGGAACAGAACAATTCAAGAAATTTTAAGATCTAATTATTCTTAAAGCAGCATTCCCCAGAGGCCAGACCATAATGTGTCGCGTAACTGAAAACCTTACCTTACTCGGTTACTCTCACGTCCAGAAGATTTTAAGATTGTTAGAGGATTAGTTGCCTGTTTTGCAAGAACAAGTGGGCCGGACTGGACTGGGCTGGGATCAAAAGCCCGTCCATTATCCGCCTTAATTTTGACAAAATTCGGTTGGATATGATCAGGCACCGGAAATTCGATATCGCAATCCGACCGACGTCTTAGTTTTTGGTAAGACTTGCCAAAATCACGGATTCACGGGTAAACTGAAACCCCGACTCGTCGCCTCTTTTTACCTCACCTCACAGTCTCACACTCTCACTGAGTCTCACACCTCTTTTCCGCTGCAAGCCTGCAACAGTTACCAGCCTCGTTTGAGAATTTACCCCCAAATCCCCATTCTACGGTTTCTACCCCTCCTCGGTCCTCTCTCCATACACTTTTCCCCTTGCAATAAAATAATAAATCCTCCCTTCCACAGTGTCGTCTCCTTCTCCCCCAATCCATTCATCCGACTTTCTTATCCTCTTCGTTGAAAGTTACCAAATTACCCCTGCGTTTTCCCACTCCGGTGGAGACCCGACGAGGCATGATCTCAAACCCCAACTGATCTCCACCGTTGATCTCGCCGTGATGGAAATCGAGCGGATAAATCAGCTGATGTTTCTGTGGCACCGCTCCTACAGCACTCGTGTGGCACTTGTGGGTGGAAACCATACCGCCGCCCGTTTCTGCACCCGCTAACCTCTCCTTCTCTCTCCCCGTTGGTTCTCTCTCTTCTCAACTCGAATTTCGTAGTTGTGACTTAAAATACATACACTCTTCTCTTTGTCTCGCTTGAAGCTTGTAAAGAGGAGAAGGAAGGAACGAAGTTGAGCTCAGATCTGACGATGAAAGGATCTGGTTCTCCCACCCGCCACACGGATGGCCACACTGTTGTGATCCCCCTACCTGATCCGCGCCTCCTCCTCTTGATCGCTCGCCTTTCCATCGTAGCTGCGATGCTGTTCTCTATTCCATGGCTTCGTAGGAATCCGCTACGTGTCACCATGGTAACATCGTACCACTTGTCTGACGACCCCTTCTGTCTACCATTGCTAATCGGAGATTTGAAAAGAGAGGGCCTTTTCTCGTCTAATACCCAAAAAGCTATCTTTTTAGGAGATGCGAAGCATAGGCTTCCCTTTTTGAAGAAGAATGGAATTGATCATGTGCCGTCAGATCAGGAATCAAGTGTTGGAGATCAGTCTGTGGATTTTGCAATTTCATGTGAGGGTTTGGAAGATGCCTCTGTTCTGGTTCTGGACCGGGTTCTGAAAATCGGAGGTATTGTCGTGACTCATTTAAACTCTGAAGAGTTGGATCCTTTTCGCTTGCCTGGTAACTACAATTTGGTTTATGTGCACCGATTCGGGTGTGCAGTTGTGGCAATGAGGAAGGTTGCACATGTCAATTCTCAAAGTGGAATCAGTGAAAATGAAACTGGAACTGGAAGGTGGAGGGGATTCTTGGCAATGCCATTAGAGAAAAAGGATGTACTGCATCAAGTTGAAGATGTGTTGTTGGAGCGCCCGAGAGAAATTGGCGAAACCCGAAAAATTAAGTTCTTGCCAGAAATAACTGGAGACCCGTTAACCCAGTACCCGCGAAGGGTGTTCATTGATGCTGGATTGCATTCAGGAGCAAACTGTGAGAAATGGTTCGAAGAAAACTACCCGAAAAAGGGTTCAAGATTCGAAATGGTGAAGCTAATTAGCAGTAGAAAGACAAGTGCAAGGCCTTACGGGGTTTCGGGTTGGTTGGAAAGAAATGTGAAGGAGGAAGAATTTGTGGTGATGAAAGCTGATGCTGGAATTGTAGAAGACATGGTGAATGCCAAGGAGACGGCTATTCAATTAATCGATGAATTATTTTTAGAATGCGATGCGACAAGGGCATATTGGGAATGTTTGGCGCTTTATGGGAAGGTCAAGGATGAAGGCGTTGTAGTTCACCAGTGGTGGGGTTGATTAAGCGAAGATTATCAAATTGGAATATAGCTTAAGTTGTCATTATTTGGGGTTTTGTTTGTGTTTTAAGTATGTACCATGTATGGGTTTAGTGTCAGGTGTTTGGTAGAATAATATATCATTTAAGGTTTGAATTTGTATTTGAATGTGCATGTTCGTGATTGTAGGACCTTTTGTTGGCCACGTATTTTTTTAAAATTCTCATTTCACATGCATTATCGTTGTTACGTGTTATGCCTCCTATTTGTTGGTATCTAGCTTTGATGATGGTTGATCTTAATTTTTATGTAATTGTTGGAAAATGTTAATATTGTGCTTTCCTTTTACCTGGATGAAAATTGTGTATTAACTATTAACTGTAAGTTGGCATAAAAAATACTCATGAAAGCTGCTAAGTACGGGTACGGTGGAAAGGCTTTTTTCCATTATTTTTTCTTTATTTGGTCATTATTTTTCTTGTAAAAAAAGAGTTCTGAGATGGAGTAGTTTTGGTTACAGGCTTACAAAACAAAGTTCCGATATGTTCCAATGTTATTGAGGAGGACAAGTGTTTCTCTCTGAATTTTTTTTTTTCAAAAAGAATATGTATTTATACGATTTGTTAATTTTTTTGCAAAATCACTATATATATTTAAAAATCTGCGTCATTTTAATTCCTCTGAAAAAATTATAAATCTTGCCTCCTCCGATGGAAATTTTGGATCTGTCTCTAGTTGTAATTGTACTATAAATAACTTGGCAAAATCTGACGCGATAAAAATAGTTCGTTCGATAAAATCGACTTCAACTGAACATGTTAAAAAGTAGAATATTACATAATTATAATTTGTTTATGATCAAATAAAAAAATTAGACACGTGAATAAATCCGCAAATATTAAGTACCCAAACAAGACTTATTCGAATCAAAATTTTAACACGGACAAAAATCAAAACAATGTGATTCCAATCTATATTGTACTCGAACCAACAATATTCCAATTTGAGTTGCTCTCAAATAATGCTCTGAACCGACAAGAATTGATATTCGACACATGATACATATATATATATATATATATATATATAGAGGTGAGCTATTATGCTTCAAGAAGCCAAAAGGAGTTTGGCTTCACATACTCTCAACCTTAGATGAGAATCCCTTGCTTTAAGATTCGTACTTTTAATATATGACCAATCTTGAACTGTGGACCTAGAAAACTTGAAAACTGAAAGTCAGTATACTATCTTAACCAGACTTCCTAAGAGATTAATTAAGTTAACGTTTGAATATTTTTACGAGATACTGGAGCCGAACCTCAGCCGAGTTAGAAACTTCTTATGAACGACTGGCGTAATACCGCTAGAAGTTCAATCTATCTAGAAGCTCTAAAGGCAACCGAGACAATTGAAGAACCCGCAAGCGGCTTTCTGAAACCAGCCGAATTTGCGAAAGGAGCCACAACAGCATTGATCAAGCAGAACAATACAATTATCCAACTGCTGGTCAAAATCAAGGAAGACCTTGAAGACTGCAGAACCGCAATCAGGAGACTAGAGGCGGCGAAAACCAAAGTCCCTGAAACAGAAGATCTTACACAATCTATAAACGAACTCCAAAAAGGCTTACATAAAC
The DNA here is from genome assembly GCA_964058865.1 of Eleocharis quinqueflora. NCBI lineage: Eukaryota > Viridiplantae > Streptophyta > Magnoliopsida > Poales > Cyperaceae > Eleocharis > Eleocharis quinqueflora. The sequence goes on from CAXKVX010000527.1 coordinate 20,354, forward strand.
TTAGCCTTGGAGAACCCAGTGAGAAAAAGATCAAGAAACCAACCGGCCAGTTCTTTGTATTTAAAAATTCGAAGGAAATATTTGACTCAGTTAAAAACCAAAAATGAGTCAAACAAGAACTGAAACGGCGAGCAGACCAAGCATATCTGGCAGAGACAACAACCAGAACCCTACAATTGAGGACCAGATAAGGGGCTACAGGCTAGGAAGCCGCATAGCATTTGAAGCACAGAGAAGAATGCCGGGAAGAAGGCATTATAGAAGGAGCCTGGAGTCTCAGCTAAACCCAGATGCTGAACTAAACCTCTCTCAGTACCGAATGGCTCAACAAGTTCCAGTTGAGACCTTATACCAAGCTGGATGGTCTGAACGAAATCATCGAGTATACCAACACTACTCAGATGAAAGAGTACTAGCGGTAGATGGAGCTCAGGTGGAGTTACCATTTATTTCGCAACAAAGCTACAACCAGTTGGTACAAGAAGGGTTGCAGCATCTGCATATAGGTCTTGTGATGATAAGACTATATGCACTCCACAGGAGAAACGCTGGGGTAAACGCCCTAGTAGTTTTAAGAGACACAAGATGGTCTGATGATCGGGCCATAATCAGTTCTATGGAGATAGACCTGACAGGCGGTACGCAACTAGCGTACACAGCGCCAGACATGACCTTAAGTGTTAATGATTTCAACAACCACATCCAAGTCGTCATACAGACTCATGGCTACGATGGTTGGCAAGGAGGAGAGAGTAATTTACTGCTCTCAAGATCGTTGATAGGAAGACTTTCAAATACCAGCCACACAAACTTCAGATACAATGTGGAAAGAGTGGCAGAACACCTGGCAAGTAGAGGGATTCGAGCAATTCCAGGCCAGATGAGGTCAACTGAGGAACTAAGAGGCAAGCAATGGATAATACGGCCAGCAACGGCACCAGCCGTACAGAATCCTCAGACAGCAAGGATAAGGACCAGAATTGACGGGTCCTTAGCAGTAAGATTTGGTAGATATTCATCAACCACACCACCAGAAGAGGCAACAGTGGGCCAAGCTGATGAAGAAATTCTAGAAGAAGAATCAACCCTGATGATGTTCTGTGACTGGCATGAACTCGAGATGTTGCAATTATTGGCAGCATTACCGAGAGAAAAACAGTCAGCTGATGAAGATGCTGGACCAATCTGGGATGAATATAACGATTCCAGTGAAGAAGAATGGGTAAACCCATTCTCTCAGAAGGATGGTAGGAAGGAGATCAAAACCGAAACCATTCTAGCAACGATGGAATATCCATTGCTCAAAAACCTCGATTCAAAAATTGAAACAATCCTTTCGACCCAATCCACAGCAACTGGACCTAGCAGACCGCGAGAACCAATGATGGGACCCCCAATGTACCCACCAGGGAGTCTAAGACAAAACCATCAACAACTTGATGTCCCAGAAATAAGAGCTAGAGTTAATAGATTCAAAGGAGGGTTTGCACAACAAAGCAACGAGAGATTCAACCTTCCTTCGGCACAAGCAAACCAAGGCGCTATGCTCGTATTGCCTGAGGATATAGGGCAGTACAGTGATGTGATCTCCAGGTGGGAGTCAATCACCCTAAACCTTGTTAATGAAAGAAACTGGGCTGATAATAAAAGCAAGGTTATATACATAGAAAACTTGTTGGGAGAGATAGAGAAGAAAACATGGATCCAGTGGCGAATGGCATATCCACAGGAGTACGAAGAACTGGTGAATATTGCCGATGATCCACAGAATGTTATTTCCCAGGTTAGGATAATCCTACTTGAGGACCCTTACCAGGGTTCGACAGTGGAGCAAAATCAAGCCTACAATGATCTTGAAAGATTATCATGCAACAACATGAAGGACCTATTCGACTACATGAATGATTATAAGGTCCTAGCAGCAAAGTCAGGACGCATGTATATCAGTCCTGAGCTCTCTGAGAAGTTTTTCAGAAAGATGCCCCCTCTAATCGGAAAAGAATTAGAAAGAGCGTACATGGAAAAGTACCCGGGGAGCACTGTCGGAGTACTGCCAAGAATAAACTTTTCATACCAGTACCTGGCAGAATCATGCAAGAGAGCAGCGCTACAAAGAAGTTTGAAAGACCTATCTTTTTGTAGCAAAATCCCAATTTCAGGCTACTACCAGAAGAATAAGAAATATGGGATTAGAAAAGCAAAAACCTATCGCGGAAAACCACATGAATCTCACATAAGAGTATTCAAGAGAAAGAATGCGGACAAGGTGAGGAAGTGCAAATGCTTTATTTGTGGTGAAGAAGGTCACTTCGCCAGAGACTGTAGAAGAAAACAAGGTAACATTGCAAGGGCTGCAATTGTCGAAAACCTTGACCTAGACGATGACTGGGATATCTTGTCTGTTGACCAAAACGAACCGGATAGTGACGCTATATGCTCACTTTCGGAGGGTGAGGTTGGCAACGCAAGAACAGTTATCATGAAACTTGGAGATACACCGTTTGAATCAATATTTATGCTCCAAGAAGAAACGCCATCATGGCGAAAGCAACCAAACCTACCTACTGAAATGAGGAATTGTGAACATTCATGGGAGGATAATGGTGAAATACCACGAGGTTGCGAAAGGTGTAACTGTTGTCTAGAGACGACGAACAGCAAAATGAGGGCGCACTGTGCAAAATGCAAAATGACTGTGTGTCCCATGTGTTCAAGGTTTGTATTAGGAAGAAAAATCATGATAAGAACACAAAATCTAAGTCCTTATGATAGCAAGGATGAGCTTATCAATGAGCTTTTAAGCTATATCCAGTATCTCCTAGCCGAAAACGCGAGATTGAAGGATCAATTGTGGGAAAATGAGCTAGTAGCGGATATGGCCAAACTAGATATCAAAGGCAAGCGTAAGGTGGTGGGAGAAGAAGTAGAAATCGATTCAGATGATAGTGATGAACCCCCACCAAATGTTGCATTTCCCAAGAAGGCCAATCCAAACCAGAACCTTATAATAAAAGAGATGGCTAATAAACTCTCTGATGATGAGATAAATATTGCAGTCCCAGATCCTAGAAAAGGAAGAAGGGTAGTCAACAGACTGTACAACATTGAACTGCAGATGGAAATACCAGGGGTAAATCCTTTTAAAATCCAGGCGATATTAGATACAGGCGCTACGGTGTGCTGTGTAAACCAATAATTTATACCCCCTGAGGCTTTGGAGCCAAGTTTATACCCTATACAGATAAATGGGCTAAACTCTCAGCAAATTGCAAACCTGAAACTGAAGAATGGGCAGATGTCTATTGAAGACAGCAAATTCAGAATCTCATTTACATATGCATTCCTGATGGGCAAGGAAGGAGGTGTCCAAATGCTAATAGGATGCAATTTCATCAGGGCGATGCAAGGTGGACTGAGAATCGAAGGGCAGATGGTTACATTTTACAAAAATGTAACAACAATAACCACTAGGGCAGATGCTGAGATCATTTCTCAGGCAGCAGTGGAAGAACTTGACCTATCCGAGCTTGAATACATAGAGGTCAAAGAAGCCGTTGCCTATAACTGTGGTGATGAGTCACCATGGTTCAAGAATAAATTCAGAGACCTGTTAGGAAGACTAAAGGAGCAGGGCTATATTGGAGATGACCCGGTTAAACACTGGGCGAAAAATCAAGTAACATGCAAACTGGATATCATAAATCCAGATATCACAATACAAGACAAACCCTTAAAGCATGTTACCCCGGCCATGAAGGAGCAGTTTGACAGGCATGTGCAAGCGTTACTAAAAATTGGAGTAATCCAACCTAGCACGAGCAAGCATAGAACCATGGCCATAATGGTAAATTCGAGTACAACAATAGACCCGGTTACGAAGAAAGAGGTCAAAGGCAAGGAGCGCATGGTATTCAATTACAGGACGCTCAACGATAACATGCATAAAGACCAGTACAGTCTTCCAGGTATCAACACAATCCTGAAGAAAGTGGGAAATAGTAAAATATTTTCCAAATTTGATCTAAAGAGCGACTTTCACCAAGTTGCTATGGATCCAGAGTCGATACAGTGGACTGCATTTGTAGTTCCAGGCGGATTATACGAATGGTTGGTCATGCCCTTTGGATTGAAGAATGCGCCGGCAATTTTTCAGCGCAAAATGGATAATTGTTTTCGAGGCACAGAAGAATTTATAGCCGTCTACATAGACGATATACTGGTGTTCTCAGAAAATGAAGAACAACATGCTGAGCATACTTAAAAAATTCTTAGTATTTGTGAGAAAAATGGGCTTGTACTTTCGCCCACAAAAATGAAGATTGCGGTTAAGGAGATTGAATTCCTTGGAGCAGTGATAGGCAACAGAAAGATCAAGTTGCAACCGCATATCATTAAGAAGATCATAACCTTTGAAGACGAGAAAATGAAAGAAAAGGCAGGGTTACGATCATGGCTAGGCATACTAAACTATGCCAGAAACTACATTCCAAACCTTGGTACACTTTTGGGACCATTATACTCAAAAACCAGTCCTCATGGTGACAAACGCATGAAACCTTCAGACTACTAGTTGGTAAGAAAGGTAAAGGATTTGGTACAAAACCTACCAGACTTGGAATTACCACCTCCCAACTCTTATATTATAATTGAGACAGATGGTTGCATGGACGGCTGGGGCGGTGTGTGCAAATGGAAGAAGGGTAAAACTGACCCTAGAAGCACAGAAAAAGTTTGTGCTTATGCAAGCGAGAAATTCTCGATCGTGAAGTCAACTATTGACGCAGAAATACACGCTTGCATGGAGACACTAAAAGCACTCAAAATTCACTATCTTGATCAGTAGGAGATAACCCTCCGAATAGACTGTCAGGCTATTATTAGCTTTTACAATAAATCTGCACAGAACAAATCGTCAAGAGTAAGATGGATTAGTTTTGTAGATTTCGTCACAGGGACAGGAGTCCAAATAAACTTTGAGCACATTGATGGCAAGCTCAATGTTTTGGCAGATTCATTGTCAAGATTGACAGTTAACATGATGAGTGCTAAGCTAGATGAACAAGTCTCTAGCATTCTGGTACAACTAGAAAGTGCAATTAACGAAGTAATCGAAGCACCTCAGGAATCGATTATTCGTGAACTAAGTAGTACCATCGAGAAGATTAATCTTCTCATAGGCCGGAAAACGGCCTAGTAAGTCATGAATTCGTGATGCGAAAGTGGTGAACCGCTGAAACAAATAACCACATTTATCTAATAAGTGTGTTATCTTATTTTTAATTTTTACAAGTATGGAAGGGCTTAGGAGGATAATAATAAGTAGTGAACCACGCAAACTTAAGCAGGCTTTCATTGAAGCAGAGAGATGGGAAGCTCTAGGTGGTCAAAATGCGAATCTGGCAAGATACTCACAAATTACTGAAGACACATTTGTACAATACCCACGAACTATTGAAGAAGACAGGGCATTACATGCAAGGTTGTCAGAACGGTATAAAGATCAAGCTCATAAGGCTTGTGTTCAAATAGAGATACTCATAGCAATGAAATATCTACAAAAAACGAGACTTGAAGCAATAGCAACCAAGGACAACTGGGCCAGTGACGAGTTGGGTACTGTCAATGCCAGCATAAAAGCACTAATTGATTGCCATGATAATCTGCTTTACAGTTATAGAAGCATTCATTATTAAAGATTAAGGACTAGCTTGGTGGGGTTCTATGGATAACCACTAGCTTTTTAGAAAGTGTATGCTTTTCTAGATGCCTCCTTAGTGTGCTGGAGCATCTACTTTTCTGAGTGGTTTTACTTTTCTTTCTTTATGGATGTCGTCTAGTGTGTCGACGCATCTTTTTCTTTGAGTGGAAGACAAGAGTAAGTGGAAACCTCTTTATTAGCATGACGATGGGGCCCAATGAGCACCCGATGCAATAATAGAGATTCTCTTCTCAAGTCTATATATTGTAACATCTTGTGAAGTTGCAAGCACATCAGAAAACATCTGAAAGCTTACTTCTTCCAGTTAAATAAAATCAAGTTTTCAGCTTTTAAATTTCTCTAAGTCTCAAGTTTCCAGCACATAATTTGTCCGAGAGCTTGAGCCGATCTAAATTCCGCGCGATTTCCCTTTAGTATCAGAGCTAGAAGTTATTCCTTTTGATCTCTGGTTAGTAATGGCTTTCTAAATTCTTTCATAATTTCTAGGAACGGTTGTAATATTAAAATGTTCAATTAAAGAAAAGAGGAGAACAAACTGAAACCGAAAAGCTAGAAGTTTGGGAGACGTGAACTTAGTATAGGCGATAAAGAGAGAAAAGTACCCAAAGGAGGGGAATAGTACCATTACATTCGTAATATTAAGAAGGCACCCAAATGAATGGCTAGAAAGTTCAAATCCGACGGTTAGAAATAGTCTGAAGCCGAAAAGGCCTTGGCACCATGAAGCACGATAGCCTATCTCATATATATATATATATATATATATATATATATATATATATGAGCATGGCTAAAATAATATGCATAGTACACCACATAACGTACTATGCGCCCATTTGCATTTAATTTGGTCATTAAATTGATATTTAAGTTGCTCAATAAATTCTTCATATCAAAATCTTATAGGAAATAAAATTTCATGATTTTTAGAGCTTTCTTGCTATTTTTTAAAAACAGCCCAGAAATGGCACTTTTGTAGTATTAAATCTGGACTGTTTTTAAAAAATAGCTAGAAAGCTCTAAAAATCACGAAATTTTATTTCCTACAATATTTTCATATGAAGAATTTATTGAGCAACTTAAATCTCAATTTAATTACCTATATCTATATGCATAGTACAAAATGGGGTGTACTTTGCATATTATTTTAGCCATGCTATATATATATGTATATATGAGGAGGGATCCATAGCCGCCTATTTTTCGATCGCATCACAGCCGCTCCATCAAAGCCGTCCGTTTTTTCAAGAGATCGGTGCTTGATCTGTTTAATTTTTCACGCTGGGTAAAAGGTTAACAGGTTTGTTATTTGTTTCCGCTCCGTCTTCTACCATCCCCATTCTCTCTCTTTCTCTCCCGCGCTCGAGGTCTCCCCTTCCATGTCGCGCCTAGGGCTTTCGACAGTTGAAGTCCCTATCTTGCTCGCCTCCGATTTCTCAAGCACAAAAAAAATCAACGGATCAGCGTTTCTTTCTTCGGCTCTTCGTCGTTATCTACTGTCGACCTCGCTCCCCTTCCGTGTCGTGCCTAGGATTTTCCAAATTTTGAAGACCCCGTCTCTCACTTCTTCTCTCGCAAATCAGGTACGGTGATCTATCACTCTCTTTCTCTATTCTCATCTTCTCGTCGTATTATTTGAAATCCTAATTTGATTCATTTGCTTTTTTGTCACAACTTTCGCAAATCCAAAGTTTAATGCTAATTTCTAATTTTGGTACCTTCTCTCTCTCTCTGTAACTATCCGACTCTACATCTCACACATTTGAAACTATTACATCATCTCCTTTTCTCTCTCAAGTACGTTTGTCCTGTTGGGATTTCATGTGTAAGTTCAAGAGGACAGAAATTAAAATTTTTGCCTCTATTTAACTCAATACACAAAGGATCTTATTTATATAACAATTGCAAGCAATATTACACTATAACATTTCATCGAACACCTCTTGTGCATCAACAAAATAGAAAATAACACATTTATTTCTTGCACAAGAGTGGATAAAAGTTTATACCTAAAGAGATTGTCAAATCTCTTTGTAGAGAGGAGTCGATTCCTCTTCTAGGTCTCTTGGAAACCGTCGTCTTCCTTCTTCGGCCATGGAAGCACCCTTGTCTCTTGGTTCACCTTGAACCTAAACAACAACCTAAAGCATCCTTAGATAGATGGATGTAGAGGTTAGAGCTTAGATCCAACCACCTAGATCTTCAATCTTCAATGAACAAGCTATTTCATTTGGTGGCTAAACCTTGCAAGAGAAGGGAAAGAAGAACAATGGAGTTTTTCTTTCTACACACAAGAGAGGGGAAATAAGAGTTACTATTCACGGATTACTATTCATCCCACTATAGCAAGAGAGAGAAAAAGTCATTTTTCATCTCAAACATATTCCTTTATATAACCAAGCCCTAGGACAACACTTGTGTTAATTATTTACACAAATGACTATGATTACTCTCTTGTTATTCCCTAATCATATTTTGCAAGGATTTAATTTATGAGTAAATAATATTACTATATTATTCTAATATGAATTAATTTATTATTCTTATAATGCTCTCAAACATTATACAAAATAATATTCACATATATTCTCATAAATTTATTTTATGATCTAAGCATGTTACATGACATATTACTTTAACATTTTATCACATGCATTTTAACTCATACATTATGAGATTAAATACATCATTCAGAATGTAAAATACTTGTTGTTTCTGTTCAGTTGGTGTGACCTTACAGAGGATCTACGTCATCTTGGGATATAATATAAACTACTTTATATTATGGATTATAAGAGGTTCTATCACTACATTATAGTCTCCCAAACGACATAGTCGTTACGTGTTTGATCCACTTAATTCGTGTCTATCCTTGTCTCATGATATTTTAAATAATATGCAAAATATGATCGTGTCATTTTTGCATTATATTTTTTCTTGGTTTGTCAAGTGAATTATAAGTATAACTACATCAGTTATATTGCATGCAATATAATTTCACTTTACCAAGGGACCCAGTAATATCATAACTCAAATAATTGAGGGACAATAATAATATTGATATATAAATTTCTCCTGCACAAGTTGTACATAACGAATTACTATATTATTCCAATCATTTGAATGGACTTTAATAGTAATCACATTATATATTTCTCATGTGAAAAACTTACATGTCTCATATATAAGATTCAAAGACACATTGAAAACATTAATGACACAAAACTAATCCATATAATGCTCCATCTAGTTATGTCATGTTCAGTATATAAAGAATCACCATTTTATATACTCATGTCATTGAATGATAATCACTTATCAACATTTATAGAACTACAACGTTCATTCAATTGACATGACAATCTTCATGGTAAATAATGTTCCCTTTAATTATCACAATTGTGAACATATTTAGGATTATATGTTTTCATCTAAAGAGTTCTATGATTCAAGACCATGAGCATCTTCTTGAACGCTTCTAAAGATATAACATATCAATCTCAAGGAACATAAATGTATAATAACATTTAAAATCATAAACAATTCATAAATTCATTATCAAAAAGATAACTTTCAAAACACACAACCTTCAGTCTCCCACTTGTTTTTAAAGTTTCTTATATGCATAAACTCTAGAAAGAGAGAACCCTTTCAATTTAGTTTTCAAGCCATTCTCCATGATCTTGTAGAATCATGGACTCGAAATGAATTTCGTTCTTGGCTTACGATAAAAGCATTTTCAAAGAATCAGCTATGTTGTTGTTTGTGTCTACCCATATTAATATAATTTTGCCTTTGTCTATAAAATCTCGAGTCACGAAGTACTCTCTATCATGTACTTTGTCTTGTGATGTGATATTGGCTCCTTGATTTGCATAATAAATGCACTATTGTAGCAAAACAACTCCAAGGATCCTTCACAGGATAAGACAGCACTAAGTTTCTTAGGATACTTCTTTATCCATTCTTCTTTGCTTGCCTCTGCGACCGCCATGACTTCCGCTGAGGTGATTGAGTTTATCATAGTTGATTACTTCCAACTATGCTAACTCACTTCACCACCAATTAGAAGAAGAACGTATTCAGATTGATCATCTGGATCAGTTATAAAACTAGGATCAGTGTAGTCTTCTACAATGAGCTCTCTTTGACCACCATAGACAAGAAACTTATTCTTGGTCCTTTTTTAGGTATTTAAGAATATTCTTGTCTGCAGTCCAATAATTAGGACTAGATGAAGTCTAATGATAATTTGTCATTCTTATAGCATACCCGACATCCAGTCTGCAAGCCATAACATACATGATGCAATCTATGACTGATTCATAGGAAACATTCTTCATGCATTTTATGTCTTTGTGTGTTGTGATAAATTGTAACTTGCTAAATTGCACAACACTTTTATTAACACATTTTCCTTCTTGAAATTTCCCATACGGAATCTTTCCAAGATTTTGTCAATTTAAACTTTTTGACTTACGCCAATGAGCTTGTGAGGACTATCTCTATATATCTTAATCTCTAAGACATATTGAGCCTCATTCATGTCTTTCATTGAAAAAACATTATTTTCAATGAGCTCTTTGTTTGCTCCATCAAAGATACTTCATTCTACATTAACAATATGTCATCGACATGCAAGATCTAGAGCTACATATGACTCCCACTAACCTTCTTGTATACTCAAGGTTTTTCCTTGCTTTGAATGAATCCACGAGTTTTAACCTCTTCATCAAAGCGCTTGTTCCACATCCTCAATGTTTGCTTCAAGCCATAAATGGCTCTTTGAAGCCTGCATACTTTGTTGATGTTCTTTGAATCATCAAAATCTTGATGTTGTAACATGTACACATCCTCATCTATCTTACCATTTAGGAAAGTTATTTTGAAATCCAATTGACAGATTTCATAATCCTAAAATGCATCAATACTAGCATAATCCGAATAGATTTGAACATGAAAACTTGTGAAAAAAGTTTCGTCATAGTTAATCTCTTGAATTCGACTAAAACCTTTCATTACAAGTCTTGCCTTGTTTTTCATGTTACTATTCATGTCCATCTCCCTCTTAACAACTCATTTGTTATTAATGAGTTTATTTCCTTAAGGAAGATCTATCAAGTTCTACACTTGATTGCAATACATAAATTTTATTTCGAATTATGGTTGTCTGTCGTATTTTCTTTCCATTGTTTCTTCATAGGTCGAGGGATCTTCGATATCCATTACCAAGACTTCATGAAGACCCATATAAAAATCAGGTCTTTTTCTTTCCCTTGTTGACCTTTCTAAGCTTACTATGTTCTTGCAACTCCTATTGAGCTTCTTCAACTTCTTTCACAATTTGTTGTGAATTTGGTTCTTGCTCGGGTCAAGTTGAACGAACACTTGGTGAGAGGTATAAGTCTCTTCAACAAACTTTGTGAAGCGTGACTTGTGCCAAAGGAACTTTATGTGACATTTCATGACCATCTTGAATGTTATCATTCATCTCATGATCACTTGCGGATCCTCTTGAGTTTTCTCAAGTGTTATCCTATTGCCATTGCTTTTGATTCTTTTGAGAAATTTCTTCTCTAAGAATACTGCACCATTCTTAACAAATATAATATTCGTTAACTTGTGCCAAAAGTTGTAACCTTTTTTATTTTGGATCTCTCCTGAAGAAGCATTTATCTATTTTGGATTTTAGTTGACATCATACGCTTGACGTATGACTCACAATCCAAAACTTTGAGAAAAATATATGTTGAATGGTTTGCCCATCCAAAACTAATGTGGAGTTTTCTCAATGGATTTTGATGGAACAATATTTAGTGTGTGAGCTGATGTTTGGAGTGCGTGACCCAAAAAATACAAAGATAGCTCTGTTTGGTACATCATTGAACGAACCATATCAATCAAGGTTCGATTCATTCTCTCAGAAACACCATTTCACTGCGGTGTTCTGGGTGAAGTGAGTTGTGATATGATACCACACTTTTTCAAGTATGTATTAAACTCATTACTCAAGTATTTGTCTCCACGATCAATTCGTAGGACTTTAATTCTTTTGTCAAGTTGATTTTCTACTTCATTCTTGTACTCTCTGAATTTTTCAAAGAATCCATTCTTATTCTTCATAAGATACACATAGTCATATCGACTATAATTATTTATGAAGATAATGAAGTACCTATAATCAACTCTTGCACACTTATTCATAGGACCACATACATCGAAAATGTATGAATTCCAATAAGTTGTTTGTCTTTACACCTTTACCATTTAACGATGATTTGGTCATCTTTCCTGTTAAACAAGATTCACATTATTGATTACAAGCATGAATAAACTATTCCCATATAATGAGCAAAGAGATGTGACTCACACAACTCTTGCTTATTTATGGCCTAACAAGTAGAAATTGGTATAAAAATGTTGTTTTTTAATAGCAATTTACATTTTCCAGCAAAAGTTACAAGTCGTAGCATACTTTTTTTGGGATATACTAGTCAGAACTGTTAAGTTTTGAAAATAAGTTACTGGTACAGACCTGTAGTGAAGCTTGTGATTTTTAGTCAAGTTACTGGTAAGAAGCAACCAAAACCACATTAAACCATAATTTTTGCTTCATTGTTTACTAGTTACAATTTCTATAAGACCTGACAAGTCAATTCTTAATTAACTTGTTTTTCTTTCTTGACAGGGAAAATGAATATGTACAGCTGATATTTCTTTCTTCCTAAGATCATAGTTTTTTGTTTTGATAATTTTTGTTTATTTTGCAGTTCTTTTTGGACTAAATTCATGAAATCTAGAGGCGAATCGATTGAGGAAAATGTCGGACCTTCAACTATAGAAAGTGTCAAAAGAAAGTATGACGGTGAAGCACTGCGTGTTGGTATGGTTTTTGAATCATTGGACGAGGTCTCTGCCTTTTACCATTTGTATGCTAAAGCTAAAGGTTTTGACTCGAAAATACGAGATTCTAAACTTTTTCCAAGAAGTGAAGAACTCAGGTTTCGTACATACACATGCTCACGCCAGGGCAATCCGCAACAAAATCCAAATGTAACTTTAGATGGAAAGAAAATGACCCGAACTATTAAATGTGGATGTCCGGTTTCTTTTACCGTGAAAAGAGGTACGTCTAATGATCTATGGGTGGCAGCAACTGTCCAAAATGTGCACAATCATGAGTTGACTAGCCCTAGAAGCATTCGTAATCTTAGAAACCACAAATATGTGCCCCCTGTTGAAAAATTCAATGATATCGGACTTCCCACTGGTAAAGTACCGGATATAGTTAGTGATGAAAATGGTAGTAATTTTTCTAGTAGGGACTGTTGGAATCATGCTAGAGATGTGAGAAGAAAAAAAATCTGGATTTGGGTGATGCCGATAGTGTTTTTGAGTATTGCATACGAAAACAGAATCAAGATCCAAACTTCTACTATTCTATTTCACATGACTCCGAGTCTCGTATGGTCAATTTTTTTTGGGTGGATTCTAGGGCTCGTTTGTTGTATGAGAGATTTGGAGATGTTGTTTTTGACACAACATACAAGACGAACAAATACGAGTTGCCATTTGGTCTTTTTGTGGGTGTTAATCACCATTTTCAATCTATCTTGTTTGGTTGTGCTTTGTTGCAAGATGAGAGTGAGGCATCATACGAATGGCTCTTTACAACTTGGTTAAAAGCAATGCATGGAAAACAACCAAAATCAATCTTTACTGATCAAGACAAGTCTATTGGAAATATGGTAAAAAAAAAGTTTTCCCTGCAAGTACCCATATGTTGTGTCTTTGGCATATCTTGCAAAAGTTTCCCCAAAAATACCCGAATATTTATAAAACAAAATCAACATTCAAACAAGACTTGCACAGATGCTTATATCAGTTGGTCTCAACTGATGAGTTTGATAGAGAGTGGAAAGAAGTTTTGGCAAGGTAAAATTTTTAAATATTTATAATTTTTTTTGTAATAACAGTATTTTACTCACATTGCTCACTAATATTTGCAACTTCATATGAAGGTACAATCTAAAAGAAGATAAATGGATGGAGGAACTTTTTCAGATTCGATGTTCTTGGATTCTAGTTTACAACCGAACGGTTTTTTTTGCTGGCATGAACACCACGCAACGATGTGAGAGATGCACTCAGTTGAACCACTTATTGTTGAATTTTAAATCATATTTGTAAGAGCCTCCTTCCGGGATCGATTCCAAAACCTCCTACAACCAGTATTTAAATCATATTTAATTCTTGTAATTTGTAATTGCATCATTATGTGTGTTGAATTTTAAAGAGACATATTATTATTTTCACGTATTATTTTTCATGTTCATGTTTTTGTGGTTGTTCTTGTTCTTGTTTTTGTTCTTTTGATTATTATTGTTGTTGTTATTCTTCTTCTTCTTCTTCTTCTTCTTGTCTTCTATTTCTTGTTCTTGTTCTTGTCTTCTATTTCTTGTTCTTGTATTTATTTTTGTTCTTGTTGTTGTTCTTGTACTTATTATTTTTATTTTTATTCTCGTTATGGTTATGGTTATTATTATTGTTATTGTTATTGTTGTTATTATTATTGTTATTGTTATTGTTATTATTATTATTGTTGACTTGAACATTTCCTTTGGTTTGTTGATTTGCAAACAAACTTGAATTATAATATTTCTCTATTAAAAATTTGTAGGTGATGCTTTGTGAATAAATGTAGAGCTTTGTTAGCCTTATTTGGTGCACTACATTGTGTTGTCAAGTAGTGCATTCTCGTCCTTGATTGTGTTGTCAATCAGACACGTTTACCTTGTAGAGAGGTGTAATCCCGTGCATATGTTTAGAAATCTAAGATCGATTTTCTTATGTGAGAAGAAACCAAAAATAGGTCCCGCAATTGTAAGAGCACTTATTGTTTAGTGGAATCGGTCTCGGAAGGAGGTTTTGGTTTCGAGAGTCCTGTGGATGTAGGCATAATTTGTTTGTAGGTTGAACCACGTTATATCGTTTGTTCTTGTGTTCTCTTGATCATCTTTCTCTTTCTCTTTACTCTCTCTTTTTACTATATTTGCACTTTATTGCTTGCTTTGCTCAATTGCTCTTTGTACTTGCTTGCTTGTGATTCTAGCTAGGTGATTAAGGTTCAAAAGATTGAATTGTAATTGTTAAAAAACTTCTGCACTAGCACTTGATCTTAGTATCACATTATAACAATTGGTATCAGAGCCCAAATGTTCATATCTAGCTAGACCATCATGAGTTCTAACATAAGTATGGTTGAACTCGTAAAGTTTGTGCAAAATGGAAATTTCGAATCATGGAAAAAGACAATGCAAGAATACCTAATTGAAAATGATCTTTTGTACACACTTGATAAAGATGTTGGATTAAACTCATCTCTTGTTTGACAATTTGCGAAACAAATCAATACTAACCTTATACATGAGTTTTGGTGAAGTTGCAGGTTAACACAGTACAACATGGTATTGCACATACTCAAATAATTCTCAAACATGCTCAAGACATCAAGGGGTGGCTTCACTGTACTCCATAGAGCACATTGTTACCATAACGCTTCCCAACCCGTTACAACGGGTCAGCAACCGGTCATAACGGGTGCCCAACCCGTCATACGTCTTGTCTTCAGTGATGGAGCATGTAAGCCAGTGTGATATTTGTCAAATGAATAAGCCAGAGAGAGTAGCTAGCCCTCCTGGATTACTAGAACCAACAGAAGTCCCTAAAGGGGCTTGGCAGGTCATCACCATGGATTTTGTGACTGACTTACCCAAGAGTAATGGGAAGGATGTACTGATGGTTGTGATTGACAAATTCACCAAGTTCTGCCACTTGATCACACTCACTTATCCCTTTAGTGCCAAAGATGTGGCTCTAGAGTTTTTAGAAAAGGTGTGCAAGCTACATGGAGTTCCAGCAAGAATAATTACAGATAGAGATTCCATCATCACAAGCAATTTTTGGAAGGAACCCATGAGTCAAATTGAATTATAGTACAACATATTATCCACAAACAGACGTCCAAAGTGAGAGACTGAATCAGTGTATTGAAACATATCTCAGGTGCATGGTGTTTCAACAACCAAAGACATAGGCAAATGGATATATTTCGCTGAATGGTGGTATAATACTGATTTCAACACTTCTACCAAAATTACCCCTTTCGAAGCTCTTTATGATTATTTTCGCCCTCAACTGTCAATTGGATCCATACCTAAGAGCCAAAATCAGGCTGTGGATGAAATGCTGAAGGAGAGGTATGAAATTCTTAAAATTATGAGGACTCAATTGTAATTATCACAAGAACGAATGAAGTACTATGCACACAAACACAGAACTAAAAGGAAATTCAAAGAACAAAATTGGGTCTATCTCAAACTCCAGCCTTACAGACAGGTGAGTTTAACAAAAAAAAAGGGAGATTGTCAGAAACTGAAATCCAGGTATTATGGTCCCTTAGAAATTCTAAAGAAAATTGGGAATGTTGCCTATCACCTCAACTTGCCAGAAGGTTCAATTGTCCACCCAGTTTTTCACGTGTCACAATTGAAAAGAAGGTTGGTAAAAATACTCAATTGCACTGCAGGTCGCCCATAGTCTTGAGGCAAATTGAGAATTGAACCACTTGAGATTTTTGAACGAAAGAATAATCAAGAAGGGAAGAATACGATAAGCTGAAAGAGCAATTCTCTTTAGATCGACTTGAGGACGAGTCTCATCAGCTAAAGGGGACGGTATTGTCAGAAATTTAACAGCTGACAGTGAAACATGCCGTTAATTCGATTAAGGGAAGAAAAGAGAAGGATGTCGGGCTGCCACTTATTCTAATGGGCTCTTCACAAATTAATCGCAATGGGCCGAAGCTGGACCGTAATAAACCAAGTCAGAGTATTCCGTATGTTTATTCTGCCAAAGCAAGTGGAACCCACGGCACAGGAAACAATCTTGATAACCGTTGAACTGGAGTAGTTTGTTGAAATATTCTCTAAAAATGTCATTATTTGTCAGATAGAAGAATTACTATTCTGAATTTACTTTTTACATAATTATTTGGTTAGTTGTGTTGTAATCCCTATATAAAGGCTTGGTGAGCTCTTTAGTTTCTTATCGATAATTCAGCAAAACATTCAGTTGCTATTTTTTCCTATTATGAATTGTACTATCATTTGATGAATTGAATAATTGTCATTTGATGAATTGAATAAAATTCTTATCGATACCCATTTCTGTCTCTCAAATTCTTTATCCAATTACTTCATTTACTTCCGTTTAGCTCAAATAACTTGTGAATTCATTACATATCAACTGCGTATATGATATGAGATGCAAAAGGACTAAATGAGACCACAACTAGAGCATCCGAGAGGTCGAGACCATGTACAGTATCTTTGCTTCAAGTACTATTACATCAAAAAAATGCATCCACATTCCACAATCATAATACAAAAAGAACATCAGTTTACATAGTATGCTAAACTACAAAACTACATTTTCTGATGCTTGCTACTGAATCTGAAAGTTAAAAAGAGAATTAGTATTGCCTAACTATCCAGTCACAAACCAAGTCACTTGCATGGATCTCATAGTAGACAAGTCAGTCACACACCAAATCAATTGGCATGGTTGAAAGATGTGTAAGGCACAGATGTCGGGTCCAGCTCCCAAAGACCCTTGCACATCCCATACAAACGAATGGGCAGGTATCCTGTGCGAGAACAAAAGGTACTGGTTTGCGTGTATTTCCCATGCATATGAATTACTCCCATTTACCTTTTCTGGCTTAAAAACTGACCTATACTTGGGCACGTGCCTCATAGGCAAAACTTGCGTAGCCTCCTCTCTCAGCTTTTTAATCAGCACTATGTCATATTCACACATCGCCAAGTCATGGTGCGTCCATTCTGCTGACAAATTTTTGTAGATAGCCCATACCTCACCGACCTTGGGCAATATTTCACAATATTTGCCTCTCCCATGATATGTGACCAGCTGAGAAAAGTAGTCGGGGTTGTCTTAAATCGTGTTCTGAGTTTCGAACTTGAACTTGCCACATCTGATTGGGAAATTGGACTTTAGCCACCGTTTCTCAACTTCAGACTTAGGACATGCCTTGAGCCAGCTAATATGCACTTTAAACGGCTCAGATTCGACAACCCGCCCGTAGTATTTCAGGTAAGTGTCCAATTCAGAGTACAAGGCCCAAATCTGGTCAAACTGGAATTGGCCGCGAGTTCGGTACATGTCGAAGTTGTGAAACTGAGGGTCAGGATGCTTGTACAAAGGCGCATGAGCATTTGGCTGGGGAGATTGGCATCTCTGAGTCAAGGTATGATAATTACTGTTGTTCTCTCTGCTAGTGTCCCCATATGAGGGGTTAGATCCCCCACATTCTAGAATTGACCCCTCTCTGTCATTCCTCTCCTCAGATCTAGCATGAGATTCCTTCAACAAAAAATGCAGCACCTGTACTGGTCTCTGGAAAGGAATCAGGAGAGGTGCCATCACTAGCAGCTTGTGCCAACATTAGTAGATCCTTAAATCTAGCTTGAGATCCCTCTCTGTCATCCTTACCTCCAGCTGACCCACTTGGTTCCACTTTCCATTTCCCTTTATCTGTGTCCTGTTCTTTTGCCTCCCTCTCACCACTGGTGCTGACATTAGTACAGGTATTAGTTACATCCTTGTCTCCAGCTGACCCACTTGGTTCCACGTGCTCTTGCCCTTTATCTCTATCATGTTATGTTGCCCTCTCTCAACACTGGTGCTGGCATTAGTACCAGTATTGGTTACACCCTTGTCTCCAGCTGACCCACTTGGTTCCACATGCTCTTTCCCTTTATCTCTATCCTGTTCTGTTGCCTCCCTCTGAACACTGATTCTGGCATTAGTACCAATACTGGTTACATCCTTGTCCACAGCTGGCCCACTTGGTTGTTCTTTCCCTTTATCTCTATCTTGTTTTGTTGCCTCCTCATCAACACAGGTGCATGCATTAGTACCAGTATTGGTTGCTTTTGTGCCATCATAACCATCTTGCACTCCCTTTACCTCAACCCTTGCCTTCTTAGCAGGTCTTAATATATCTGCTTCATTATTATTGTTTCCAGCACTAGGATTGTTATGCGAGACCTCTGAAGAGGCAAACTGGTGCCAACTATATGAGCTCTTCTTTCATTAGTCTGATATCTGCCACGTCCTTTTGGGTAAACATCTGAGCTAAACATGGGTTGAGAACTCGGATTAGGTTTCTGGTCTAGGGATGGATCAGCAGTTGATTCGCATGTATCTACATTAACCCTTTTGCCTCATCTCTGGCCTGTAGCAGTGTTCGATCTTCTGTCCCTGCTGGTTGCTCCATCTGGAAACTGCTGATGCTTTTCCCTGACTTTAGACATGTTCCCTGGATTCAGATGGAGCAATCTGATTGCCATAAAGTTCCTGGAGCAGTTATTGCAATGCACCATCCTAGTCATCATATTGAGGTAGTATTGGTGACGAGTTTTGCAGCTTGGGCATGTCGTCCAGAAAGTGAAGCGCTGCTGTGATTGTTGTTCTGGTGTCTGCTGCTTTGTCCCATTGAAGTTGCTAGAAGAGAAGTTGTGAGCAGCATTCATTTGTGTGCTTTGTTGCAGGCTTGTAGACCCAACAAGGTATCTTCTCTTGACATCATATATTGTTCGTTTGTACTGGTCTGACAAGGTAATTTTTGCCTCCCGAAAATGCCCCCTCTGCACCAGGGAATTTGTTCTTGTCAGGATGTAATAAGAGTGCCAGCTTGTTGTACTGCTTTCTAATTAGGATCTCATCAGATAAGGACTCCACTTGAATTATCTTGTACCAGTCGTACAGGTCATTGGCCATCGACTGGGCTGAACAATGTACCTCACAGACTGCCAGAAGCTGAAAGATGTTGTCAAGTTGTGGGAATAGCTTAGCTGCTGCCAGTGCCATGTCCTTCGCACCATTATAGTCACAGTTGCCCAGTTTTTCCACAGTAATCTCCATGGCAACCATAGCAGCCTCCTTGTTGTCCATAGGAACTAAAACAACTATTGCAAGAAGACCTGGAAAAGTAGCATAACTTAATTTGAGGTTGTTGTAACATACAACAGATTGGTTGAACTGGAACAAAAGCACATCAGTAAACCAAAAAATCTGAAGTGTTTTCCTGCAAAATAATGCAATTTAGTTCTAGGCTCGGTGGCAGGGACACAACAGGAGATGTTTAATTGGCTCGATAATATCCTAACACTAAACTGAACCTGTCTAATTCAACCAGCTCAGAGCCTCAAACAATGCTAGGAATCAGAATCAAAGCATTAAACCTAATCTAAGCAATAGACTGACTGTGGGATGTGGGCCTACCTAGCTGAAACTTTCAACCATGACCATGGAGGTACAAACTCGTATCGAGATATTAATCCTGCCATACTTTACACAATCAGTACAGGAATTTAATCAAACAATTTACATGTATGTCCAGTAAAATCCAGTATAAATTACAAACATACCTACACAGCCTTTATAAAGTTCAATCTGCTATCAAATAGCATGTAGTGCAACCCTATAGAACTCACTGGTGTTTTTAACTAGAACCTCTCTTTTTTTTTTTGCCTCTCTCACTTGTATATAAAGAAGGGTGTTTGATGTATGTTCCAGAGAATATGTTGAAAGAATTGAAAGTTTTCCCGGGGGGCATACACAGATCTTTCATTTCCTAAAAGACACCTTACATTTTTTAAAAGACAACCTCACCTGGTGAACTTATGGAGAGAAGATTCCTGCAAGATAATATCTTTGTGCACTATTCATACCTACAACTTACATAAAAGAAAACAATAGTATTTAGTTAGAACAAAATTCAAAAAAATAATTTCCTTCTATTTTTCTTGGATTTGCTTCTCACTAAATACAGGAGGGAGAACTGTGGCTTATCAAGGATAACTGACATGCGAGGGTAAATTCAGAGATTAGTTTAAAAGAGTGGGCTGAATACATTGACAAATTGAGACTAATTGGTCTTGATTAAGGATAAGTTGCAAAATTGAATCACAGTACGTACGATACCACAACAGTACCTTTCTTCTACCAGAATTTAACCAACAAAAATTTGCATTAGTGGGTAAAATTGCATAAAACCCTCATATTGGCCATATTCAAGAATGAGCTCAACTAAGGAAATAGTAGACAAATAAAAATAATAAAAGAGCAATGTCACATGTATTGCTAAAAAACCTTAGAACGCAGTGGATACCCTTACAAACATTCTCCCTCATTGTACTCCCGCCTAAAACCAATCCAATTTGTGTCAACAGTTATAAGAAAAGTGAAAAACTTTCATCAATGTCTCATCAGATAGAGAGTTATAAAAGAAGAAGATGCTAGATCATACATAGAACGGCGGTGACCGGAGGGGTTGACTAGATGGTCAGATCACGAAAATCCGCGCTCTCTCTCGCCTCGGAGCGGGAGGGGATTGTACCGCGGTGACGAGGCGACTCGCAGCGTGAGGCAAGCGAGAAAGTTGGCACCAAACGAAAAGAGAACCAGCGCTCTTTCTCTCGCTTCTCTCTCTCTCAGTTTATTTTGTAGGTGTTCCCTTTCTTTTTCTAGAAAGCGCCTTTTCCGTTTCGGATTTCAGATCCTGTGTGCTGAAAAATTATTACAAAAAGAACAACTCATGTAATCTTGAAAGATTCCGTAGCTATGATATCAAAACTATGATATCAATTTTATTATGCATCTTTAGTTGAATTATCATGCATATTATTTGAGTTATTATATCAATATAGAAATGAAATGCTTAATTTCTACAATTTTTACAATTATTATTTAGTAACTAATTTCAATTGTTGTATTGGAGATGCTCTAAGACGCATGAGTGGAAACATGACGTGAAAATATAATCAATAATAAATGACGACATCGCTGGAACATTTTCCAATCTGAAAATTAATCAGTCTTTGTGGTTGTTGTAAATTAATTTTATTAATTTAAAATTAATTTAATGGTTGTGATCTCATCAAGCTAATGGACGGTTCAGATTATGTCCAGATTATGCACCCTTTTATGAGAAGGCACCTAAGGCACCTTTCTGGCTCACCCTTATCTGATGTTATTTAAATACATCTCTCCTTGATGGCAGGAGTTAGTGTGTTATTTCCGGTTTCTCTCTCCTCTTTATTCCTAACAGATTATTAGAGAGAGATTAAGTGAGAAGAGAAGGTCTGGACTGATCCCCTGAGGCGCACCATCAAGAGACGGGGTTCACATCAGTCTAGTGATTTCAGATTCTCATCAAGAATTCTGCATAAGCAATGGCTGGAGGTTAGACGTTATGGTCTTAATTAAATTCCGCATATTTAATAAAGTCTTACAGTTGTTTCTTGAAACACTGATTATATTTTGTCGTATTATTGTATTAATGAGGTGTCGTACAAAAATACTTGCACGTCGTGTTTCCACGCACGCGCCTTAGTGTTCTATCATTTTTCTTTTGATTTTCACAAATTGAATTGTTTTGAAGTACTTTTTTGTAAATAGAATTGCAAGAAAAGAAATAAATCCCAAAAAGTACTTTAGAAATGTCCAATATACTGTGTAAATAGTATTCAAGCCGAAGAGAACATAGGTAACAAACGGTCTCAATTTCTTCCATTATCCATTACTGGCACACTCCCTTTCATCCACCATTTTTTTTTGAAGTTCAGAATAGATGTAAGTGGAAAGAAAGTGAAGCATTGTCATGTGAGGCCCTAGATTTTATTTTGTTCTTCACTATTACCATTGAAATCTGGAGTTTGTTGAAGTACCGAAATTTGCTACTATAGCACTGTATTTGTCCTCCTATGATTTTAACACCAATATTTTTCACCACGTTGCAAGCATATTGATTACACCACTTTTTTGTTTGGTTCATAGGTTCATAGTGACAAACTTCATTGCTGGGTGAACAATTTACCAATTGAAAATTATGTAACTATAACTCTAATAATTGTTATAATTTTAGAAGTATGAAGTCACAAGTGAGGATATTAACAAAAAAAAATTTGGAGATCAAACTATACACATGTAACAAAAACAGTAAAAGAACATATTTTTTATTTTATTTTAAAACTTCACCTTCATTTCCAAAGCATAAATCCGCCTCATGCTGCCACTTTAACAAAATTGCAACAGAAAATAAAACATGTATATCTCTTTTTCTTTCACACATAAGTTTATTGCCTCCTTTCCTGTTTATGGAAATAAATAAATGAATAGAATATTTTGGGCCCATACAAAATATTTCTTTGTACTTTTAAGGCTTAATCTAACTACATATGCCTAATAGGAAGATCCATCTGTTTGGCGTTATAGAGACCATTATGGGCCTATTTTAGTTCTTTAACATTAATGGGCCAAAATATCCAGTAAAAATATGCAGATGAGAGATACCATAATCGGAGAAAAATAAAATAAATGAAGAGTAGATAGAGAGAGGAGGAATTCAAACAGCAAGTTTTAGACTTTGCCACCATAGTGTTCAAAATTTCAACCAGAATATTGTTTAAAAATAAGGAAGCGGAGCGACTACACTGTGAAGAGATTAGTCATCAAGTAATCTGAATTTGCAATTTTTAAATCAAATTAGATAATGTACCATCAACATTAGACAATGAAACATCAGAATTCTCTAATTGCAAAGGAGTCAATGATATCTTGTTAGTTTAGATTCAGTGCATCTGGCACATAATATCATTGTTTACCTTTTTTTTACCACCACATTATGTTTCATGTAAAATGGGTTGCAAGTATTGCTATTCGCCAATAGTTGCTAATACTAGAGTTTAGAGCTTAAAGTAATTAAAGCTAATACGGCAACCTGTTAGCAATTTGCAAACCATATCAAATATGCATTTCTCTAATGTCTTTGAAGCTCCTGAAGTTCAACTAAAACATTTTGAATTCAATTCTTATTCTCTGTTAATAAACTCCACTATTCTATCAACTCCCAGAAAATAACTTATTAGAAGGTTTATATATATAAAACTGGATCATCTAGGATCTAACAACCTGAGCAGCACTAGTCCAGTTGGTTGCAACTGAATAAATTATATCTCAATTATTCACATGATCAAGTTTTGAAACATTTCATAGCAGTGCAACTTGAATTATCATACTCCAATATGGTATTCTCTGCTCTGTCTAAACTTGGTGTCATGTCCCAAATTTTCTAAGAACTTAAAAGCGAATATATATCGAGAAAAAAATCAAAGAAAAGATAATAAGATCTCTTAAGTCTCAATGATTTGACTTAATTTAGAACAAATGAACAAAATTACAATATTCAAATGAATAATTTTTGCAAAGTTGGTGACTCGTCATAACGAGTCACAAACTCGTTTTGACGAAAAGATGATTTTGGCGCTGTACTGAAGCTGCTGCCTATATATACAAGTGCAAATTTTCGACAAAGATTAAGAAAGCATTCTCCCTTTACAAGCAATCAAAGAGCACATAGACATTCTTCCTCAATCATCCAAAACATCTTTTAGCCATTGTTAGAGTTTTGAGAGTTGATTAGAATAACTATTTTTTAATTGTCTTCTTGTTTTAGGTAAAGATTCTTGAAAGAACTTTGTTCTTGTTTGATCCGTGGATGATCCAATTGATCATCTGTGTTGGATCCTTTTGTTATACCCTTGCAAGTCTCTAGTGAGAATTGTGAGAGGTTTAAGCATTTTGGATAAGCCTTGTGTAACCACTTTTTGTTATAGTGTTTGACTTTTAATGTTAGCTATTAAACTAACATTAAATCGCCACGTTGGCGAATTTTAAATTAGAAACCGACGTGGAAACACGCAGCACTCGAGTCCAGACCTGGAACAGCGTGACCCGACCCGGTAAAAGAATAACGAGTCAAAAACGGTTTGAATTAGCTGACGCCAGATCCGGTTCACATAATCCAACGGTCTAGATTGATCCGTTCGGCACGTCGCATGATTTGGTCCAGACGTCGTCCCCTCGTCTCGCCACCTGTCCTCCACTTCCCCTCCCGCGTAGTTCACGGCATGATGCGTATCTACGGTCCAGATCATTCATTGTTTACTATCAACGGTCGCAATTATCCTTCACGCATAGAATAATTTACGTGCACACATATATACGGAAGATTCTCCTGCGTGAATCACGAGAGGCGAATGCTGTATTGACCGTTGATTTGGAGATTGATCATTGATCGGACGGTTGATAGAAAGAGGAATAAGGGATTGTCTATACTAGGTGGGCTGCGTGTGAAATTCCTTTCCTCACCTCTAGCTCTCTGCGCAATTGCGCATACCAGTTTTGTTCCAGTGCTCCGCAGGAACAACTTGATTATCTGGTGTCGATATTCCTTTTCCTAATGCTACCAACAGTTTATACCTTGTCTTCTTCTGGCCGCCGGATAAGGAAACATCTTGCATCCGCCCGTTTGATCTCGTACCAGTACAGCAGCACCCATTCTCTTTCCATTTCTTATTTCCCTTTCCTTATTTTCTCCTCCCCTTTCTCTCTCTCTCTCTCCCCCCCCGAAATTCGGCGATCAGTGTAATTGGAGTGATCAAATAGAAGGATTGAGTTGGAGCCGGAAACCTCTATTGGATCCAGTCGGAGAAGCGATCTGTGTTTTCGTATGATGTGAGGTTTGAGAAAGGAAAGAGATCTATGATTGGAGCTAAGGTGAAAGGCGCTGGTTAAGAATGGGGGATACAGTGGGGCACTGGGGGTTTGCCCTCGTGCTCCTCATACTGGGCCCGGTGCTGGTCTTTTTAGTTCGTAGGAGATTGCGCAACGCCGCGGCTCGGGCGGAGGAGGTGAAGCACTTGGCGTACTTAGCCGCAGCCGAGGCTGAGCGAGCTGAGAGGGAGGCTTTCATGGAGTATTCGGCCTCGATCATGCGAGAGACGGGGTGGGTTCCACAGTCACCACCTGTGGTGTACGATGGTGCACCGAGTCCAGCTATGCCCCAGCCGCTTGGTTATGCGACTGTTTCCCTTTCTCCATCGGTGACTGAGAGGAGACCTGTTTGTGCGGTTTGCTTTAGGGAGACAACTACTCGCTGTGCGAGGTGCAAGGCTGTCAGATATTGGTATTGATTAGCTCTAATTGTAGTTCTAGATTGATTCTGTTGCTAAGTTCTTTTCTTTGAAAATAGACTAATTCTTAGGTTATTGTGTTGCTTGAGGTATTTAGTTGTGATCAGTGGAAATTCTGATTGGATTTTAGAATTAGGGTTATTATGAGTTTCTAACGAAATAATGTAAATTTTGGGGCTTAGGATGTAGGTTGACAATTGATTTTGGTTCTGATGATCTTTACCTGTATTTAGGTTACACGGCTAAGAATTGGGGTTTTTTTATCTTGCTCTCTCAAATTACGAGCAATTTGCACTGTTTTGTACTCTTCCTGATCAATTGAACGGGGTTAAACTTAGATTTAGTAATTCAAAAAGCTTGATTTATTGCACGTGCTTAGCCCCTTGATTGAAGAATTACTAATTTCCAAATATATTGTATCAACTTTCAGCTCTGGAAAGTGTCAAATTATTCACTGGAGGCAAGGTCACAAGGATGATTGTCGCGAGGCACAAATTCAAACTGATCACAAACCCAACGGTCCAGCATGCGCGCCAACTTCAGGTTCAAATTCAAGAGGTGCACGTGTCGATGAGGCAAGCACATCTGATAATGGTAGCAAATTTGAAGCAGCCAATCCCTCGCAACCCTATGGGGAGAAAGATACTAAAGCAACCCCATTGGCTGAACCTGCCAGTTTGTCGAGCACAATTAGTGCAGATTCCAAGGCCGAAGGTGTACCCAAGGAAACAGAATCTGCCAAAAAATCTGGAGTGACGGTACCTGGTAATAAAGTGACAGCTGTCCCTGCTGAAAAACCGCATGCATCCACTGTGAAACCTGCCGACAGTGTCGTGTCTCCTCCTAATAGGCTACCAGAAGAAGAACTATTAGCAAGTAATAAAGAGAAAACCGACAGTCCTGTTAAATTTGGCAGTATGACATCCCCTGTGGTTCCCAATAATGGGTCGAGCACTAAAAAGCGTGCCTTGAAAAGCTACAAAAGCTCAGTAAAGGAGGTCACGGCCAATAAGATGGTGTCACACCGAAGAGTCAATTCTTATGTGGCAGATTCGGCCAAGAAGGTTGTTGAAGCTTTCCGAATTGCTAAACCATTGGATAATGAGGGTGGGCAGGTGCACATAACATCTGGCAAGAACCTGGTCAAGCAGCCCTCTGTTTCTAAAATAGCAAGGCATTACCCATCTGATTTGGTATGTGCACTGAAATTTCAATATTCTATCAAAATCTCGGTTGTGTTTATAATTTTTTCTAACATCTCTATTAAATCTTATAAACCTTTACACGTGCATATCTCAAATAATACAATGCAAAATAAGTGAAACTTGGTGTCATTAGTTGGCGTAATTTATTAAAAGGTGCAATTTTGACTCGGACAAAAGGATTCATAATTTATAACCTTTGCTTAGAGACGAGTTCAGCTTCCAGGGAAGTTAACAACTTAATTTGGGAGATTCTTGGCAATATAAAAACATAAAAAATGGCTTATGAAAAAATTTGTGTGCCCTATTTCATGAATGTGGTTAGTTTTAAAAGAAGCTTTGGGATGGAATATTTTTTTAAATGATCATTGTGGAGTGCAGAAGAGAAACACAAAATGAGTAATAGGACATCATAAAGTTAGGGATTTAGTTTAGCAACAAATCATCTTTTAATTAAAGGGCTCAATTGAATTAGAACTAGCCTTAAATGGGGTGGATTGTCTGTTGCAAAAGTTTTCGTGCTAATATTATTATTTACTACTTTTCCTTATTCTTAAATGCCTCGAAGTAACTACGAGGAACCCTTGCAATCTTATTAATAATAAATCTTTACCCTCTAAATCACGAATAAACTTCTTTTACACTGGGATCTTATTATTAGCTTTGCCGCAAATCTCAATCTGCCTGTTGATAATTGGCACAAATTATGAAAAATCTTGATTTTAATGCACTCAAGTGCTTGTGATTTATTCCTAAATGCACGCATGTAATGTGCATGTAATACTGTACTCACATGGAAACTAAGCCGTTTGTTAATATTTTAATGGTTACAGATGCTTTTCCCATATGACCTCTTTGTCAAGATCTATAATGACAAAATGGACTTGAGGCCGTTTGGGCTAGCCAATTGCGGTAACAGGTAATTTTCTTGTTGATGTTGCTTCTATATTTCTCTTAATCTATTTAAAGTATAATTAATTTAATATTTCTCGAATTTCATTTTCCAGCTGTTACGCAAATACTGTGTTTCAATGCTTGACATTTACTCGCCCACTAACAGCCTATCTCCTTGAGGGGCTTCATACTAAGAAATGTAATTTTATCAATGGTCATTTCTACCACTGATTTATCCAATACCTGCTTCCTATTCGATTTGTAATTTTATACCTGTTTTTGCCTCTTTTTCCTGTTTAGGTGATTTAAATACAGAGTGGTGCTTCAATTGTGAATTTGAGAGGCTTGTTTTAAAGGGAAAGCAAGGCAAATCTAGTTTGTCACCTGCCAATATCCTATCTGGCTTGAGCAGTGTTGGCAGCCCCTTCGGCCTTGGCCGCGAAGAAGATGCTCATGAATTCATGAAGTATGAACTTCTACATTCACAGTAATTAAATTAAGAAAAGCCTAACTGAGACCAATTAAAAACTCTAGAAAGAAAATTTTATATTCACACAGTTTTTTGCCACAGGGAGTGTTAGTATTTAGTTGTAGGAATATTTTCTATCAATTTTTAAATAAATGAAACTTATTTTCATTGTTTGTTTTCTTTTTCTTGTATTTAGGTATGTAATCGAGAAGATGCAGTCAGTATGCATTAAGGAGGCTGGTATAACTGCGAACAACCGGCTGGCCGAAGAAACAACACTTGTACAACTAATATTTGGGGGCTATTTGCGATCCAGGGTAATCTTCC
The DNA here is from genome assembly GCA_964058865.1 of Eleocharis quinqueflora. Taxonomy (NCBI): domain Eukaryota; kingdom Viridiplantae; phylum Streptophyta; class Magnoliopsida; order Poales; family Cyperaceae; genus Eleocharis; species Eleocharis quinqueflora. The sequence goes on from CAXKVX010000527.1 coordinate 49,085, forward strand.
TATGTGTTAAATTTGCAAGGTCTATACCTTGGTTTTAATTCATTTATGCTCGTTATTTGAAATTGAAAATTTTACCTTTTCTGCCAATTTGTACAGATAAGGTGTATGAAGTGCCAGGGGAGTTCAGAGAAGTGTGAAAGGATGATGGATTTGACAGTGCCAATAGAAGGAAACATTACCACCCTAGATGAGGCCCTCACCAAGTTCACATCTGCTGAGGTCTTGGATGGAGACAACAAGTACCAGTGTGATAGGTAGATCACACTTTTGTACTATCATCCTCTTTTTTTTTATTTAAAAAAAATAGGTGTATGGTGCCAGTAGCGAGTACTTCTCAAACTTATTTTACGGTATTTTTTCTTAGAAACTAACCACCACCACCACCCCCGCATTTTTGAGAACAGATGCAAATCCTATGAGCGTGCAAAGAAGAAGATGACCATAATGGAGGCTCCGAACGTGCTTACAATTGCACTGAAACGATATCAGGTACACTGCTTAACAATTCAATTCCTGTGTCATTGTTTCATTTTTAAAGCAAAAAATTCTTGGTATCACTTTCCGTAAGTTTGGACTACGGGGATATACAAAGCAGAAAACCCTACTTCCAGGGGAATCGTATCCGCTGCTCTTATTTAGCAAGAGCAGGATCCTGCTCTTCTGATCTGGACCGTTAAATTTTCAGATCTAAAACTTATAAAATATACAGCCCCTGATTTCCATCTGTGGGCGGTCCGATCAAAATTGGACGGTCGAGATGGAAGAGAGCAGGTCCTGCTGCAGATACGGATCCACTTCCAGGTACCCACAGCACAATCTGATGAAAATTTATTTCTATTGTATCATCTGGCAGTCTGGAAAGTTTGGGAAGATAAATAAGCCAGTACGGTTTCCGGAGCACCTGAATCTGGCTCACTATATGAGCGGCACTGATGATAAGTCACCTGTCTATAGTCTCTACGCTGTCGTGGTTCACCGGGATGTCAACAATGCTGCCTTTTCTGGCCATTATGTATGCTATGTGAAGGATACTCATGGGATGTGGTACGAGATCAATGACAGCATGGTACCTGCCCAAACCCTACTAAACAAATATCTATATATAGAGAGAGAGAGTTAGGATATTGTGAAAATGTTTGCACTTCAACCCGAAGTGCATATACTTTGGACTCACATCTCACAATACAAAGTGCAAATGGCTGATCTCGACCGTTGAAAATATTGTTCATACTAAAATCTAATTGGAAACCAAATTTTTCATTTTTTAAAACTTTTGTACTATTTTATCGGATATATATTGTATATATATATATATACATACATATACATGAGAAGGGATCAAATGACAACAACTATGGTGACACCAACATAACAACAACCATTTTTTTCATTTTCAAAGTCCAAATTGTTGATCCAAACCGTTGAATATGATCTCTATAATAAAATACGTTTGCAGATCAAATTTTACATTTTTTGAATTTTTTTACTATTTATTAAGACGGGTGCAAAAATATGCCAAAGTTACAACTACCTGAATCGTTGAATTTTACACCCATCTTAATAAATAGTAAAAAAATTCAAAAAATTATAAATTTTGATCTGCAAGAGTATTTTATTATGGAGATCATATTCAACGGTTTGGATCAACAATTTGAACTTTGAAAATGAAAAAATGATTGTTGTCATAGTTGGTGTCACTAAAATTGTTGTCATTTGATTCCTTCACCATATACATACATACATACATACATACATACATACATACACATACATACATACATATATATATGAGGGGGGATCCATTAGCCTTCTTTTTCGTAGCCTCCTCCATCAAAGTCAATGAAAATGGTCGATCCGGACCGTTGAAAATATTCTTCATACTAATATAGACTTGGAGATCAAATTTTAGATTTTTTTTATTATTTTACTATTTTATCGAACGGGTTGAAAATTAGATTTATCTAACGACTTATAGACATTCAATTTTCAACCCATCCAATAAAATAGTTAAAAAAATCTAAAATTTGGTCCCCAAGTTTATATTAGTATGAAGAATATTTTCAACGGTCCGGATCGACCATTTTTATTGATTTTGATGAATAATAGTGCAGGAGGCTACAAGAGGAGGCCACGAGAAGAAGGCCATGGATACCCCCTCTCTCTATATATATACATATATATATATATATATATATATATATATATATATATATATATATATATTGTTTTTTCTGAACCTTGCCGAAGCTGCTTTGTGTTATATTTGTCATTTTTTAAAGCATTGTATGCAGAATATGCTTTTTAGTGGTTCATATAGAAAAGAGCTCTAACGGGACTTCCATTCTTATTCTTCTTTTGTGTAATTATTACGTGGTGATTGATTTTGATTGGTTCTTTTCAGGTGGAGTCGGTTTCTCTTGAGGCTGTCTTATCAAAGTGTGCATACCTGCTTCTCTATGCAAGGTAACTGAATTCCAAAATCTAACATTTAACCAGCCAGATTTTTTTTTCCCCCTTGTACAATTTATCTGAAACAAGGTGTTCTTAGCTGTTAGGAAGATTTTCTTATCGAAATATTATTGTCAGGTGCTCACCAAGGGCTCCGAGCTCTGTACGCAGAGCCATGTCGATAGACCCCGTGCAAAGAAAAACAAAACCAACAAACCTAGGGAGTCCGTCAGACCCAAACGGGACCAATCAGCACCCTTTGTACTTCTTCAAAGGCGGGCCTCACTACCTGTCTGAATATTCCAGTGACAACTCTCTCTTCAGCAACTCTGATGAGGGTTCGTCTAGCATGGGTACTGAGAGCACAGCAAGTGTCGACAGCAGCCGAAATTCAACTAGCATTGAAGAGTTATCATGTGATTACCTGTTCGGTGACTCAGATCGGATAAGTTCGAGCCTCTCAGCTGGCCCAAACCTGCAGTTTGAGGACTCGGGTCTGAACTCACTATCTAACCCGGCTTCTTCGTTTTTGTACACTGACAATAGTAGTGATAGTGGGTTCGTGAGTACTGCATTTGTGGGACATAATTGTATTAGGAGAGAAACTGACTGGGGTGCGGGTCCGACTGACGGGAAAGCAACTCGTGTGTCGCGCCGGCCCGCGAGGGAAAGGTCTGCCCAGACGTTTTACCCGTAGGGGTTTGGGTTGTAGAGAAAAAGAACAATAAGTAATTTAGTTTCCTCTGTATGAGAGTATATTATCAAATGAAAGAAGAAAATTCTAAAAAAGTGTGCAAAGGTGATGTGATGGCAGGGTGTCAATTGCTCTGTGTCTCTCTCTCTCTCTACTGTCTTTATCTTTATCTGAATAACATATAAGATGTATGATGCATTGTGTTCCTAACTAATATTCAAAATCTTAAGAAATCTATTATAAACGGGGTCTCTGTCGTTTGTATGACAAATGAGCGACACCCATCAAACAAGTCAATCGCTCACAGTTCAACCTGAAATTTTCACTTAACTATTCATCAGATACGGAGCACTTGTGCTGAAATCAAATCTGAATACACAATGGTCATATATTACAAATTCATCTAGTTGCTCAGTTGAGTTCTAGAAAAACAGGAGAAGTATTAGCATGACAAATCGGGTAAAAACAATGCAAACCTTGACAGGATTTTTTGCTTGTTCGAAACAGAATGAATGCAAACAAAAAGAAATTTACCTCAGTCACTCTGTCAGAAAACACACAAATATTTTAAAAACAAAATTCAGGCCCCAAAGCCCAACTAAACAGCCCAATGAAAATTTAAATCTCATTAGCTTTTGTCTTCTGTTAATCTGTTATCCAACCTTGGTATTGTCGTTGTAATCTAGGAATTCTGGTTTCATAGTGCTAAAGGCCCAAAGTCCATAATATTCTTGTGCTATTGAACTTGTAAAGCTTACAAGTAGGGCCGTCGAACGTTCAAAACGTTAACGGAAATCGTGTAATTCATTTAACGTTTTGTTTAACAGACGGAAATATGTTTTTTCGTGTTTTGTTTCGGTTTCTTAACGAAAACAAGAATTGTTCAGTCGAACGTTTCATTTATTGCACGTTCAAACGGTTATAAACGTTAAAAATTCTGAACATTTGCTCACATCTCAACTTGTCTTTTAAGTTTGATTTTATACCAGCATATTACCATATATCAGCAAATTAACTGACAACACCAAATTGACTAAAATACAAAGAAAATTAAAGTACATAGAAAACAACTGACAGAGCCAAATTATCAACATATATCAACATTTTATCTCAAGTACACAGAAAATATCTGACTAAAATTAACTTGAGAATGTGACAGAGCCAAATTTTCAGTTGCCGGTATGCTCAATTAAATTGAGAATGTGACACCCACGTCTTTGATGAAAGATGGAGCTATGAGCTACTAGTTCCTTTCTGAAATGATTCATACTCAACAAGTCTTTTACAGCAGCATCAATAGAAGATGCATTGTCAATAACCAGACAGAAAACATTTTTGTCTAAATTCCACATTAACAACTTATCATATATGACTTGTGAAATATGTTTACCAGTATGTGGAGAGGGCAAAGCTGTGAAGCTAATGATTCTTTTTCTCAACCAGTTCTTATCAATATAATGACATGTAAGGGCCATGAATTTCCTGTCTTCACCCTTACAAGTCTACAAGTCACAAGTGAAACTGAACTTGCAATCTAGATTACCAACTTTGTCATACAACTGACACTTCTCCTCTTCATAGATATTAAGACAATCTGTTCTAATTGTGTTTCTTGATGGTATTTTAAAGCTAGACTGCAGATCATTAAAAAAACTTTCAAAAAGTAGTGATTTGCACAGTTGAAAGGATATTCATGTGCTATTACCATTCTTGCCAAAATTTTCCTACATCTATCTTTGTCAAAAACCCAAGCTGCAAGCTTTGGCTGACCTGCAAACATTAAATATTTATTAATAATTGAACTTTTCTTAATTGAAACTTAATAAATTGAAAAAAAAATTAAATGCTCACCTTGTGAATTGTCAACCTGCAATAATTTTTGTAAGGCATTAGGTTTGTTCCTCTTTTCATTAGGCATTTTCTTACAACCTCTTTTGATGTGATGCCTCAATGAGCCAGTGCCCCTTGAGTTGCCTTGTAAATACTTATGCCCACAATAATTACAAATACCAAAATAGCTTCCATCAGGCAGCCTTGGACCCTTTTTGAAATGTTGTCACACCTTAGAGGTCATAACATCTCAATTTTCCTTTTGGTGGATTCAGGACCTTCTGGTGCCAATTCACCAGGGTCTTGATTATTGGGAACACCAGAATTAATCATGATCCTCTGAATTTCATCTGGTGTTTCCAAATTCAAACCAGGTTCCATGCTATACAGTTGGAGAAAACAACTTAAAATGTAAACAAAGGAAAAGCAACAACAACAAGCAAGCAACATCCAATTCACATAGCAAGCAACAACAAGCAAGCAAGCAACAAAATCAAATTCACATAGCAAGCAAGCAAGTATTTAAACTGACAACCAAAGAAAACATACTCATCTGAAGATATATCGGGCTCAGTCGCGTGACTGCTACCATCAGACTCAGACTCAACCATAGCTATGAGAAAAATAAAACCTGCATGCAAAAAATAAAGGAAATAAAGGTGTGTAACAAAACAAAAGGAAGGAAATAAACAAAAAAAGGAATAAATACCTTAAGCTTGCTTGCTCGTTGTTTGTTTGTTTCTTTCTCTGTCTTTTTTTCTCTCTCTCTTTCTCTATTTTTGTTTCTTCCTTTCTTTTTGTCATTTTTAGTCCCCTTCGGCAGGTAGATATATAGCAAAGAAAAACTCATGATTGCCTGAGGTTGAGAATAGGCCTGGTGGACGATCTTGTCACCGGTCTCTCAACACCTAGTAACTAGCAAACAGGTAACGAAATGATAACATTTCTCTAACCTTTAAGCTTACTAACATTTGCAATTACATAAGATTGCTGGAAACCATGTGACATATCATCCTCATCAGAGCCAAATCAACGAAATCAAGCCATAGTTTAAGAAAAAGAGGGTAATGGTCTCAAAGAAAGGGGACATAATAGTGCCAGATCATCGACAATGTCTGATCCAAACAGCCACAAGATCGGCATAAGAGAGAGACCTAGAGAGAGATAGAGAGGCCGATCACCAGATCGTATGAGAGAGAGAACGAAGAGAAAAGAATGAAACGGCTAGGGTTTCGGCTTTGGAGATTGGGATTATATCCCTCAATTTATCCGCCGAAAAAATGAAAATCAACGAAACGGAACTGATCGTTTTCGTGAATCATTTCGTTTGCCTGACGAAATTATCTAACCTTTCGCTGATCGTTCCGCCTATTGAAGGGAACACAATTCCAATTCGTTTAACGTTTCGACAAGAAGAAACGAACGGCGAAACAAAAAATTTCGTTCCGTTGACAGCCCTACTTACAAGTTACAACGGAGTGAATGATATTATCTTGTCAACGGGCTTTAATGCTAGTATAGTAGGCTTGATATATAAAGTTTTGATGATCCATTTCTCTGTGGAAAACTTATGGGAGCTAATTTAAACCCAATATATATTTTATCAACAGAATGACAATCCATTCCTTTCCTTGCTGGATCAAATGACATCCTCAATCCTTTACTTTGAAATACAAGTGTAACTAACTACAAAAAAAATCTCCAAATTAATAAAACCATGGTTAATTTGTGGTGAGATTGTATGCTAGTTTGGTCTACTCTGGATATTTCGCTTTGAGACAGGAACTCAGAGGCCAGAGGTTGTAAGCATAAGGTGGGGGCCCGGGGCGTAATTAAATGACACGACAGCATGAGGCCATGAGGGAGACTGGAGACCACATCCACATGAAATGATGAAATGATGAAGTGATAGCACCGTGACCGTCGTAATCACATCCATCACATCCGTCACATCCGTCAATTTCGGCGGCTACCTTCAATGCATGTTTATCTTTTCTTCCCACAATAATTTATCGCTAATTATGAAGAGTATTATTAATAGTTCAAGACGATATTAATAATATGTGAGGAATACATGTGACACAATGTAAAATGTTAATACTAATACAACAAAACTAAAGAAAGCACTTTACTTTTTTGTAACATTAAACATCATCACTGTATAAACTAAACATTATCACTTCTATTTTCCATGTAAAAAAAAATTCAAAATGTGAACCGCAACTACCACTTGTGGTCCACCGTTCAGAAAAGAATAAGAAAAAAGTACTGAACTGCAACTAGTTTTTCCAGTCCATCTTAAAAAAATAATTGAAATGGTATAATTTTTTTTTTTTTAATGTGGGCCGCTGTTTTTGGTTGCAAGACATTATTTTCATTTTTGTGGATCGCAAGTGGTATCTGTCGTCCGCACTTCGTTTTTTTTTTTTTTTTTGGCAGAGTGGAGAATTTTTGGTTCTGGATCATAAATTTCACATGCGGGAGTAGTATTTTTGGAATTTCATTTTTTATTTTCTTCGATATTTAATATCTAATAATAATAATATTATTAAAAAATTCGGATCGCAGTTGGAGTACTCAGTAAACGGGGGGAAATAAAATTGAACTAATTTTTTTACCAACGGACTAGAGTTGTACATGCTTCTTCAATTAATTACTTTTCATAGATATATTTGCAAATGTTAATTTCATCAATATATTCATTATTTCCAAAACAATATGATTTCCACAGATGAGCCCTTTTTAGCGATGGATGATTTTTTAGCTATGAGGTGTCTGACGAATTCACATTCTTTGTAATAAATTTATTAGAGAAAGAATCAAACAACTTTATGCTAATTTGCCAGGATACTTCAAAACATCTCGCACCGCGTATCGGATACGTATCCGATACGGATACACGTGCGATACACATCTGATATTTTTCGTGACATATCGTATTATCTTAATATTATTGATTGGTCAGATATGACATGATATGCTAGGATACGACTTGGATACGGTTCGGATACGGCACATGATACGGTTGAGATATGACAAGATACGGCTGAGATATTTTTCAGTGCGCAACGTTCAGTATTTTGATCATAAATTCTTCATGCGAACTCTGATTAAGATGATTCAAAGTGCATTGAAAATATAAGAAATAACTTTACAATCTTGTCTTACCAACTAGGATATTTTTGTTAGAAATATTGGGGCTTAAAGCGCAAGACTAAGGTCAAACAATAAGGCGGCAGCGTTTTCAATCAACAATTTCAATTTAAAGCTTTTAGACCTTAATCACCTAGCCAAGAGTTAAAGCAAGCAAGTTCTAGAAGTACAAGCATCTAATTGAGCACCAGAAAGAGCCAAAGAGCCTTAGCCTTCAGCTACCTAAACCTGAGAGCATTAGGATAGCACTCATAGTATAATTGTCAATCCGAGAACTTTTCATTAGCTAGTTTCTAACATTTTGTGCACTACATTTGTGCCATGTCCTAGATTGTTTTGTCAATCGGACCGTTAACCGTGTAGAGTGGTGTTGCTCTTTACATTGATTTAGGAGTTGAAGATTGATTTGTTTGCTTAGAAGAAATCAAAGATCGGTCGGAAATTGTAAAGAACACTTGTTTTGATAATGAAATCAGTCTCGAAAAGAAAATTTGGTTCTAAGAGACTCGTGGTCGTAGACCTAGTTGATTGATAGGTCGAACCACATTACATCGTGTGTTCTTTTAGTTCTCTTGGTTGCTCTTGCTCTCTCTACTCTCTCTCTCTCTTATTACTTTGCTCTTTGTTGATTTGTGAATTGCTCTATTGAAGCTTGTGGGGGGGGGGGGGTTCAGATACCCCTCTGGTTCATCTATGCATCATATATATATATATATATATATATATATACTGGGCACTTTTTGGAGTCTTGAAACATTGGTCTTGTACAGAAGCGTTACATAACCTTCATGACACCTTGATGAACCCGTTATAACAGGTTGTGCATATTCAAGAACTGCCATTTTGTGCTTCTTTGGCTGTCTTGTGGGCCAATTTGAACATGGACCTGTTACAACGGGTTGGAAGGCGTTGTAACGCCTTGGTGAAGCGTTACTGCAACGCTGTCTTCTGTGAAGATCCTGCTCTGCACTGCCTCTTCTCCTTCTGACCCGTAGTGACGGATTGGAAAATGTTGTGGTAATATTGTGCTCTGTGGAGCATTGTGAAGTCATCCCTTGATGTCTTTAGCATGTCTTGACTTGTGGTGAGCATGTTTGAGCATATGCAACACCATGTTGTACCTGCGTTAATCTACAACTTCACCAAAACTCATGTGCAAGGTTTGTACTGATTTGTTTTGCAAATTACCAAACAAGAGATGAGTTTAATCCAACAAACTCCCCCTTTTGGCAATTTGCAAAACCTTATGAAATGTGCATATCAAATGATGCACATCATAACATTTCTCCTCCTTTTTGCAAATAATGGCAAAAGGCTTATACAAACAAACCCCCATGAATTTAGTACATATATTTGTTAGAATGTGTGAAGTAGATTTTCACTAAAAAGTGCAAGACTAAGGTCAAGTAGTTGTGTGGAAGCGATTTCAAGAGCAACCTACATCACTCTTTGTTGTTGATACTAATTGTTAGACCAATGTAAGGGGCAACACTACTCTACACGGTTAATGGTCCGATTGACAAAATAATCTAGGACAAGGATGCCTACTTGACAAAACAAATGTAGTGCACAAAAGGCTAAAAACTAGCTAAAGAAAAGTTCTCGGATTGACAATTGGACTGTGGGTGCTATCCTAATGCTCTCAGGTTTAGGTACCTGAAGGAGAAGGATCTTGGACTCTTTCTGGTGCTCAATTAGATGCTTGGAAGCTTGTGGGGAGTTTCAGATACCCTTCTGGTTCGTCTCTGCATCATATATATAGGCTGGGCACTTCTTGGACTCTTGAAACCTTGGTTTTGTACTGAAGCGTTACAGAACCTTCATGACGCCTTGATGAACCTGTTATAACGGGTTGTGCATATTCAAGAACTGCCCTTCTGTGCTTCTTTGGCTGTCTTGTGGGCCAATTTGAATAGGGACTCGTTACAACGGGTTGAGAACCCGTTGTAACGGGTTGGAAGGAGTTGTAACGCATTGGTGAAGCGTTACTGCAACGTTGTCTTCTATGAAAATCCTGCTCTGCTCTGCCTCTTCTCCTTCTGACCCGTTGTGACGGGTTGGGCACTCGTTATGATGGGTTGCTGACCTGTTATGACGGGTTGGGAAGCGTTATGATAATGATGTGCTCTGTGGAGCAATATGAAGCCATTCCTTGATGTCTTAAGCATGTCTTGACTTTGTGTTCAGCATGTTTGAGCATGTGCAATATCATGTTGTACCTATGTTAACCTGCAACTTCACAAAAACTCATGTATAAGGTTAGTACTGATTTGTTTTGCAAATTGCCAAATAAGAGATGAGTTTAATCCAACTATTCTAATTCTTTATTCTTGCAATAAAATGTACTAAAGTAGAACATTACCTTAAATTCTTACAAAACAAATAAAACAAATTTAATTTAACCTTAATTACTTCTAAAACCTACAAAATTCGGTCTATTTAACACAATTAATCATAGGTATAAATATATATAATTTTAGCTTATCAAAAATACAAACCAGTACAACAAACATGTGTTTGTGATCAAATATGTTACATGATATATAGATTTTTATACATAATATAATTTTATTATTATTTTATATATTTTGCCGTATTCTAGTATTTTGAAAAATAACGTATCGCATCACTCGCAACATATTGAATACAATATCCGTACCCGCACTCGTGCAACATAGGCTTTATGTAGTTCCAAAATTCACGCGGCGTGTACCGTTTGAATTTCTTGCCAGTAATTTATTGCTAGTTTGCTACTGATTATATGCAGCTGTTACTAACCCCTTACAATCATGTACATGTACATCAAATTTCATACATATATATATATTTCTCAAAAAATCCAGTTGAGTTAAACTTGGACTAAATAAAAATAAATTCGTCCCAACATTTTTGAATTGACCATCCTATAATTTATAAGGCGAAATAATTAGTCTCCGTATTCATGTTTGCTGAATTATGATTATCCATTATACAATTAAACTACACTGATATTCAGCATTTGAGTATACTTCTCTCTGCATTTTTTTGAATAATTTGGGTTGAAAGAAATGAGATATTTTTCAATCAGAGAAAATTAAACGTGCAAAAACAAGATATGATATGATCATGAATCTCCATTTATTTTGGACAGGTTACCCTTCTAAAGTGGGACACCGATCTTCTGCTCTTCAGACTTTCAGTTCAGCAAACATGCAAACAGCAGCTGCCAACAATCTTCAGGAAGTTGGGGATTCTTAAGCACAAGAGATTCTGAGGAAGAATTCAGATTGTGATATGTTCTCACAGATGTCTGATGATGAGTAAATAGAGTGTTTTTAATTAGTTTAGTAAATCTGCCAAACATTTTGTTTAGTTGTTAAGTGGTTTGGTTTTGAGGGTAACAATCTTATTCAGGGCATTGAAATGCATGCCTTTGGCAATTTAGATAGCATCGATCATACTGGAAGAAGCTTCCTGGTTGAAAGCTAGTAGGGGACTTAATCATCACTTAATTAGCATCTTAGTTCTATGAATAATAGCAAGTCTTGGCAGACAAAAAACTTCTATTTTACATTCTCATTTTATCCTTTCTGTTATGTAGTGTAAATCTTATATATCAAAGATCTTGTAAATTGCTTTTGTAGTATAATGAAGATCGGCATCCCGACTTGTGGTACAAAAAAAAAAAAAAAAAAAAGTCCCCCTTCAAACAGAAACGTGCCGCGACTTATCAAAGCATTGACATAGAAACTAGAAGATCCACTGGTACGGTGGTACCGGATAAATTAGAGGGGTCAGAATTTCTACACAAGGGGGCCATGAATCTTGTCTTTTAGCGGTTTCAACTTTTAAGGGGTAACTAAGATCCAGTGAATTTGAGCAACACTTCAAAAAATATTTTGGCAACTTGCAAAGCAAATACTCAGATTTCGACAAGGAAATTAATGTTGATGCTGCAATGCTTTTGTTTCGATATACAGTTAGCATAATTTCTTTGACAAGTGATATCCTTCAAAATAAAAATCATCTGAGGATTATAACTTTTTTATTATATTTTTTATGGAACTCTAGGCCACTGCGTACGGATGTCACACGTGGAGAAGTACTATGAAATAGTTCAGTTTCGTTTTGTTTTGTTTCGTTTACGAAATAAAATTTTATTTTGTTTGTCACAAAACAAATGAAATCAGAAAGTTCGTGATATTTTACACTATAATTTTTAAACAAAATGAAATTTTGTTTGTTAACCGTTTCGTTCTCGTTCCTACTGTTTCAATTTCGTTTCGTGACGAAGAGAAATATTCATTTCGTTTACCACGAAACGAAACGAAAAACTACGAAACGGTATTGCGTCGACATCTCTACTTAGACCAAATGGAACCGTCACTATTGTTGTTGAAGAGCGACTCGGAGCCGATGTAGAAGTCCAGTGTGTCGACGTGTTGGGACATCAACACACTATACAAGAATCTCGAACCTTCGTCGAGTCTTTGCACCTTTTCATCTTGTAGTAGGGGCATCCTACAAACTCCTGACGCGCCAGTCTGCGTCAGCACGACCCTCCTTTGCTTCGGCTCTGCACGCCTTTGGGTCTCAATCGGTGTCAAGTCCTGTAATTAACAAAGAAAGAATCAAATAGTTAAATAATTAAGCCATTTTGCATAATAGTGAAATATTAATTACATTACCCGCTCAAAATTGAGGGTCTGCACCACCTCCACCAATCTTGCAGGCCACCGGATAAAACTCCTGATCACATCGACACTGTATGCTTCTTCCTGACCCGGAGGAGGACACAGAACCGTGGTGTGACGGCTCGCGTGGTGTACATCGTCCAATGCTACAAAATGCTCATCGTAGCCGAGAGGTACACCATGCACGGGCTGACCGGGAGTAGACAGGAAAATCCTCCCGTATCCGATCAAGACTCTCGGCTCATCGTTATATTGCTTGAACAACTTGCAACTTATCGGTTTCTTAAAAAAAGCAACACTATGATGAGAACTTTAACCCTAATGTTTAAAAAAAACAACAACAATACATTTACGATACGCAATGCGTATCTTACGGTTGGTTACGAGTCAAAGGGTGAGTCACCATTTCTCAAGATAAATATGGATTAGAGTATATACCTGAGCTTGCTCGGGCGGCTGGGGTGCATCCGGTGCATTTTAGCTCACCTTGCTCCTACCATGACTTTGGGGAGAGTCTTGATTTGCGCCAGTGTTCTGAAGAGCCTGCTGAAGCTGGAACTCAACGCTCGATAACCTATAAGTGGAGTGCCCTATTACTCTCCTTGGATGCTCAGGTGTCCCAATCGCAGCCTCGAGTACGTCATGGTAGCGATCCTCCTCGATTCTACCCTAAGATAGCTCCTCCTGTCAATTAAAAGATATTTAGAGTTAGTGTTACGAGATGATAATATGATTTAGCATATGACAAGATGAATAATATTATTTAGGGTTTAGATCTATGTTCGAAAAGAAAGAAGACATATCATCCTCACGACGACCTCAACTGTCGCCAAGTTTTGAACTTCATACGCGCCAGTCTTCGGATTGAACTTACTTCTTGCTTGCACCTAATCTCGATCCCTCTGGTTAATTGAAGAGCTTATCCTGGATGAGCTTGTCCCAGTCGAAATGACATCTTCAGATGTCCATTTCGTATGTGCCGTCATGTAACCACCTGAGCCTGTGTGGTGAGGATGTATATTCTTGTTCGCATTTTGCTGTCCTTGCTGACTCATTTTCTGTGTAAAATGCAAATAAGATTAGTATGCATCTCAGATCATCGGAATAGTTCACAAATTATTGAATTAGAAGCAATTATTGAATACATGAAATCTTTCACTGTTGCAATATTGAACAAATTCCAACCAGTCTGCTTCTTTAATATTCTTTTCCACCTCCCAAGGCTGTCTCGGATCCTCAGGATCAGGATTGAGAATATAGTCTTTTCTCAACCTACCCTTCCAACCTCGCCACATCTCGCACATCTTCTTCATAACAACGTTTTTGTGAGTATCATCAGGAACGTGCCATTCATTCTGTGAGCAAGAAAAAGAACAATAATGTTAGTGATATTTTGGGTTTAGGACATTGGTTAGGATTTGAGTTTAGGACTTAGGATTTAGGGTTTGGAGTTAATGTTTAGAGTTTAGGTTTAAGGGGTATGGTTTAAAGTTCTATTTTGACATTTTTAGAGTACAAACCAAATTGAAATATGTAGGGTTTGGAGGTTTACCTTCACGCTATTCCAAAGAGCTTTTTTTGTGTTTGTGTCCACAAGTTTCCAATTCTCGATATGACACGGCACAAACTGCCTCACCAATACGCCAATGTGGCTCGTGAAAGATGCAGCATTGGGACCTTCAAGTTGCCCGATATGGTTGAAAGATACATTCCTCTTATCAATAGGAATGTTGTGGATCTTCTCCGCTGTTGTCTTTCCTCTCTTCTTTCTTTCTGATCTCGGTTGTTCTTCTTGCGACATTGTATCTAAAAGTTACATATAAAATTTGATTGTAAACTGTAAAACTACAAAAGCTGGTTTGACCAAGTTGGTTCTTGAATTTGGTTGTAAACTATAAAACTACAAAGGTTATAAACTACACAGTTCTATTTAACAATTCTAACAATTCTATTTAATTTGGTTAAACTACACAGTTCTATCATCAATTCTAACAATTCTAAAACCCTCAAACCCTCCAACAATTTTAACAATTTGACCAAAGGTCATTCATTCTAACAATTTAACAATTATAACAGTTCTATTTAACTAAAATTCTATTTAACTAAGCATACTCAACCTCAAACCCTAAAAATTCTATTTAACTAAAATTGAACAAATAAACTTACTCAGAGAGAGAAGACAGCTGCTGGCCGGGGAGAGTCAGCAAGGGAGCAGTAGGAGGCGGGGCCGAGAGAGGAGGAGGAGGCGAGGTCGGTTGAGACAGCAGCTGGCCGCGAGGGAAGGAGAGGAGAAGAGGATGAGGCTGGCGCAGAGCTTGACACAGATGGCGCAGAGCTTGACGCAGAGGCTGGCGCATGAGAAGGAGAAGAGAGGGGCTCGGGATTTTTGTCAAAGAGAGGCGCAGGTCGAGAGAGAAGGAAGAGAGTAGGGGGCGCAGAAAAATAGGGTTTAATCTTTATTACCGTTTGTTAGTAAACAACCTGCAATAAAAGGTGGTATGTGTTGTCGATTTTCACTAGACAACCGGTAATAATGATTGTGCAGCGAAGATTAAAGTGTAAAGAGGCGCAACTTATGGTAGGTAAGCTGTAAGCCTTAGCGTGGTTCTCGGGTATTTCGTAGTGTATGCTTTGGCCAAAGGTCTCAGGTTCGAATCCCAGGAATCACAAACATTTTTTTGTTTCAGTTTTTATTTATTTATTGATTGATTTAAATATTCTGATTTAGTTATTAATTAGTCATTTATTTTAGATAACATGTTTTATTTATTTTACAATGCTGTTAAAATATTAATAAACTTTAAAAAAAATATTTTACATAACATGATTTATTTATTTAAATTGCTGATTTATTAATAAATAAATTATATGTATTGAAAATATTTTAATAACACGATTTATTTAAGAGTAATTTAAAATACATGCATCAAAAACATAAAATGCATGAATCAAATTGTTCACATACATCAAATACATGCATCAAATATATCAAATACATCAAATACATGCATGAAATACATCAAACATATCAAATACATCAAGCATTGCCTTTTATGTGACCTTAGATCTTCGGTGCAGCACCCAGACACCTTCATTGTGATCTGCGCAAAAAATGAAATTGTGGCATTACTCTTAAATTTATGTAATTAAAAAAACCCAAAGTTAACAATATATGATTGAATAAAATAAAAAACCTGAACGCAGATAAGGGGGCTTGTCATTATCTTCAATTGGCGCGATATCGATACCTGTGGAAAATGGAGGCATCTCATCACAATAATTGTAGTCTTCTACATCCACGACATCTCCAACACCAACGATTCGTCTTTTTCCCGAGAGAACAACATGTCTTTTCTTATCGGATGGATCGACCACATAAAAAACTTGTTTCACTTGTCTATTTGCTAGTATGAAAGGGTCGTGCTGATAACCCGGTTGGTTTAAATCAACGGTTGTGAATCCATCCTTTTTGTCTATTTTGACTCCGCGTTGATCGACCCATTTGCACAAAAACAACGGAATATTGAATGTTAGGTAATTTACCTCCCAGATCTCAACGAAAAATCCGGCAACATTTTCCCTTAGCTCCCCGAGTACGCCAACGCACATTTGCATGTACGCACGTAATCGTGGGAACAAAGGAGAAATCCTGAATCGCATTTTTCTCAAAGCTAGCTTGCAACTACCGTATGTCCACTAATCCTAAATGAGACAAAGCATTCAAAGAGCAGTCCCAAACAAGAACTATTCGAGATTAATTCCTATTGGATTAATCCCGAACGGGTACCGACCTAAATTAATTATGTTGCGGTATTTTGGTCCTATATGACAATACATTTAACTAAATGTATATATGTATATATATATGCATATATATTCACATATATATATGCATTTAATTTAATTTATGCAATCCAAACTCTAATTTAAATTAATACTAATTAATTTTAAGAAAAATAAAAGTTAATGATCAATACCTCAATATATATATAGTCATGTCCCCTCGCGCACGTATCACTCTTCTTTAATCTTTTTAATTGTCCTTCTAAATAAAATAAACAACAACAAAAATACAAAAAGTCATTATATTTTTTTATGAACAAAAAAATACAAAAAGAACTTTATTTTTCAGTTTTATTGGAGAATTAAAGAAATAATGATATGTAGCTTAAATGAGAGTACATAAAATTTAATTTCTTGTACAAATCTGAAAAGAAGAAGAAGACTTACAAAACTTAAATGACATTAATAGTGGTGAGAATGAGCTTGATAGTTGGGAGTGAAGAGTTGGCGGCTATTGGAAATTGGAAGAGGAAATTAAATTCGTTGGGATAGAAGCAACTAGGGTTAGTAATTACTGTCGGTTGCTTATAAAAAATCGGCAATAAAACTGTTATCACCGATTGCTTCGTAGAATCCGGTGATAATAGTCACTATTTATTGCTGGTTGTTTGTAAGCAACCGGAATAACAATTTTATTGTCGGTTGTTTATAAGCAGCGAGTGATAATTACATACATTATTACTGATTGTTTTCTAAAAATCGATAATAAAATTGTTACTGTTAGATTTCTCAAGGTCCCGTAGTAAATGGACGGAACTAAAGTTTTTTTTTTAGCAGTGACATCATTTGTAAATTCTGCAATAAAGGTATGGCGCCGCCCAAGGCATTTTTGACTTTTATTCATTCAACTCAACTCGACCAAATCAAATAATGACATACAAATACTCTATATAAATGGTTTGCAATAATATTCTATGTAGAAGTTATCATTTGACTCTCAATAAAAATGTCAATGCAGCAATATTATCTTTCTGTACTTTTCCTTCGGCATATTTGAAGGATATTTTGTCAATTGTCATTAGCAGTGTAAACATTAATTGTTGTCGTTTATTGTATATCTATATATGCGTGCACTTCAATTTAGACAGTTGTATCAACTTTACTGTCTATCATGCATGCATATGGCCTTAATTGTATTAATTGGAGTATAATACACTCCAAGAGTGATTGAGACGCACAGCTCAGAAGTCAAACCAGCTTACAACCCAATGACGTATTGACTTATACTAAATATTCTAAATATGTTATGAAAATATCTTCTTGAGATACTTTTATGTTAAAAATTAAAGTCAAAATGAACACTGGATTGGAGAGAAATAATTATTTTTATAAGAATCCAATTTTGAAACGTTACCAAATTGGGGACGTTGGATTTTCAAATCCTGTCCGAAAATCAACATCCAATTTCCAGAATTTGGTACACTTCGCAAAACGATAAACATTCCTGCGTGTCCAGCTGCTGTTCAGGGGACACGTCATCCTCATCGTTCATTTGTGATTGTTAGCAAATCTGTGCCGTTCGCTCGCTGCTCCTGCTTTCAACTGTGTAGCCTTTGTGTAGAGGGTCAATTTTTCCTTTGCTCCAATACGCTTCCAGATTTTCAATTAGTGATAGCATGATTACGTTTATTTTTTCGCAACTCATCCCGCCTCTCTTCACAACTCATCACAACTTATCTCTGCCGTCCCATTAAAATTTCTCGAGAGGATCGAGTCGGTTCCAGTCCTCCTGACATGGATTCCTCTCATAATTCCACGCCGCTCTTTTCTTCTTCTTTTTCGATAACTCCTCCTCTTCGCTAACTCCTCTTTTTGCGATAACGCTTCCTCTTCCTCTTCTTCTGCCATTAAACCTTCTCGAGAGAATCGAATAACTTCCATCCCTCCTATCCTTACTCTCCGCAGCACTTATTTTTCCATAATAACTTCTCTTTTCACCCGATCCTCTTTTCTCTTCGACTTCATCCCCTTTTCTTTCTCCCTCTAAGGCGCTCAGTCTTTTTCTCTCTGGTCCCCTTTCCTCTTTATTGCAGGGATGGCGCCATGTCATCTCTCTCTCCTCGAGAAAACCTCACCCCTTGCTCCATTGTCGAGGCGCACCACCGAAACCACTAGAATTTGTATCGCCTCGATTGTGTCGGTTGTACGGGCTAGGCACTTGATTTCTTCGATCACTCGCTACTTTTATATCAAAAATTGTACCTTCCAGATGGAATTCAAAGAGAAAGAAAAAGGTCTCTGTCGGTTGCAATAGCAGGTACCAATCTTTCTCATAAAATCTCAATCTTTTCTTATTTGATTTCGACCCAGTTTCATTGGGAGTTTTCTTTTCCCTTCCAGCGCTCTATTGGACCTTCTTTTGGCAAATGCCCATACCCAATGCCGAGAAAAAAGCATTATGGTGGCGTCGCTGGTTTTCTATTGATGCAACCCATGCCACCACCAGCCGAATCTCAGGAACTTAGTAAGTTTTCTCCTTTTGCTTTCTTAAGGGTCTGTTCGTTTGTAAAGGAAATAAATGGAAAAGGAATTTAATCTGAAACAAATATGAAGGAAAAGACAAAATAAATTCTAGTGGTCGTTTAAGCAGAAAATAAACTCATTTTCTTTCTGCGTGTTTAGTTGACAAGAAAAAAAAAAGCGGAAAGGAAAGATCAAATAGAAATAGCAATTACGTATAGTAGAATAGTAATTTAGTCTCTTATGCATCACATTAAAATAGTAATTCTTTTTTAAAACATTGACAGTGACTGCCAATACAATTACAAAATGAAGAGAAAAACAAAATGCTAATCTAATCCAACTGGCGCCAATTTTACCTCCCTGAACTTTAAGTGCCAGTATCCTCTGTCATGTTGCATCAAGCAGTGCCAGTGCCAGTATCCTCTTTCATGAATCATCTAACATTGCTTTAGGCTCAGTTGTGCTTCTTCAATAATATGTCGTGGCAGTAGCCTCATTGACATTCTTGCATTTCTTTCTGTCCAGATGCCCAGTATCATCATGCTGGTATGAACCAAAGAACAACAAGCACAACTTGGTTCTTGATTGTATATTTTCATCATATTGTAAAAAAGAATAAAATTAGAACATTATACGAGTCTATTTCTCTATTTCAAGCTTTATTGGAAATCTCACTAATATTAAAGAAATTGTAGCAATACTGTACATTCTAGAAATGTCCTTGCTTCTGTTCTCATTTTTTCATGTCACTGTATGTTAGCAGTGAGAAACCTATTAACCTATTATTGATTAATCCATTTCAAATCTATTAACAACATCACTCGATGACCTCACACATTTGATCATGTAGGTTCTTCATAGTGTCTTCAATGTCATTGTGATCAATGTTTTCAGTAGCTTTTATGATAGTTGTGAATGAACTTTGTAGTATCAACAGAAACAAGAAAACTATTAGTTTTTCTTTTGCCTCCTCAATTATGGAAAGGTAGCTTCACATCATAATAATGAAAAGGCAGCTTCACATCATAATTAAATTAACTAAATCAATAGAGATCAGAAAAAACTGAGACAAAATCAAAATCAAAATAATTCATAATTGCACTAAAATTATCACTTAAGCACCTGCTTATTGGCTTGACAACATGCTTCCTCGACCAGTATTAATGACAGTTACCCAAATTATAATGTTGATAACCCAAAAATCAATTGGATCTTTTCCTTTCTCTATGAAATTAACTTGCAAAATTAATTGATTTGAATAGAATCCTTACCAGTAGAAGTTGCACCAGAGAGAAATTTGCAAGCCAAAGACTGGGAGACAAAGGAGAGGTACGCGTCAGAAGAACCGACTGAGGAGAAGTTGCGTCAGAGATACATGCTTATTTTTTGGTTTGTTAATTAAAAATTTTCTATTTTCGGTTAGCAATTCACATTTTATAATAAGGATGAGATACATAGAAATACATAAAAAGAATTATGTTGGGATTATATTTGAATGAAATTTTTTTAATTTTAAAATGATATAAAATACAATATGTATTTCATTTTTAAATACATATATAAAGTTTTCAGGTTTCTCAAGATGAACTTGCTCGACAAGGAATCAACTCTCTCTGACAAATCACCAAGGCTGACGAGATGTGGCTCAGTAATAAGACTGTGATCTCGGGAAGGTCGATGAATTCTCTGCTGCTACAATCAATCAGGCAAATTCCTTTCACTTGTGTTGTCTTTGTTCATAGGATTTGTTGTAATATGGTCTGTTTTTGAGGTTGAACAGTTTAAGAAATGGGTTGTTTTTTTTTGTTCTTAGGTTTCTAACAGTTTTAAGAATGTAGTGTTTTCAAATTTTTTCCTTTTTTATGGGTTGAGTTAGCATAAATTAGTAGGTTTCAGACAATATTTTATCAATTTTCTCATGAAGTTCAATACAGACACAAACTAGGACAAATGAAAAAAGTTATATTTGATACTGACCTTTTACAGTTTAAATAATCATGGTTGTTAGCATTTTATACGAAATCATACTTAATGATCATAATGATCGGGAGTAGTTCGGGCGACCTACTTCGAGCCATTCAATGTGCTCTATGATCATCACAAGCTTTTGATTGGTGGCGAGAAAAAATATACTGATTCCAACTCGAATCCACTACCCATGTGCCACTCCTGAGGTATGGCATTCACATCATTACCCAAATTAATTAGTGCATATTACCCTCCAAGTCTTTATACAGCATTAATTATTTTTATAATCTTATTGATTGTTATAGGTAAACAAGTGAAGAATATGTGCTAATATGAAAGTAAGTTTGCTTCTTTTCTGATGAGTAGAATTTTCAATTAACATTGCATAATATCGTTGAACACAGAATTTCATATTTGTAAGAAGAATGTTTGAGTGATCAATTAACTGTTGAATATTTGATGGTATATTTCATAAAGAGGATTGCTAACTATCAATTAGGAAAAATCACCAAAATT
This sequence comes from Eleocharis quinqueflora, assembly GCA_964058865.1. Taxonomy (NCBI): domain Eukaryota; kingdom Viridiplantae; phylum Streptophyta; class Magnoliopsida; order Poales; family Cyperaceae; genus Eleocharis; species Eleocharis quinqueflora. The sequence continues at coordinate 70,673 of CAXKVX010000527.1, forward strand.
TCATACTTTAGTGTTTAGTATTTTATAACAATTTAATATAGAATTTCTATATAAAAATTTGTACTGTGCTTATATTTTCATTTTTCTTGCAACTTAATTACTCCTTGCATTATTGTGAGTACGTTCGTAACATTTTATCTTTTAGGGATCCAGTAAACTATGGGAGTGGTTAAAAAATTCAAATGCAAATACTGTTATTTTTGCATGCTAATGTTGGAAATTTTAATATTGATAACCTTTTCTTTTATGAATATTTTGTCGATTAATGTAAATAAAAAAATGAGATAAATAATTTGATGATCAATATGAATTAATTTTAATTTTTTGTTATTGTTACTTTTCTAAGTGCTTTGAAGAAATAACATACCTCATGAAGTAAAATCTCAATTGATATAAAGCTAAATTGCATTGATATGTTAAGAACATTAGGTAAATAAGATGGTACGCTCCTAATATATAATTTTTTTAGTTACAAACAACATTAGAAAAGACACAAGACTGCACATCATTCAACACAACAAAGAATCTTTTTAAAGACGCGGCATAGCCGCGCTGCGTTTTCTAGTTTGCATAAACATTCTAGTTTAAATCTTAAGTACTAATTTTTGTAATTTTTTTCAAAGAAGAATTCCTAATTTCCATCTGATTTGGAAGAAAATCACCATGTATATATAGAGGCGGAGTCAGAATTTTATATTGGAGGTTGCCAAGATTTAAAAGTACAGAGGCGAGATATATGATTTTTTTAATCAGAGGTAGAAAGCCAATTGTTGGTAGCAGACCAAGATTTTTAAAATCTGAGACTGGCCCAATCGGTTAGAAGTAGGAGACTGGACCTTTTTAATTCTAATAATTTCAGTAAAATATCATTAAGAGTAGCCAACCATAAATGACATAACAAAATCACTTGTATTTCTACTAACATAATATTTATATGAAAAATATTGGGAGGTGCCAGGTACCCCCAACCCCCCTAAATCCGCCCGTGTATATGAAAAACAATTGGTCGTAAGTTTTAAATATATTGAACTTCACTCTCATGAGATTGACTAATTTTTACGCCAGTTCGTCAAGCCTATCACAATTCTCCTCATTTACCTAACTTCGGACAAGTTATATAAAGTTTTAAAAATATCAATTGATCTAATTCCACTACAATTAGTGCAACAAGTACTATCATATGACTTGTATTTAAACTTTTGCTTGTAAGTTCTATTGAATTTAGGATATATCCTAAATTGATTAAAATATGTGAGCAAATACACTTGAAATATATCTCAGTAGAATACTATGAATAACTTTTGATAGATCTATTTAATTTCTGATGAATACATTTATTAGTGAATATATATTATAAATCTTAGAGATGACCTATAAGATTTTGTGCTTTTAGGATGCTAACTATGGTTTAAATTAATTTTTAATATGAACAAATATAATTTATACACAATAACTGCATAGTAAAATATTATGAATAGCATACAATATACATTCTAGTAAAATGTGCAATTCTTTTGATACATAGTAGTTCTCGAAACTTTCAGCATCTATTACAATAAATGTGCAATTAATGAAATCAACGTGAAAATCATATTAAAAAATATAAAGTTCCGTGTACAATGTCCACAACCTACACTTTGTTTTGAGGAAATTTTGTACGAACATTTATGTATTACGCGTAAGAATTCCATACATAAAAAACAAAAAATTAAGCTAATTCATAAATTAAAAATGCGAGACATAATTAACAGATACTAATTTTTGCAACTTTTTTATATAAGGGGACCCGCTACTATCCAGCATTTATTACTTTTCAAATGCTATTTAAGAAATTATGTGCTCACAGAATGCTTAAATTCATGACTTCTTGAAAGTCATTTTAGATAGCTAGCCACTGAACTATTAAGCCACTTGCAAATTTAGTAACTCATGATATGTACATATTCGGCTTTTGTTTTATTGTATTTACTTTTGGTCGACACCTTTTTTTTTAAGGAATGATGCATGGTCTTAACGGTAAAGATTATGACCCTAAGTTTTGGTGCACCTAGCTAAACAAAATATAGAAGAATATATATTTTTTGCACATGAACAGAATTAAGCAATTGAGGAAAGGGAAAGCTACCCATAAAGAGTTAGATACTGGACCCCCGTAGAATCAGAATGTGAATTCAGGTGTACTGTACCAACATTTCAAATCATCACCGGATTTGAAGTTCTGATTTTCTGATGCAAAAATACAAATTACTACGTACCCCATGTTGCATATAAAAATTTACTGTTGATAACACAACATATTAGTATATATTTTGAAATCTTCCCCCAACTATCAACAAATATTACAAGTTCCAAAATAATATATTTTCATATATATAGCTCGTCTTATTTAAGGCAGCAACACTTTAGGTCTTTAGCCACATATGATCTGTAAGTAGTATTGTCATGGAAGCAGTTCTTGAAATGCAGTTTCAGGCCCCTAGTTTGAAGCCATGAAACCATCCAAAACAAGTAAAATCTTGTTATGTAACAATAACCCGATACCAATTACCAAGTTACCATGCATGGCATGCACAAGAGAAGCATGTTCATATATATGTTAGTATGTTACTTGCGTCCTTTGATTATTGAAACGTTGCACCGCACATGGGCCATTAAATTGGACCACGCCGTCTCCCCACTACGCCATCCACCATGTTTTTTTTTTAAAATGATCATATATTTTGAAAATTTTTTCACAAATGATCATATAAGATAATTTTTTTAAAAATAATCATCACTTTGAACTCCCTAGAAAAATCGTGAATCTTGAACCCCCTGACGAGAATCCTGGATCCGCCCCTGTAAAGAGAGAGAGAGAGAGAGAAAGGATTGAGCACCAAATCTCTAATGCTCCACACTGTATCTCCAATTTAAAAATTCCAACGATCGATCCGAACCGTTGAACATGATCTACATATTGAAATCTACTTGGAGATTGAATTTTACATTTTTTTTTTATTTTTGATATTTTTTAAAGAAGTAGAAAAATTACAATTTCTATTAGTCAAAAAACCGTTTGATGCACGCTGCAGGATTGTTTTCTACTGGTCTACTACATAATTTTCTATGGCTGCTGCGCATAGGCACGGTTATTAGTGTATCCTTAGGAATGTTATGGAGAAATTAATTCATAGTACAAGAAATTAGACGTAGAAAAACTGACACAAAAAGAGCGCCCATTCTCACTAATCTCAGAAACATGCCTTCAGTAGTTGAGATGTTATAATAAAAAGAGTGGATCATATATTTCCGAGAATAAAATAAACGACGTGCAACGATTTGTAGCATCGCTAGCTCATCTCCAGCCCATCTCAATCTCAATCTCAATCTCAATCTCAATCTCTCTTCTAGCATCGCTAGCTCCATCCATTCTTCCAATACCCATCACACCAACTGGCTCCACACCCCTCCTCTCCATGTTCCCTCTTTCTCTCTTCCTTTGCTTGCTTTCAAAGCCCAACCATGTACCAAAAGAACCAAACTTGTTAGATAGGTTACACAACTTCAATCTACTTTCTATAAAATATTCTCCTATCCACAAGAGCCAATAGCCTCAACCTTAGACTATCAAACACACACACACTCTCTATCTCAGTATCTCACATCTCAACCTTTAAATGCTATTTAGTTGCAACCTCGCTTCCAATATGAAAGACAAGTACATAGAGAGAAAAGAAACTTTCCTCCATCCCTTCCACACCAATCCCAACCCTAACCGCCATCCAAACCCTGGCCCCGGTCACGCATTCCAGCAACAAAAGAGGGAATGTCTCTCGGACGAGGCCGAAGTCGACAGTATCAAGAAGCCAAGGAATCTGGAAGAAGAGAACAAACAACTCATTGTCATGCCACAGCAAGGTGGAGATGGGGCCACGATAGAAGTCGCAAAGCGGCCTCGCGGTCGACCACCGGGCTCTAAGAACAAACCCAAGCCTCCAGTGGTGATAACTCGTGAGGCTGAACCCGCAGCTGCAATGCGGCCTCATGTGCTAGAGATTCCAAACGGTCATGATATCGTTGATTCCCTTGTGAGGTTCTCCAGACGAAGGAATCTCGGTGTATGTGTTCTTGTTGGTACCGGTGTTGTTTCTAATGTGACGCTTAACCAACAGGCTTCTTTGCCAACTGGTGGAGGCGGTGCAATAGCATTTCATGGGAGGTTTGAGATACTGTCTATCTCGGCTACTTTTCTTCCGCCAGCGATGGCAGCACCGTTGCCACCTGCTGCCGCAAATGGAGGGATGTCGATATCGCTGGCAGGACCACATGGGCAGATAGTTGGAGGAACTGTTGCTGGACCGATCGTTACTGCTGGTACTGTAATCATGGTTGTGGCAGCATTTAATAACCCAACATTTCACAGGCTACCAGCTGAGGATGACATGTCGGTGTCGGTTTCAGTATCTGGCGGAGGGGAGGAGGTTGAGAGGGATAACCATGAAAGGGACCATGAGCGCCAAGTGCAACGTATGCCATATCAGATGGAAGAACCGCAACGCGAACACGAACATCCAGCAGTGCATGTGCCGTGTCAAAATCAGGCCGAGTCGTGCGGGATTTCTATGTATAGCTGCCATCTTCCTTCTGATGTCATGTGGGCTCCAGCACCACGGCCGCCACATCCACCCCCTTACTAAAATAATTGAATCAATATTTGAGGTCTTAGGTGCTTTGTTTGTATGCTTATTGCTCTTTTTTTTTTTGTTTCTTTTTTTACGTTGGTAGGGAGTTGAAAGATGGTTTGTTAATTTTGTTCTTTCTACTTTAATTGTTAATCATTAATTTAAGGTGCCAATATTGTTAGAAGTAGTATAGAAAACAATTTGATTGATTAATCTTCTTAGACAATGCATTGCCAATTGCCATAATAAATTCTCGTACGTACACACAATGAAATGCATCCCCATAACTAACGTGTACACCACAATATTTTCGGTACATAAATTCCTTTTTGTTGGGGGCAAGAAGAGAAAAAAGAGGAGAGGATAGGGTTTAAGTTAATGCACAGAGATGTTAGCAGAGCAAGTACAGCAGTAAGATACCCACGCGAGCTGAGGTATATTTGCTTGTTTGGATGGTTTGATTCTGAACCTCAAGCAACGTTTCAGAAAGGGAAAGAAAGATTGCAATATACTTGTAGACCTTCCCATGTCACTTTCACGCTATCTCTTCAGCTGTTGCATTTCGTACGGATCAAGCATGGCATGGGGGCATCTTTATGATGGAAAGAGGCAAAGCAAGAGAAAATTAAGCATTTCGATATATATGGGCAGATCATCAACCGAGAGAGTAGAGAAAAATGGCAGTGTGAATCAATACAATACTGGGGAAGGAAGGAGAAAGAGGGCAGCTTTAGCTTTATGCTTTTTGGACTTGAGAGAGAGGAAAAAATGAGAGGTGGGCTTGGAATTGGATTGCATGGTCTGAAAAGAACATGTTGGCATAATAGTGGAGGGGGTTTTAAGAGGAAGGAAAGATGATTCAGAGATTTTGTACTTGGGCCTTCTATTCTTAAAGCTGTTTCTTTTACTATGGCAAAAAAGTAAAAGCCTATTCACTTATTCAGGCGTAGCATCTTTCTTTCTGCCTTCTGGTCTTAAAGTACTATTGTTATTCTTTATTTTTCTTTTACTCATGGTGCCGCCTCGTCGGTTTGTCTGAAATTCTGGAGTGGTTGTGGCGCGTTTAAGAATTGTTACAACACTGCAATTCATAACAATAATGATAGACAGTGGCGGCGTAATCAGAATTTTTTTTAGAAAGATGTCTCACTAAATTTTCATGATACCAATATAAAATTCATGTTACACTACTAAATGATGAAAAAATTACTAATTATCAATTATCATAATCTTTTACATCTAAAATAAAATGGATAAAATACATAGTTGATGAATCTTTCTTCATGTCTTGAAGCCAATGTGAAACATCAAAACAACCTATATAGAAAAAATGAAGAAACAATATTTTAATGAATCCATATATCACAATCATAATGATTAAAAAATTGTAATTAGATAACATACTACTAATTATTAACTTCAGATAGTTGAAATTTTCGAGTCTTCATGTTTTCAAAACGCTGCAAAAATATTTCATCATCAATAGCAGCAAAAATCTCTTCCAATGTAACATATCATATTGTCATTCATCCATTCATCAGCCATCTTATTACACAACTCGGTCTTAATGATTTTCATTGCTGAAAAAGCCTTTTCAACTGTTGTTGTTGCCACAAGTAAGATCAAGGCCAACTCAATGAGACGATATACCAAAGGATAGCACACATGTTTTTTCGTTTGAAAAACCATTAGAATAGCTAAAGTTGCAAGATCTTCATGACAAGATGAAAATTCTAAAGAATTTCTCACATTCGTAATGAATGTGCCGAATTCACTTCTTAAAAATGTAAAGTCAACGAGTGAGAAGTAAACTATATAAATACTAACAAGTTCAAAAAGTTTCTCAACATCAAATTTAGAGAAAGAGTCCTTGGGATCAAGTGAGACGCATTTCAACAAATTAATAGATGCTTCACTAAAGTGTACATTCATCTCAACAAGAAGAGATCAAGAACAACCAAGAACATATCAACATGGTTTTCACATCCCAGAAATAATGACTAGCTTAGGGGTGTTAATCCCGCCACGTGTACTTGATTTCAAGTACACGGAAGGCTTAATTTACCACTCCAAAAATACAGATAAGATAAATTTCTTATACTTAATTTAAGGAAAAACACACACATTGCACACAATACATGAACATCCAACAAGTATATATATAACCAACGTCTGTACAAAGTTTGCAGCAAAAGTTAAAGAAAAATAAAATATATACAGAAGAGGACGACCTCATCAAAGGACGTGGGACCGACCCTCGCTATCCTACTACAAACTATTCCTAACAAAAGAAAGTAAAAGAAAAACAAACGAAATGATAAGCAAAACGGAAGACGTCGGGGACTCCATCCTAGCGCTCTTCTCTGGACATCAAAAGACTTCTACTCCTTAACTGGACCCCACAACCATCGTGGAACGTGAGTAATTTATAAAAATTACTCAGTGTGGATTTAGGTCCAGCCTTTGGGTTTATATCCGATTCAATATTTGGACTAGTTCACATTTGAGATATTACACATAATTTTTTTTTATGATAAACCCTTGGGCAATTAAAATAATTATTACATAATTACTACACCTAATTGTGTGTTAATTGACCATTTCACATTTAAAATAAATAAATCTAACAAAAGGGCGATACGAGAAGAAAACCCCAAAATAGTTATGAGGAATAGTATTATACAATTAATAATATGGGAATGTATCAAAACTCCCAGGCAAAGGAAATGAAGTGTCAATTCTGACCCCGGTGTAGGACTTTAGGATTCGCCCCCTCAGACGGGTCGTAACCACAAGCTAAGGATATTGTTAGGCGGATCTCAAATCAACCACATGCCTAACGTAATCGTTAGACGGGTCTCAAATCAACCACGGCCCAACTAAACTCTGAGTTTCCAAAATGAAACGCCTTGGTAAAATAGAGCGGCTACAAAAAGCACACGCTCGATCAATAAGCGAACCGAGGAGCCTATCCTCACAAAAAGAAAATAATAAAAATAAACTCTCGGTCTCAGCCATCATACAGAAATAAGGAACCGACTACCCGTTTGAATAATAATAAAAAGGGAACTCCCTGTACCAGTTAAGGCCAAGGGGAAGCCCAGATTTTCTCTGTACCCAATAGGGGCCAAGGGAGGAACCCTTTCGAATATTTGGAGATGAAAAATATCGACTAATAGAATATATAAAAAACTGAATAGCTCCAATACTTCACATATGACACGCATACTCTAAACTGAGAAATCGAACCTTAATCACTTAGAGAGAAAATATTATAATATTATATAGTATGGATCTTGAGAATAAAACTCTCGAACTGGCACTACGAGTCATCAAGTGATGATCATCGTTGGTGAGGATTAGTCGAATGTCCTTATGGACATCCCAATAAATAGACCCCACGGGCGTTTAGCTTGCGTACGTATTCCATCCGCCACGATGCCCCAGACGACATCCAATCTAAAACTCACCGGCCCGACGCTCATCACTCCCAACGAAATACATATAGTATTTAATACGCATCTACCTATAAGTAATCTAATAAACTATACGATCCGTATATCGGATCTTACATGCTAGATGACGTGCAATGACATGCAATGCAGGTTGGTCTCAATTAATGGTGCAGTTACTGGTATGCAATTATGGCAATTCAAGTTCTACGGGCCTGATTAATAATTGTTGGTATCTTGGTACCGCACTTCAGTTAGGTAAGTCTGGTAGGTCCTAAATAAGAGAGAAAGAGATATAAACCCCAAGAATCCACACCTGGAAAGAAGCGCGAGTGGTGCTAATCTACAAGAAACTCTGCTGCGTCCGCGCTGACCTCAGCGTCGTATGCAACAATATTAGTCTTATCCCTTGTGTGTGGGTTCGAGTCCACTAAACCACCTAATTAATTATTTCGGGTTTGTTTAGTCTAGACGAAGGATTATATCTTAAGTGAAAGTTGAAAGAGAAAACTTAGGCGTTGAGACGTCCTTGATGCTCCTAATATAATTTATTTAAAATTCTTACTTAGTCAACTCTCGCGTGCAGTGTCCTTGCTGCACGGCGAGTGGGTGTGTGAATCGTATGTTCCTATTCTTTATTTAATTCTAGTGTTGTTCTAAATGTATTGTTACTCCCTTTTATTTATTATGACGTTGTGACGATAAGATACAGAACATAAATCAAACACATCACGATGAAAGCATGTTATAAATTCAATTACTTTTGGTTGGACTTTTATTTAAAACTAAGCAAAGAGAAATAAAGTATTCTAATAAATATAGGTTTGTATTTATATTATGCTTACAGAGAAATTGATTAGTGTTGGAGATGTTTAGAGAGTAGGAGATATTAGAGAGGATTAGTGTTGGAGATGTTTAGCTTAGTAATGTCATCAAGTCTATAAGTAGACCTTTTATAAAAAAAAAAGTCTATAAATAAATCTTGTATTTGTAATCAATCATACAAGATCAATACAATTCATTTCTCTCAATCTCTCTATTTACAAATTCTATTATGCAATCAATTCTAGTTGCAACCGAAAAATACAGTTTTTTAAATGATAATTATGTGACTTGATCCATACCAGCTTCTGCAGTTCTGGTTTAGTCAGGGGCGGATCTACAGTGGCCCAAGGGTAGGCAAGTGTCTACTTCTGAAATTTGAAGCCCATTAGAAGCCCATTGATCAATTAACACAGTGCCTACCTCTGAGAAAAAATGACCTACTCCTGAACCTTTATCCAGCCCATTCAAGTCCCAACTTAGAGTTAAAGCTCAGCTCAGTAAAAACAAACCAAAAAGCCCAGCGTACAGGACTCTCTTCGCGACTTAATAAAACAAAAAAGAAATATTGTTGTGGTCTCTAGAGTCAAGGTCAAGTGGTCAACAAAGGAACTTTGCATGCCCTGGGCCTTTCTGATTTTGAATATTAGCAGAATAATGAAAGATTTTGGGATTAACTATTTCAAACAATACAACTATTTAAAAAAGAAGAAGACTGAAATAACCAACAAGAAAAATATGCATTTTTGGAGTACTATTGCTTGAAATATTTTTTTTGCCCTTCGGGACTTTAATATTTTATAGAACAAATTAATTATAGTTTTCAGTATGACGATAATATAATTGAAACCCTAATTTTATTATTTATAATCAGATAAACTATAAAATTGATTTCTAATTCAAATAGTGTTGAGCAACACCTTCGGTGTGCGGAAGATTACGGGTTTGAAATATGAAGATTTCAAAATATGAAGATTTCAAAATATGAAGACTCGTAAAAATTACTCGACATCTTGATTTTATTTTGTTCGTGGTACTATATATTTTATCTATATTTGCTTTTTTAATATGTAAAATATATTTTTTTAATTGTATTTAATATTTTGAAAGAACTTTTTTTATTTTTATATATATTATTGTGTTACTCCTGAATGAAATTCTAAATCCGCCGCTGGGTTTAGTCACTCATCATTTTATTATTTTTTAAAGTAATTGAAATTACCGGTACAACCATTGACAGATAGTCAGAGGTCAATTGGCTAGTGAAGTGAATCCTGTTCTAGTTGTATATATACCCACCTTTTTCAGCGATCAAAGAGCAGCGCCGTGTATAAAGAACTGGCATACGCTGGCACCTTCTGTTTTTAAATTTTTCTTTTAAATGTTGCATTAAAATGTGGATAATCTTTACGCTGATTCTATAGATGTCTTGCAGCTAGCCAAATAAGTTTGTTGATACTAATATTATGCAATACAATAGAGGCATATCTGATGGAAGAAAAATGTAAACTAGTGTAAGAAATAGCGAGAAACACAAACCCGGCAACTTGAATCAAATAGATTGAATTAGTACTCAAACTGCTACAAATAAATTGCTAAATGAACACACACATATAAGGTGCAATCACACACATCCATAGCATGAGAGCTTCAAATTTCACCTGAGCATCTATGTCCAATCTAGAGAGGTATAATGATTATGGTATTGTAGGAATGGATGGCAATCCAGGGATTTGTGGAATGATACTAGCAACTGGGGGTACCCCAATTGGAAATGTTGGAATGGTAGGAAATGCAGTATTACCACCACCAATTGAAGGAAATATGGAGCTAGGAGTTGAGGAGGTTGCTGGAACACTGTCTGGTGAATTTCGAGCATCCATGAGATGGCGTACCACTTCATTTCCATTGATGGATAAGAGGGCTAAGAGAAAAACCAGTGCAAACTTGGCATGGGGAGCCATTGGTAAATTAAGGACTCGTTAAATTTTGACTCAATTTATATAATGCACTGGTTCTCTTCTGTTATGGTCTTGGGTTGGTTGATTTTGTGCCAACTAAGGAAAATGTTGGTTGGTTATCTTCTCTTCCAATTGTTGAAATGTGTCATCTTTGGTTTTCTCGATTTAGTTCATTGTTTAGATGGTTAGGATTAAAGTGGTTGGTACCTGGTACTGAGAATAGAAACTTTGATACTGGATTTTACTCCATAGGGAGTTTTCAGTTTAAAGCCTGTATACCATGTGACATTGCAAATAGAATTTTATCTGCACTACTCTATTTGCTACAAACTAAGGTCGTTCAGAATCAGAGGGCCTAAAAAAACTAGTACAATTAACATGTGAAATCAACCATTTTTTTGTAAAGATGAAAAAAATTCGCTCTGCAGTTAATATGTTAGGGTCAAATTTGTAAATTTTAGGGCATTAGTTTAGGTTGTTTATTTTTAACCGATTGTTTATGTTATAAGTGATTATGAAAAGGGAGAACGTATGAACTTCCTGTACCTGCTTAATTGCCTTTAAAACCGTTTTAGCCAAGGTAGAATGCATTATTTAGCGGTACCCCGTACCCGTGTGTTAGGTAATCTTTTTATTTTCCTTCAACTTAATTTTAGAACAAGCCAGATACCAGATAAAAAACCAAGTCATCCTTTTTAAATAATATAAAAAATAACAAACAAGCAGAAGCATGTATACGTACGAAGCATAAATAGCACCAAGAAGATGTACTAAATAATACACCATGATCATCTCATGTAATGTAGAATTATAGATTTACATGATTACATGATTACATGATTTTGCACGGACTAGTAGTTACTAGGTGGGGACGGCATAGGCGGCATCTGGAGTGGTACCTTTGGAATTGCCATGGGAATAGAAGGAATGCTTGGAATGGCAGGCATAGGAGGCAATGTAGTTGGAATAGTTGTGGGAATTGTAGTGGGAACTTTGGGAATACTTGATATTGCAGGAATAGGTGGCAATGTATTGGGAATAGCACTAGAAATAGTGACCTTTGAAATCGAAGGCATTAGTGGCAAAGTTGTCGGAATAGCTGAAATTAGGGCTGGTAATGGTTCAGCCAGCTGATGAGTAGTTGAAGTTCAAGATTAAATCAAATTCACAATTATCTACTAATATTCAGTTCATCTTATAACCGAATAATGTTCACTATTTGTTCATAAGCTAACCATGCTGTCACACCCCAAAAATATTAAATAGCTTAGGGGTGTTAATCCCGCCACGTGTACTTGTTTACAAGTACACGAAAGGCTTAATTTTTTTTATTATAGAAACAAGATGATCTTAACAAATTTTATATAAATAGAGGAATAACACACACAGTGAACACAATACATGAACATCCAACAACCAAATATATATATATATAGCGGTGTCCTTTACAAAATTTACAACGGAAGCTAAAGAAATACAAAATACACACAAAGAGGTCGGTCTCATCAAGGGACGTGGGACCGAGCCTCACTATCCTACTACAAACTACTCCTAACCAATTCGAAATATAAGAACACAAATCAAAAGGAATGGCCACAAAAACGGAAGGCACCGAGACTCCATCCTAGCGCTCTCATCTTGGGCTCCAAAATACTTCCTGCTCCTTACCTGGACCCCACAACCAACCGTGGAACGTGAGATATAAAATCTCAGTGTGGATTAAGGTCCAGCCTTTGAGTTTATATCCGATTTAAGTTGGACCAAATCACATTTAAAGAACTTATCTTACAATTTAAGATACTAAACCTAATGTTATAAGTGAACCATAGTTCCATTTAATTATTCTAACCAAATCAAAGAGACGATGCGAGAAATAAAACCCAAAAGATGTATGGGGAATAGTACATATACATAATAAGAATAAGGCATATTATCAAACTCCCGAACAAAGGATTGAATTTATCAAATTTACACCCCGGTGTAGGACATCAGGATTCGCCCCCTTAGACGGGTCCTGTATTCGAGCCGCCAATCTAAGGGTGTCGTTAGACGGGTCCCGTATTCGAGCCACCAATCTAACTTAATTCTGAATTTCCAGAACGAAACGCCTGGTAAAGCAGAGCGGCTACAAAAAGCACACACTAGGTCAAACAGCGAACTGAGATGCCTACCCTCACAAACAGAAAAGATTACAAAGAAAACACTCGGTCTCAGCCGTCATACGGAAATAAAGAACCGACTACCCGTTTGAAAATAATATAATAAAAGGGAACTCCATGTACTAGTTAAAGCCAAGGGGAGCCCCTGACTTCCTCTGTACCAACCAGGGGCCAAAGGAGGAAGACCTTCGAATATTAGGGGATCCCGAAATATCGGCTAATGAATAATATAATAAAGAACGGAATAGCTCCAATACTTCACATATGACACGCATACTCTAAACTGAGAAACCGAACCTTAATCACTCAATTGGGGGGATATTATAATACTATTTATTAATAAGGATGTTGAAAAGAGAAACTCTCAAACTGGCACTACGAGCCATCAAGCGATGGTTATCGTTGGTGAGGAATATAAGCAATAACACAATAAAATAATTGAAATGTGTACATATTCAAAACTTTAAACTAAAGATAAGAAATTAATGAAAGTATAACAATAAGATAAAAATATAAGCAATAACACAATTGACAAATACAAGACGTGTAAAAATAAATATTTAAAGCCTTAAACTATAGCCACACAAATATACTAAATATTTTGTTTGTTGTGAATCTTATGATTAAATTCAACAATTTAAATTTGTTATAACTCAAATACTTTATGAAGTTTTGCTTCTGAAGCTTGCGTAACGAGTCACCCAACTCGTAAGATGAGTAAATCTACCTGCAACGCTAAAATTCACACAATCTGAGTCACAAAACAACTAAGAACGAAGTATTTAAACCAAAGAAGGGAACCGGAAATCTGCGTGCTAAGTACTTTAGACTCAACGAGTCGTTTGGACTCCTTGACAGCAACTCACCACACAAGGAGTTACACGACTGGGGTCGCGTCAGAATCCAACCGACACCAGCCAAGAGAACCCCTCGAAATTCTCCCATCTGCTTGATGCACAGCGACACATCATGAGAAAGTTTGAGTGTGGTGGGTCATTTCGAGTTAACTCACCAATGATCTTGCTGGATTTACAAAACCACTCACCAAAACAGGTGCTATCCACAGTTTGCCTCTGCGCTTTTCCCTTCCCGAGACAATAAACCCCTTTTAACTCTCACTCTGCTTCTCCGTTTTTCTACACCGCGCCCCTGGTGAATCAATTTGCCTATAGTTAGTACAAATCGGCCAATCCAAAACCAGCAAAGATTTTTAAACAGTCATACCCACAATTCCTGAGAGGTTCCTAGGCATAATCATTTAAATCACAACGAGTTGTGCAATTTGCACAGTGGGTCACCAAATCTTTTGGCTGTTCAATTTGTCCATTTCACCCAGTCACAGCCACAATTAGCCGCAGGTTTAATCGAGCAGATCACAAAGAGTAACAGAAATCATCACAAGGCGTGAAACAAAAACAATTAACCAACAAAGCCAACATTCGAGGGAAAGAAAGTTTATAATCAAATCAAGGCATCTCTTGTGTTTACCAGAAAAACAGCAGAACGAGTTAGGCTAAAGGAAGGAAGGGATGAGATTTGGAATCATGGCCAGTGCCACCTTTATGCTGCATATTCCCCCCTCTTAGCAAGGTCCTTAGCTCGATTACTACTTAACTTTCGAATTTCCACTTTATATTAGGCTAAGCTCAACACATGAGACACAACAAAAGAGCAAGAGGGATGCTTGGGGACTGGCAGTGCATAGTTATAGGCCGCGAGGGGGGGTAAGGCAGGGGGTGCACAAGAAATCGTACTAGCTCTTGAGTGCTGGCTTTCGAAAGTCAAGGAGAGAGGGAGAGAGATCTGGCGAAGTGTGTCAGGGAGGAAGGGACATGCAGCAAATGCTGTGAGAGGGAAGTTTTCGAGAATTGGCAGGGTAGAAGCAATTGCTGCGAGTCAAGGAGAGGAGAAAAGACAGGGAGCATGTCGGTTTGTAAGGAAAGGAAAAAAAAAGGAAAAAAAGGAGAAAAAGGAGGAGAGGGGATTGGTCAGCGGAAAGAGGGAAGGAATGAATGGAGGAGTGAGAGACGAATGGGAGGAAGAGAGAAAAGAGTTGTAAGAAGAGAGCGACTGGATGAGGCAGGGAACCGAGAGAGAGGAAGGTGAGGTGTATGAGAGAGAGGGATAGGTGAGAGGGACGGATGGCATAGGGAAAAGAAAAGGAGACCATTGGAAAGGTAAAAAGGAAAGGAGAATGGGATCTAAGGCGTCGGCTGTGACGCTTTCATCTTCTAACCCGTTACTTGAGGTTAAACGTCCCCTTTCTTGACCCGTTTCGTTTATTTAGTCGCCTCGGGTCTTAATGAACCTCTGACTGGCGGAGTACACGAGGTCCCGCTTTCCTATGCTGTCACCTTGCCTTTTTCATCCACTCAACTCACGTGGTCCTCTGTATTGTGAATCACCGCAAGGTTCGCAGCGACTCGTTGGGTCGTTGTAACTCGACGCACAAACATGTGGTCAATTTCTGGGGTAAAGGTGGTTTTAAGATATTCGTGAAGTTGGGTTTATGCGGCCGTTTGTGTCATCATATGTTTTGTGTTTCAATCGGGTCAAGCGACCCGTTTCAAGATCTTCCTTGTTTAAGATTCAATTAAGTGTTTTAAATTATTACAAATTTAAGTTGCTGCATTTCAATATAAGGATTAGTAGCAAAACAAAAATTATTTAAGTATAATTGTGCGTTTATGGGTTACGAATTTGCAAATTCTTACTTGTGCACTTGTCCTATATTGATTAATTACAATATTTCCTATGAATTTCGATATGTTCATGTGAATATATGCAAACATAATTGTACGAAATTTTATTTGGTTTACTTATGTGTTTAATTATAAGGTTTTACTTATTGTGTCCAATATTTTAATCATTGATCTCCAATTTGTTATCAGGTAATCATGTGCGTTCAGCTTATTTATTTATCTATAGCGTCTAAAATTTTTAACACTCCTCTTTGATGCTTAATTGATACTTAAGAATAAATTTATTAGCACGAAAAATTTTGTTATGTTTTAATCACTTTTATCGGGTTCAAAATTTTACGGGTTTCACACATGCAGACTTGATTCTGAACACCACAGTGCACAGTTCTTTTTAAATGAAAGTTCTTTCATCACTATATTGAATAACTTAGTTCTCTCTGTAAAACAGAGAGTTAGAACTTGGTTGGTCTATTAGGATGTTTGAAAATATTTCATTTAATTTCACATTGAGTTCGCAATTAGTTTATAATTTGTTCACAGTTAGTCCAGTTCACTTTTAGTAATTGAATTTGGACTGAACTTCAACCAAGACAAAAAAAATAGTCAATTTCATAAATGTTCAATAATGTCCAACTCATTTTGTTCATGAACTGTCATGTTCATGAGCAGCTCTATCTGGAATAGTTGGCTTCGGCATTGTTGGTGCAGCTTCTGGTGTTCCAGCTTCAGTCGTCACTGATAGATGGCGTGCAGAAAAACTTCCATTAATGATTGTTAAAGATAAAAAGAAAGCTAGGATTGACCAAGCTTGAGAAGCCACGAGTGCAACTGAAGAGGAACCAAATTGTACTAAATTTGAGAAGTGTACTTAAATTATTCTTGAAATTCAGTTTCTATCTGGTGTTGTGTGAACTGGTAGTGAGAAGTTCTTAATTATATTTATTGTATGGGATTGATTTGAAGGATGAGGTGCAATGGTCTTTAGGTTGGTCAACTAAGTACTGTTTAATTACATGAGATATCAGGATTATGAAAACAAGGACGTGTCTAAATCACCAGATGGCCGGTACCCAATAATAACAACCATCAAGAAGAAATCAATCAATAATTCAACTATAAATAGATGCATCTAAAATTGAAATATTATTTTACAGCTACCAATCAATATCAATATTTGAAGAGACTACAATGTTGAATTTCGAATGTGGAGGAGTTTCAAGTCAAAAAAGTCAAAACAAATACGGGGCTCTGCTTAACTACCTAATCTTTTTTTTTTTTGAAGCCGCGCGTTAACACAGCCCCACACAAAAAAGCAATCAACAACTCTTAGCTAAGGGCAATTTTCAATGTTCTTATAATTTTTTTTTTTAAATTCAGCTATATACATCAAATCAGCAGCTAAAGCTTGCCAGAAAACCAAAGCAGAAAAGTCACCAAAGAAGACAACTACCTAAAGTTAGATCAACATCTCACAAACTTTATGATGATAGTTTTGATTTTTGAACCATATATGATATATTGTGATGATACAAGTCATTAAGATGATGGAGAATATCAATAAGAAAACATACTCAATTAGCTTAATTTATTCTTGATTGTCCTTTAGAACCGTGTTAGCTAAGTCATTAGTGGCTCTGTTATGGTTGCCATATTACTTGTTTATTAGTTCAATAAGCATTTGTTTATTTAAATAATTTTGTTACCATTAACAACACCACTAATGAATGCAACTATTTCCCCAGATTGCACTTTTCTCTAACAAAGTGACAGTTCACTTCTATATGTTTTGCTCTTTCATGAAAGACTGGATTAGATGCAATATGTCGTGCAGTTTGATTATCACAGTACGTTTGCATGGTTTTTTTGTGTTCTATCTTCAAGTCACCGAGTAGTTGCTTAATCCAGATAAGCTCGCTTGCTGTGGACGTCATGGCTCGATACTCTGCTTCTGCACTTGAACGAGCGACAACATTTTGCTTCTTGCTTTTCTAAGTCACCAAGTTGCCACCTACAAAGGTACAAAAGCCAGTGGTTGATTTTCTGTCACAGCTTCCGGCCCAATTTGCATCAGAAAAATCAACCACATCATTAGAACCATTTTTCTCATCCAAATCCCTTGACCTGGAGTGCATTTGAGGTATCTAAGTATTCTATCAATTGCACTTAAGTGACTGGTATGTGGAGCATGCATGAATTGGCTTATCGTACTAACTGCAAATAAGATATCAGGTCTGGTTACTGTTAGGTATATTAGTTTCCCCACGAGTCTTTGATATTGTCCTATGTCAGATAGTATTTCACCATCTTCTAATCCCAATTTGGTGTTTGTTTCTATTGGGGTATAGGCTGGTTTAGCTCCTAATTTGCCAGTTTCTTTTAACAGGTCAAGGACATATTTTCTTTGAGATAAAAACAATCCTTTACTTGAGTGGGTTATTTCTATTCCAAGAAAATATGAGAGTTGTCCAAGGTCTTTGATATCAAATTCCCTTTTTAAATATTGTTTTACTTTTGTAATTTCTCTATTATTATTTCCAGTGATAATAATATCATCTACATAAACTAGAATAACAATAGTGGTATCTTGTGAATGTTTTATGAACAAAGAAGAATCTGATGTACTTTTGACAAAGTTAATTTTTAGAAGAGAAAAGCTTAGCTTGGCATACCATGCTCTTGGAGATTGTTTGAGACCATAGATCGTCTTTTTTAGTTTACATACTTGTGATGAATCTGTCTTATCTTTATGTTATGGAGGAAGGATCATATAGACTTCTTCTTCTAAATTTTCTTGGAGGAATGCATTTTTGACATCCATTCGAGACAAGTCCCATCCTAAATTGATTGATACTGATAGTAGAATTCTAACTGTATTCATTTTGGTTACCGGTGCAAAAGTTTCTTGGTAGTCAACACCATATGTTTGGGTAAACCATTTTTCTACTAACCTAGCTTTGTATCGTTCAATAGTACCATCACGATTGTATTTGATCTTGTATACCCATTTGCACCCTACATGTTTTTTATCCTTTGGTAAAGTAATTATATCCCATGTGTTATTTTTTTCTAGAGACTGAAATTCTTCTTTCATAGCCTTTTTCCAAATGAAACTTTGATTAGCTTCTTCAAAAGTGGTTGGTTCACTTTGATTTGTGATGTTACTCAAGTAGGCCTGGTATTTTTGTGAGACCTTTTTATAAGATATATAATCTTGAATCGGATACATCACCTGATGCGATACATAATCTCTTAACTTGACAAAAGGTTGTGTTTGTCGCGTAGATCTCCTTAAAGTAATTTCCTCTTGAGTTGAGGCAATTCCTTCTTGAGTTGTTTCAGATTCTTCACATGACTCAGTTTTTCCCCTGAAGGAATCGCGGTTGTGGCACCATTTTGATCTTCAAGATTAACCTGTATCTCACTTGTTTCTTATGGAAAAACAAAGTTAGTTGGAGGCAATATGATTGGGTGACTTTGCGGGTTTGTTTGCTCATTTGTTTGATAATAGAGTTTGTTTTCAAAAATGACACATCTCTTGAAAAATAGACTTTAAATTTTTATGGATCATAGCATTTATATCCCTTTTTTCAGAAGAATATCCCAAAAAATAGTTTTGACGGAATTTTTATCTAACTTGTAATGTCTTTTAATATGTACGAAGCAAGTGCATCCAAAAACTCATATATGGTCAAGATCAATTTTTCTACCTTTGAGAATTTCTAGAGGATTCATACTTTTTTTAACCTGGGATTTGGTAATCTATTTATAAGATAGGTGGTTGTTAATACCGCATTAGACCAATATATTTTTGGAACATTATTTTGAAGAAGTGATCTAGTGACTTCAAGTAGATGACGATTTTTTCTTTCTGATACACCATTTGTTCCGGTGTATTAATGCACGTAGTTTGATGTAGTATTCCTTTTGATTTAAAAAATTCTATAAAATTGTTGTTGACATATTCTGTTTCATTATCTGATCTAAAATTTTTGATTTTTGCATTATATTGATTTTCAACAAAATTAAAAAAATTCTTTGAAACAAGAAAAAACTTCATTTTTCCCTTTTAAAAGATATACCCAAGTAGTACGAGAAAAATCGTCAATAAATGTGACAAAGTATTTAAAATGATTATAAGAATCGATCGGGGATGGACCCCACACATCTGAATGAATTAAATCAAATTTTGTTTTTGATATACTAGTAGATAAGGGAAAGGGCAATCTAGTTTGTTTTGCAAGTTTACATACATCACAGTAACTAGAGTCTAGATTATAACAAAATAATTTATTTAAAACTTGATCAGATGGATGACCAAATCTCCAATGTAGTAATTTGTCTTGGTCTATTGGACTTAATGACACAAGACATTTATTTATGGGTTCTTCAAGATAATACAGCCCATTTTTTTTAAATCCTTCACCAATCTTCTTCTCTGATTCTTGATCCTGAAATATCACTTCGTGTGGTGAGAATATTACTTTGCAATTCAAATCTCGTGTTATTTTGCTGATTGATAAAAGATTTCATTTAAAATTAGGTAAATACAAGATATTTTGTACATTCTTTGAAAGAAGTCTTGTGGTGCCCAAACCTTCAATTTTGACTTTATTTTCATTTGCCACAAGTACATGTTGTGATTTTATAGTTGGTTCAATATTTTTTAATTTATTTTGGTCCCATGTCATATGATCGGTAGCACCAGAGTCAATAACCCATTTATTGTGACTAAAATCATCTGTAAGGTTTGGACTTCTATTATTACTTTTAAATGAGGATAAATTGGAATTATATAGTACAAAACCTGCTGTCTGTTGCTGTAACAGACTGTTTAAATGAGTCAGCAGCCGGTTCAGTTGCGAGGTTGAGGCCACAGAAGATCCAGAAGTCGGTGATGAGTCCAAACTTAACCCTTGGCCTACTCCTCTTGTTTCTGTCGCCGAACCCGATCCAACCCCTTGACCTATTTCTCTTGGGTCTATCGCCGACACCGACCCATGGCTGATTCCCCCAAATCTCTGCTCATTTCCGCCCCTTCTAGAGCCGCCACTATCTCCCTTATGCAGAGACAATCGGAGATTAGGATGGAGCACCCAACTGCCTTCTCGGTTGTACCCTGCACGCTTGTAGTGGTTGCACCAGTCGGCTGATGCGGTGCCCTTTGTCCTGGCCGTCTGGTTAGGGTTAGGTTGTTGTGCTCGAAAGGCGCCGTTGTCAGTATTGAATGGTGGCTGGGAGTTCATAAGTGTCATCCGAGATTCCTCCTGTTGGATTCTTGCCACCACGTCATCAAATTTAGGCATTTCGGCAGAGGCCAAAATCTGAGATCTGATCGACTCATAGCTGGTGTCGAGAGCCCCCAGGTAGGTAAAGATAAGGTCCTGTTTGGATCTTTTTTGGGTTTCATTTGGGTCTGTTGTTGGAGGAATACACGTTGAGTTCTTCCCATTTGGCCATAATTTTGGTTACTAATTCATTATTGCTTTGGCCATTTTGTTTGATTTGGGCAAGTTCTTGTTTGAGGCTAAATATATGTGCAAAGTTTTTTTGCTGGCCATACCTTCTTTTTGCTTTGTCCCAAATCTCCTTAGATGTGTCGGAATACATGAGGACATTTGAAATTCTTGGCTTCATCGTGCTTAGCAACCACGACATGATCATTTGATTTGTGGTTTCTCATTCTTCGATTTTTGCTGTCTCTTCAGCAGTTACTGTGTTGGGTTGTGTTGGCTTGGGTTTTGTTTGGTTCCAGTGACAAAGTTCAATTTTCCTTTGCCACCGAGACCAATCGTAACAGATCTTGACCATGGAATATAGTTGCTGCCATTGAGTATTATTGTTGTGAGCTTTGTGCTATCTAATTGTTGAGACATGTTTGATTTTGGGGATACTTGTAAGACACTTGATTTGCGAAATTGTTGGTGCAGGATTAGACCCGTTTTTTTCTTGCTCGATGATGTGATAAAAAAACACCTAGTAGCTCGTCACCTGGTTGACTTGCAGCTTCAGGTGCCAAAAAACTGAGAGCCTGGTTGGATTACTACTTGTTGCTTTCTTGCTTGCTGATCTCTGCAGCAGATTCGATTTGCCTCTTTTTTTGAAGAGTCAGGACTTGTTTGCTCTGATATCATATTGAATTCGAGAAGGATGGAATATGATGGATAATAAGAACTTTATTATGAATTCTAATTTACAATGGCTTTGTACATCTGTATTTATAGCCTATGGATATAATTTAGCCGTTGGCTATATTCCTAATAAGGAATTAGCCGTTTGGCAATTTCCTAAAGTAGCCTAATTACAAGCTGGAATGGCTAGGTACCAATATAGTAATATTGTGATTGCTAGCCTATTTGTTGTCTAATACAATCAATGATGATTTTCTGAGATTGATAATATCATTTCTCAACAAACGTTCTTAATTTGATTGACCAGAATGAGACCCCTTTTTAAGACAAGTCACTTGTGTAATTCTTGTTTGAAACTAAGACAATATGATGATTTCTGGTGCAGGAGCGAAGTTTTGCCCACTAATGTTCATTGGGAAGGTTGTTTCTGATGTGGAAGCCATTAGTTATATTTGTTTTCTTTACAATTTGTTTGCAAATCCAAATGTACATATTGTTGTTCACGATTATGTTTATATTTATGTTTAAATGCAATTTAGACAAATGCTTGCTAATCTCCGCATAGTTTGAAGCATATAGCAAGTTTTAATTTATTTTTACAGAATCCTAAAACAAATATCTCTGTGTTCATAAATTATTCAATAGTATAACAAAAATAAAAGAAGGAAATTTCAACTCAATGTAATTAAAAGACCCATTACAATTGACATCTCAGCGGCCTTAAACAAAATCAGCAACTTTTCATTGCTATGAAAAAGCATAGACATTGTAATTCACAGTATAATCCACAGAAGAAGTAAACATATACATGTATTGATGTATATATGACATAGCTGCATACAACACCAAGCAAATATATAAACAACAAACTATTAATAACTGATAATATTTGTACACCACTTCTTTATGTACTGGAAAGTCTGCACAAGTATAGTTAAATGATCAATTTTCATGGACTGGTGGTTGCTGGTGGGGACGGTATAGGTGGCATCTGAAATGGTACCTTGGGAATTGTCATGGGAACAGAAGGAATGCTTGAAATAGAAGGCATAGGAGGTAATGTAGTTGGAATAGTGGTTGGTATGGTTGTGGGAATAGTTGGCATGGCCGGAATTGGCGGCAGTGTAGTGGGAATAGTACTAGGAATAGAGACCTTCGGAATAGAAGGCATTGGTGGCAGAGTTGTTGGAATGGCTGGAATAGTTGGCATTGGTGTTTTAGGTGCAGCCTTTGGTGTTGTGGCTTTGGTCGTCTCCAATAGACGGCGCGCCGCAAAACTTCTATTAATGGCTGCCAAAGATAAAAGCAAAACAAGGGTTGACCAAACTTGAGAAGCCATGATGCAGTTGAAGGGAGAATAAAAGAAGTAAATTTGAAAATGTTTTTTAATAGAGTATATTAGTAATTCAGTTGAGTTGTGTGACTTGGTATTGAAGAGATGGTTTGTATTTATAGGAAGGCTGCAAGGGGTTCATAAGAGAGGTTTCTATGGTCTTTAGGTTGGTAAACTAAAAGTTGTTCAGTTACATAAGAATATCAGGATGTGGAAAACAAGAACCGATCAAAGACACAAATGGCACCCAATTATAACTACTATCAAGAACAAAGCAACAAATAAATGGTAAGAAAATTATACAAGCAGGTGGACTTTCTGCTAACTCCCCCAGTTTGATCAACTTTCACAACTTTAGGATCTTAGTTTTGATAAATGGACCACATATTATATATTTCTATGCATGTCGAAGATAAAGAAGAATATCATTAAGAAAACATATCCAATTGCTGTATTATACAATTGATTGTCATTTAAAACTGCTTAAATTATGGTAAACCATTGTGGTAGTCAGATCGTGACCAGCTTATAGTTCAGTGAGCATACTTGTGCTTTCTAGCCAAATTTCTACTCTTACCAAACTTGCATGTTTGTTAATTGTTTTCAGAGGTAAAATAGGAATTAATTATGTTAATTTACAATGAAAACAAAAAGTTCCACAAATTAGATTCTATTTATCCCATGGGACAATCAAAGTATGTTAAGTCCTCTTTTCTTTGGGTAAAGTGGTACGATTTTATCTGTGCATTGTGATTACACCTTGCTCTTCAAAAATAAAAAAATGTTTTTTTAAAGCTAAAACATAAAAATGTTATCTTTTTTTTTGAAACTCTTGACAGTAGCCGTCAAGCTTTTTATTACAAAGAAAAACAAAAAAAACCACCTAGATACATCAATTACATCGTATCCTCATTTCTGATTCCTGATATCCTCCTAATAAACTCTACTTCTTACATCAGAGACAGCTAGCGCGCCCATATACTTGCTTTATCCCTCAGCAATGCTTCATCCACAGCAGCACATCTGATAGTACCCTCTGTGCCAGCTGTTCCGATGTTGTGACCGCTTGACCATCTTGGAAAATTGTGGAATTCCTATACCTCCAGATGCTATATGTTGTAGCCAAGAACGCTGATAACATAAAAATGTTATCATTAGCATAGTCTGTTTGGGAAAGAAGCTTCAGTGAGAGGTAGAGCTTATCAACACAATCCAGTCGCATATAGGCAAAAATGAAGGGCAGTTGCCAAGTGACGACCAATGATTTTTAAGAAGTGGTTGTTCTTTTTGTCAAATAATCTACATAGAGAGAGAAGATACTTCGCAGATGCCATCCCCTCCTGATTAGTTCTCAATCATCAGCGAGCATTCTAGGAGGCGCATGCAGAGACTCCAATTGTTCTTAATTTGATTTGCAGTATCCACCCCTTTTCAAGAAATATATATGTAAATTCGTTTACTTGTGAAATTCAATCATACATGACATTGTTTGGTGCATGCATGAAGATTTTCAGATTGTTTACCAGAAAGACAGGAGAATTGCCTTTCTTGATAAGCCTGTTGGCTTATGTTAGCTCTAAGCACAAGGTATGGATGCCGTTTCCTGCAGGCAAAGAGAGTAAATATAGGTTGGCATCCATACCTTGTGCTTAGAGCTAACATAAGGTATGTATATATATGAATATTTTGAGAAAACTGGGAGCCCAATTTTATGCCAAAGAGGTACTGTTTCCATCTCCAACTTCCAACTGTTATGAGGTATCCTGATTAATTATCTGATGTTCATAGGTACGGTTGTTCCAGATGAGGAAG
Organism: Eleocharis quinqueflora; assembly: GCA_964058865.1. Lineage (NCBI taxonomy): Eukaryota > Viridiplantae > Streptophyta > Magnoliopsida > Poales > Cyperaceae > Eleocharis > Eleocharis quinqueflora. The sequence goes on from CAXKVX010000527.1 coordinate 95,703, forward strand.
TTATCACTTATATTTGTTCCCTTTGCAATTTGGCTTAGAAATTCTTTGTTGGACTTACTATTACCGACTGCACTTCGATTCAATTTTTTTAAGAAGGCGGTCCTGCTTTACGTTTCGGTATTTTAATTTTACCAACCAAGTTCGACCTCAATCGGTGAAACACCACATAGAAAGAGTTTGTAGCTCCAAGGTCTTGTAGCAGCTCTGAAATTTATCACATATCTTCTGAATATTTCAATAAATTGGTATTTTTTTATCCCTAAAACTGTCTTGAGTACTCTTCCTCTTACAATGACAACTACTAAAGGATTTATATATTTTTGGATGATTTCAGGATCTTACTGTTTTCAAACTGCCGACCGCAGTAAAAAAGTATATTTTTAATAACAGTTGTCAAGAGAAAGTATCCACGGGGTCAATAAATTAAGAGCCGGCCCTCCTAATATTTCGAATTCTTTTTAATAGTTCCTAGCTACAGCTTTAATTATGGATATTAATTTTCTTAAATAAGAAATTTGGGATCTAATCTAATAAATTCATATGGCCAACACAGGAGATTCATGTTACACTGGTAGATTGGTATTGATATTGTCCACCTGGTACTGGTAGTGGCACACGATTTACAAAAGTGTAACTTTAGGTATAATTTGTTCATAGAAAAATATATTTAATGCACTTGTCTCAATTCTAGACTTTATTAATTGCTGAATTTTAATCATTTAATCAATTGAGGTTATGTGTCTATTCGTGAAGTATGTAATTACTAATTAGTATTGATTTGCCTCACTATTCTAATCAATTAATCATTTTGTGTATATAGGTATTGTCATTTGTTGTGTATTGCTCTTTATGTTGCGACTTACAGAGGCTTCATAGTTTCAGATTAGAAAATTATATTTTTTTAATAAATTGTTGTTTAATGTCATATTTTTATGTTAATAATTCTGGAGCAATGCTTTAACAAAATTTTCTTCCACTCCGAACCTCAATTGTTCAGGACCGACTCTGTTTATATACAACGACGTTTTTTTTTAAAAATTTATGAAGCGGTGCAATAGTCCTTAGGTTGCTCAACTAAACTTTGAGTTGCATCAGATTTCTCCTACTGTGAAAGCAAAAACTGATCAATGTGACACAATGACATCCAAGAACTTCAGCTATGAAGATAAAAAAGAAGTATATGATTAAATCGAAGAGAATGAAAGCACCTTTTCCACAACTATATACCAGACAACATTGAACAGATTACTTGTTCGATTTTGGATTTAACTAGGTTTCCAAATCAAGAAAGTCAAAACAAAATAGGGCTTCTTTTACTGACCTCCAAAAAATCCATCAATTATGAATAGACTTCTTTAAAAAAGTTTTTAGGTTTTACAAATATATCATCTATAAGCTCCAAATGTTTAATAAACTCAGATTTTTTTTTTGTTTATTTTTTGTGGTCATCAGATTGGGTTGGATTTTAAGTTGTATGACTTAAATTTTTTTTTGGATAACATGGATTTCGATTTTACTACTTAAAAAAGGCATTATTTTCGATTTTTATGACATTTATTGCTGGCTTTTCTTCTGGCATAGTAGAGGGGACACTAAAAGTATTAATATTCGGAAAATAAATCTTGACTTTTATCAGTGGTTATTAGTAAAAGATCAGTGATAAAAATCAAATAAAAAGTAAAAAAAGTTGTACGTTCTGCAACCTGATAACTGATTGTAGAACATACAATATTTAACAGCTATCAAATTGGCTAGATAATTCAAATTTGAAATTGAAATTTGAAATTTAATTAAAATTGGAAAACGAAAGGTTAGAAGTAAATAAATTGAAACAAAAAACAAGAAAATAGAAGATTAATTAAAAATAAAAAGTAAAATAAAACAAAAAACATAGAAGAAATAAATAAATAAATATATAAAAGACAACAAAAAAATAAGAAAACACAAAAAAATAAATAAATATAAGAACAAGAATAGAGAGAAGAGAAGAGCCGGTATTTGCATCTAACATTGAGAGAATAAAAATGACGATATGTCGCTTCTCCGAACCCCTCATTCAAAGTTCACCATTTTTGACAAAGAAGAACAAAAACAACAATGGTGAATATAGAGATAGAGAGGAGGGAGAGACTGAAAAACTGAGTTGGGGTGCAGGGTTTCAAAATTTGATTTTTTTATTGCCGGTTTATTTAAAAATCCGGTGATAAAACCTTTTTCACTGGTTGCTTCTTAAAATCCCGTGATAAAGTTAAATTTTATCACCGGATATTAATAAAAAAACTAGCATTAAATTAAAAACAATTTTTTTCAGAAGTTACAGACTTTTATTACTAATATTTTAGGTAATAATCAAGATTAATACCACTGAGTGTTTTTAATTTCGAATATCACTAAAATCAGATGATAATTAAACGGCACTAATTAAGCCATTTTTTATTGTAGTGTTTGTATGGTTTTTTTTTCTTGATGATCCTTGCAAAAACTGAAACGTATCCCCCGTTATATATAGCTCTTTCACTCTTCCGCAGTCCAACTTAATGTTTAATAGAAGAATTTGAGAATCTATGATTATATATTATTGTTCAGGAATATATATTCTGATATTCAGAGTCTAGTTTGAGTTGTATGGACCGTATTTTATTTCTGATAGAGTTAATTGAACATTTTAGAATTGTCAGATTGGATCAGTTTTAAATCCGACAATTCGTATTGATTGTACCTGACAAAGTTTTCCACCTCCAATTTTCCGTATATTAATATTTTGGTCGGTATTCATAATTATTGTAGTTCACAAATTATTATTATTATTATTATTATCATTATCATTATTATTATTATTATTATTATTATTGCTGCTGCTAAACAGTGGTATTATACCACCGGTTAGCTTTCAGGAAACCATCATGTGTTCTAAAGTGTACATCTATAATACATTTATTTCGATTTGATTTTTAAAATCAATCTACAATGCATAACAATGGAGCATAGAAAGTAATCAACACATAATTAACTGAATGGTTTATAGTACAAAGAAACACCCATAAACCAACAAAAAAGTACTGCAACATTCATATATAAGACATGAAGCAAACTAAATAATCTTCAAAGCTACACTCCACACAATATTCAAGAAGTTAAAGAAACAAGTGCAAAACAAAAACAAAGGAACAAGAGCAACATAGTATCAAAGACTAGTTACTGCATGACAAATTGACAACCATCTTACATAAATGATGCAGAGTAATATCTGACTCTGTCATATATATATATATATATATATATATATATATATAGACATATAATTGTAAGATCCTTCATGGGTTGGTGATGCCAGGGGACGAAAAACTAGGCTGTGCTTGAAACCCAGGTATTATTGGTACTGTATTGGGAATAGTGGGAATGCTTGGCATAGTGGGGATGGTGGGAATAGAGGGAATACTTGGTATAGTGGGGATAGTGGGAATAGTAGGAATACGCGGAATATTGGGGATAGTTGGAAGTATAGGAATAGTACTCGGAATGGAGGGAATAGGAGGCAATGTTGTAATAGTTGGGATGGTACTTGGCACGCTTGGAATAGAAGGCAGTGGTGACAAAGTTTCTGTAATAGGAGTGATGTGCCTCGGTGATGTCGGTACAGCCTCTGGCGTTGCTGTACCAGTAGCGTCTAAGAGATGACGGGCCGCAAAATTTACATTAATTGTTGAAAAAACCAGAGTTAAAACTAGGAATAGCCCAGCTTGAGAAGCCATTAGTGAAACTAAATTAAGGGATATTAATTTACTCAATATGAACTGGATTTATGGATGTAATGTAAAAAAAATGTTTCTAGTTGAGTTGCTCTGACAGTGAGAAGTGGTGATATTTATAATGAGGGGTTCAATAGACCGAATTAATTAACAGTCTTTAAAGTTGGTAAATATCTCTAATATATAGATCATTCAGTTACATAAACGTTAAAATTTAGTGAGCATATATACTTGGCATGCACCCAATTTAATGTAAGGAAGGATATCAACATGAAAATGGAAAATAAGTCAAAACGCGAAATCTCAAGTTGCATCAGCATGAGACGTTCTTTCTTAGTTCTCTAACAACTACCAATTAAGTAAATATTCTTGCAGATTGCTCGATCAATTTTTGAACAGGATATCAAGAAGTCAAATAAGTAGGTGGTCTCCTCTACTAACGTCTTAATTAGGTTGGATTTAATATATACAACAAACTCCTTTTATATTTAATGCAACATCTACTTATTTGAATCAAGTAACCGGTACATATTTATTTTCCTACTTGATCCATTTATATTTACTGATAACATTGTAATGTGACTTTTATTCATGATCTGTCTGTGAATCAGAATAAACAGTATCTGACTTGGGCCAAGTAGATCAATCGGTAAGCAGTCTTCTTAGTCAATTTGGGCTGAGTACATGTTTTGTTTTTTAAAGAAGAGAAAAGAAAGAATGAAGAGGAAGATTTTTATAGTGATTTTGTGAAAATTACCTATATATTCAGGAAGAAAAATATATCAATGCTATATATTTATGTATGGCATACAAGTCTATAGACCTACCTACATAATTTTTTTTAATATTCTAGAAACCAGGTTTTTCGCAAATGCATATCTATATGTATCATTTTCAACCCTTAGGCTTAGGGCGGGGTAGAAGCCTTGAATTCTTATAATTTATCATGCTGCGCACCTTGGTAGATTTTTACCAATACAAGGTATGGCTCATACTAGACTAGTACACACCTGTAAATCCTTCGAAAAAAAAAGCCTTTTAAGTTTCATTTGTGATGCTGTAGAGTGGGGCCCAAGCTGCCAGGGGTTAATGAAGCAGGTCCAGCTTATCACAAGTTACAAGTTATTGTGCCAGTCTCGTTGAAGTAAATACTAAATACACCGGGGAATTGGCTAATCGAATCAGAGGCCGTCCTGCCAGAATCTCGTCGGCAAAATAACCAGTACGATGGGTCCCACAAAAAAGTATGGTGCAGTGCTAAAGTGCTTTAGGAGGTCAGAAGAAGAGGAAAAGGACTGGATACAGGGGAACCGGAGGAAAGAACATAGTCCTTAATTAATCAAGCATGATGCTGAAAACTTGATTATGAATTTATGATACTGTAACTTAAATACGTTATTTGTCATAATTTTTTATATTTGTTTGCTTATGGATGCAATTAGGTGTGACATGCAAATGCTCTCAAAGCAATGAAGTCTATGAAGAGATGCTGTTGTTGAATTGTACAAAAGGTTTCTTTCTTTTATTGACTTCTTTTATCTTTAATTCATCCTCCTCGTTTTGTCAAACCCAGGATAAATTCATCCAAAAAGTAGCATCAATTTCTAAATATTAGACCAACATCTATCGTCAATTGTCTGATGGAGAAGCCATCAGATAATATGTGAAATTGAGGAGCCATCGATCAGATAATTTGTGAAATTGAGGATATGTTACTAATAGGAGGTACTGTTTTTGTACTGCAATTGTGTGATGGAAATGGCTTTGGGTATGTATGGTTACCCTTATAGTTGATGGTTTTGAAGGAGAAGGTACGTAAAAAATAATCTTAGCTGGTGAACTATGATATCGTACTTATTTTTCAATAATTAGATCTTTTTGGAGTATATATTAGAAGAAAACAAATAGCAAGTCTCCCATGAGGCCATGACACACCAGCTGGCACTCAATTACAACCGATGTCCATACATGTAGAGAGAAGAAATCAAAACTGAAATACCCATTTAAAAAGACAGCGACAACTACCAATTACCCAATGCATTAATTAGGTGGCCTTTTGCTAACATCTGGTACGACCAACTTGTCCTATATATGCTTCACACAGCGTTTGGTCCAGAAAACTTCAGATTTTTAGTTTAATGTCAAAAATACTGCTTCACTCGTAAGTTCTGATTACGATCATGACTTTTGTAGGCAATATGGTTCTGAATTCATCAACATAAAATTATATAAGGACCAGAAAAGTAAATTGTCTTTTCAGAAAATAAATAATTAATATAAAATGATTTCGATCAAGGGGCAGCTTAATCACGCATGTTTCTGGATTACATGGTCTGCAATGTTAGCCGCCAGATGCTTTTTGTCTTTTTGTAATGCTTGTGCATATCAATCAAAAGATCAATTAATTCTTCCATGAGGACATAAGATTTTAACCATCTGATTTTTACTGATCAAATGGTCTGAAATTCTCTGAAGCAGATAAAGTGATCGACTAACTGGTAACTGGGTATGCTTTCTGTTTTTCATTACTGCTGAGAAAACCTGAGAAACTGGTTCAACATGAAATCGACCACTTTATGTATTACAGTCCGCAAGGAAGCAGAGCACTGATGAAATAAGGGTTAGACCCTTAATTTTCCTCCAGGAAATTAAACTTATTATCTCTGCATGCTAATAAATAATGAGTTTCTTCTTTTAGTGTCTTATTAATTAGATGTTTTTTAACTTTTATGCATCATACTCACTACATGGCTTATTTGTACTATGGGCTCTTCATTCGTGGTATTTTAAAATAGTTTGACCTTTGTCAACTATTATTAGTATGTTGTAATGGAAATGCATCACTGACTCTCTGCTCATATACATGATTTTTATTAAAAGAACTAATATATATGCTCTACCAAATTAAATCAAACTTCCAAATAACTTTTACAAAGGATCTACCGGATCATAGAAGCCAAAGCATTTCATTTAATTGCAAAATATAAACAAATAACATGTATGATTCTCTACAAAGCACACAAAATATAGTAAACATACAATACTATGTAGTAAAAAAACAAGCATAAATCAAACACGATATAATATATAGATGACAACTATGCCACATTATGCGATGTCTCTGGTCTCCATCACTGTTCATGGACTGGTGGTGTCAGAAGGTGGTGCTGGAATAGTCGGTATCTGAAAACCTGGTACTTTTGGTACTGACGGAATAGAAGGAATGCTCGGGATTGCAGGCATAGGTGGAAACGAGGTTGGAATAGTAGGTATTTTCGGAATGCCTGGGATGCTAGAGACAGGTGGCAGAGTAGTGGGAATAGTTGGAATTGTGACTTTCGGGATCGAAGGCATCGGTGGCAAAGTTGTTGGAATAGATGGAATAGTTGGAATGGTCGGAATAGTCAGTTTTGGGATAGTTGGAGCGGCCTCTGGTGTCGTTGCTTCTGTTGTCTCTAAGAGATGACGAGCCGCAAGACCTCCATTAATGGTTGTAAAAACTAGAGCCAAAGCTAGGAGAGACCAAGCTTCAGAAGCCATTAGTGAAATGGAATTTGGTATTGCTAATATGTTTAGAAATGAATTTGGAGTAGGAAACGTTGCTTGTTTCTGTTCTGTGATTTTGCAGTGAGGTATTGATGATATTTATAGAACAGGTTTCCAAATGGCAAAGTACCACATTGACACATTGTCCTTGGTTTGTTGAACCAAAATATAACAGAGGTTTCAAGCTGGGTTCCTCTGTGGCAAGTATTGTAAACCAGAACCATGTAGTGTTGGTTGTGAGTTCCACCGTATTATATATGTACTGCTTGGAATCGGGCAATTATGCTGTACTGAGTTACTTGCCACAAAGAACTAACATTTTTCAATTTAAAGTGGATTTGGTCAAGGTATCTGAAATAAGTTGGTTAACTCCTTGACTACATAGGTATGACAGAGGTGGCTAGTTTGATGATAAACTCACCAAATGTGTAACATTTCATACATAATCTTAGGTGCATCATGCGTTGGTAACTTACAAGTTGGTCAGCATTACATAGATTTGATTTTTCTGACAATAATTTTTTACTTGAAGAGAATAAAATCGATGAATACCTTAATTCCTAATGGATTTTCTTTTATCGATTTGTTGATATTTTTCTTTTATATTGTATGTAATTTTGATGCGGTATTTCTACTTCTACGTATTTGATCAAGCTTTAAATACTCGAATATGGTTGTTTTAGTCGCAAGTATATATACGACTGTCATTGATAAGAGTTCGGGTGTTGATCTCAGGACAAGTCGATCTCTACGGGAACTAGACGATTAAAAATCCTAAGCAAGTAAAAAGGTTGGTATCGAATGTTTGTTCGGTAACCAATTGTAAAGAAAACAATAAAGAGATGTTGTCTGATCAAGATTGAAGGTCTAGGTTCTTAGATTCACTATTCACTTACTTCTTTTAACGATTCAATTAGTTCAACAACCACTATGGTATAGTTCAAGGTGAACAATAGTAGGTATAGCGGTTGTTTTCCCGAGCTAATACCTACTCTAGCATAAACCGAAGCTGAGGGTTAGTCAAACCCTGGATTACGCTAGAATTGATGTACGCACCACGGTTGAATGTTTTTAAACCTCAGTATCGAATAATTACGCAATGGTACCACAATTCAAATACAATCAACTAGTCTCTTAATCAACTAAAGTACCTCTCAGGTACGATAACAACTAAGTGCTTCCTTTTGGTCGGAATTCAACAAACGATTTCTCAATTCAATTTATAATCCAAGGATAAACAAATAAATCCAAAGAAGAAATATCCAATAGTAAATCGTTTACAACAATTCAAACACTAAAAAACAAGTTTCATAGCTACACCTAAGCCCCTATAGAGATATTTAGTCTCTCATGGCAAAGCAAGATACAAAAACAAAGTTTTCCATTAAGGATTCAAGAGATAGAAAGAGTAGAAGAAGAACTAGAACAATAAATCGAAGAAAAGTCCTTGTATCCAATGAAGCCTTCTTTTTCTCCCTTGCCAAGACCTAGATCCTCTTTTTTCCCTCTCAAACTCGTCTAGGAACAACTCCCTTCAGATCTGAGAAAGAAGAATGTAAGATAGGAAAGTTTCTGGCCATCTTCCTCTTTTGAATCTTGGCTTTCTGGAATTCCACCAAAATATTTGCGTCTGCAAAGATATCCTTGCGTCTGCAAGGATTTGCTCTAACCTTCTCTGTTTTGGTCTTTGCAAATCTTTTCGGATGCAAAGATATTATTGCGTCCGCAAGGAATAGTAAAAATTCGAACTTGGAGAAACTCAAAACATGAGAGTTGTAGCCCTTTCTTTCCACTTTCTAATGCATTTTGAATTGTCAAACTTTGACATGGTATGAGAAAGTTATGACCAAAACAGTCGGCAGTGCGCATTAGGTCTGTTTCGAAATAATTTTCTTGCGTCCGCAAGAAGTTTTCTGGTTCACTGGCACATTTTCTTGCGCCCACAAACACATTTCTCGCGTCTGCAAGAAAATGTTTTTGGTGTGCAACATTTCATATTTACGCCATAACTTCTTCGTTCGGACTCATATTTCGACGATTCAAAATTCGTTGTAAAGCTAAGGACGAGATCTACATTATTGGCACATCATCTTGGATTGAGTCAATTATCCATTTCCTGCATTTTTTGTAAAACATTTGGCAATACCACAAACTTGCATTCTTTTGATATTAATTTAACCTAAATACTAAAATAATGATCAATCTTGCATGCCAATCCTATGTTTTGGCATATATAAATTCGGCTTATCAAATTCACCACAAGAGGAAAATTTGTAACATCTTCGAAAGCTGGGTAGCAAATTGTCAATTATTAAATGATTCTCTTCTAATATAAATATATCCCTTTGGTAACTAATTCCTCAATTCTTTGTGCTCACAGAAAGTTGAACTCATGACCTCTTTGAGGTCATTCTAATTAGCGCAATTTAATTACTTGTTGCTTACCAAAAAAACAAAAAAACAATGATTTTTCACGAAAGACCTTAATTTTCACCAAGGGACCTTATTTCGCACAAGATACACTTGTTGGCTAAAAACACAAAAATTATATTAAAATGGTTGGCGGCATATTAATTTACTGTCCTTTTGAAAGCCAATAAAACAAGTAATATATAGGGACCTAATTTTTCAAAATAAAAAACAGAGTCAAGCCACTCAAATTAAATGATCTAAAGTTCATCAATTGAATGTCGAATTTGTTTGAGATACCAATCTTAACCACTAGATGAATTAAGGACCGACTATTTTAAACCTTTTTTAAAGAATAATTATAGTCTTCTAACAGAAAACCTTCTAATAAATCTCCTTAGATTTAATGATCCGGAGTAATTTAATTTCTGTGATGAAATTGTATTATATTGGAGGGGACTATTAACTGCTTCTATAACTAAATCTTGCTTCTTTACAATGGACTTCATATTTTTGTTATGCTGGCACAGCAAATTAAATATGTAGCATAAATATTTTATGGTGTCATTACATTTAATGTTCGGTTTGTTTGCGATTAATAAAGAAATTCTCATATAGAAATTTCAAATTTGTGTGCATAATTTGTCCCTTTTTAATATTAGAAATTTAATAAATAAATTACGAATATAAATTAAATAGAAAATGCCGCATTTGTGAATACCGGTAAAAAATAAATTAAAAGGCAAATGCACGAAATTGACAATACAGTGCATCAACCTTTCAAATTCAAATGAGATGCAGAAGAGAAAAAGACAAATGTAAGCTATTTTTTTATCAATAAAAAATATTAATAATTTAATTTTAATTGGGTTATATTTTTAGATTTTTTTTCTAACAATTTATGTTCCGTTCCTCGGAACTTTAATTAGTTTTGTTTTTATCGTCACAAGCCATCGGTTGTAAATATTCGAGTCTACTTTGATCACGTCGGTTTTGGGATAGTTTTATTATTGCACGGTATTGCCTTTCTCTTTTTGATAGTTGTTCACAACCCGACCTTTTCTATTTTTCGAACTTTCCAAAATATTTTTTTCTATTTATAATTTGTATTAAATTTCTAATATTAAAAAATGGTAATTTGTCAATCATTTTATAACATGTTAATTAAACTTGGACAGCTCTGCTATGATTCCAAATAAATTTGATTGAACTATTATTAGTGAAAAAAAAATCAATCAATTTGTTGATGACAATATATCAAAGATTACAATTGATTCTTATTTTGAAATTTTTGTCCATAGCAAACTCACTCATTAAAATTTATATGTTTTACATCTCACACGTACAATCATAAAAAATGAAATAATGTGAACTCCCACAACATTCAAAAGAAAAAAGTTTAATGCATAAATTATACTCCTAGCCTGAAGAAGCCAAGTATTTCCAATCAATCTAAAATATAAAAATCGCACACAAATGAAAGATATAATTCTCAAATTACTACAAATATTAGTGAACGATATAATTGTCAAACTACGTACAACACACACAACCTGCAAGCATTTATTTAATTACTGAGAGTACAAAACCAAACATAAAGCAACAAAAGAAAAATACAGATATTCTACTACATGACTGATTTCACATAATGAAGAATCTCCAATAAACGAATAATCATATATATGGATGATTGTTCACGGACTGGTGGTATCAGAAGGGGGTGCTGGAATAGACGGTATTTGAAACCCTGGCACAGTTGGTATTCCAGGGATAAAAGGAATGCTTATGCTTGGGATGGCAGGCATAGGAGGCAATGTAGTTGGAATAGTGGTGGGGATAGTAGGAATTGTGGGAATGCTGGGCATGCCAGAGATAGGTGCCAGTGCAGCAGGAAAATTAGGAATAGTGACCTTGGGAATAGAAGGCATTGGTGGTAACGTTGTTGGGATAGTAGGAACAGTGGGAATAGTCGGTTTTGGGGTAGTAGGAGCTGCCTCTGGTGTTGCTGCTTCTGTTGTGTCTAAGAGATGGCGCGCCCGCGAAACTTCCATTAATGGTTGTGAAAACCAGAGCCAAAAGTAGAAGTGACCAAGGTTGAGAAGCAGCCATTAGTTAAATGGAAATGAAGAACAGATACTAATTACAAATCAAATCAAGTAGCTAGCTAGCTAGGAAACTTTGCTTGTTTCTGTTTTGTGGTTTGGCTATGAAGAGATGGTGATATTTATAGGATAACTAGGGTTCCAAATGTCCAATAGTGCAATAGTCTTTAGTTTGATTAGCTAATTAATTAATTAACAGACATTCCTAGTTAAGTTGCATGTACTTAGCTGCTAATTGTGGAGCCCATATTAGTTTGATTGGTGGGGAGCTCCTTTATGCTAATTAATTAGCTAGCTCTATTTTGTAGACTTGAAGTAGATTTGACCAATGTTTGAATGAGGTCGGTCAACTCCTCAACTGTTCTGGTATGACTAGGAGGGAGCTTAATTAGATTTAGATGTATTCATTCACGAATCCAAATACAATTTAACAGAAATAATAAGGAAAAGCAGGAAATTAGTTGGGATTGTGGTTGAGCTAGCTGCTAGCATTGTTAACCCAGAAACCAAGCCTTAAAAACAGTTCTGGTCAAGCAAGTATTGCTTTTAACAGAGTTGCTGCGCAATAGCAATAGAAGATCTGCTTTCTATTCAAGGTAGATTTGAATATGCATGTAATATATATATATATATTTTTTATTTTTATTGAATTATTAATAGTGTAATTAGAGCCTGACTAATGTACTATGCATAAAACATAAGCACATATTGTAAGTTCTCCAATGTGAAATCTTGAAAAAGTCGAAACGCTTAAAAGTGCATATGGTTTTAATTTGAAATCTTGAATAACGATTAATCAACTTCATAATGGTTAATGGCTTGGTGGTACTCCCTCCGACTATCGACCGTCGACCGTATTCTGTTTTTTAAAACAATGACATATCTGAATCCTTCGGTCCTAATTAACAATTTCAAATCACAAATGCGAGCATCCCTCGTGTTCTCCGTCAATCTCTCTCTCTCTATTGCTCTCTCTTCTCTCTTCTCTTTCTCCGCCTTCTTTAAATCGCGACCACCTCCATTTTGCGCCAACTTCCGAATCCCAGCCCAGGACTCCTTTCGCCATGGCTACGCTCCTCCGAGCTCCGCTCTCCTCAGGAATTCAATTCGCTTCGAAGCTTTTCGATGGTGAATCCATTGAAATGCCCTTCGCGAAATCTATGACTGCTGTCAGTGAGATATTTCCCCTTTTCTCTCATTTGGCAAAATTTAGCGAGGAGCTTAATTTGACTATTCTTTTCTGCTTGTGTGTATGTGTGTGTATTTTTAATCAGATTAATGGTTGCCGGATGAAAAAGAATCGATCTTTGAACGCGGGTTTGATTGTGCGAGGATCCAACCAGTATGTGTTATTATTTGATCTATAATTTTTTTAATCAGGAGAGATAATATGAATCCGAATCCTCTGCGGAACTTTTTTGTTCCGCAGAGGGGAGAACTTCGTATCTCAACCCTCAGATGGGAGCGGACGGATCAGATGCAATGACACTGAAAAAAGCACCTAAAAATAAAAAAAGAAAAGCCCTCCATTCACAGCTGTTCGCCAAGACCATTACGCGAAGTCGCGAACTCTTCGTCTCCAGTTGGTGGTTACTCAAAACTCTCTGTCTCCATTTTTCCCCCGCTAAAATCACTCTTGTCCCCATCTCTTGCCGATCAGAACGCTAAATGGCAGTTTTATAAACATATTAATTAATTATATCATGATACGAAGACCTGAGTTTAGTATTGATAATTATATCATGATACCAACGCTAAATGCCTCAAAATTGTTCCACTCCTGTATATATTACAATTCATAACTAATTGTATCATGATCATTTTATAAACATATTATGTTTGCCATATGAACTTTTTCCCAGATCAGGTATTCATAACTAAATGGCAGTAAGTACAGACCAGGTATTGAAAAACATATTACATTTCAGCAATTGCAATTGCAATATTGATAAACAGATAAAATTTACATTTTTAGTATTGATAAACAAAGAATTTTCAGCAATTGCAATAAAAACATAGAATTGCAATACTCACATAAGATAAGATTAACAAGAGTATTGGATCCCTAATACAATTGCAATAAAAAAATCCATAATTAACAACGACAATATCTATGCTTAAAATCAATCGGAGAAGAATCTGGAGGAGCAAGAAATAAAACATATGCAATCAGCTCTTCAGTTTCCTGCAATCAAGAAACAATGTGTTCAATACCAATGTGTAGTAATTCAATCGCCGAGTGCTGAAGAGCAACTGAACCTGACTTAGATATTTTTTGAATTGAAATGGATTTATAAGGTGATGTTTTTAAACTGAACCTGACTTGGTACCGCTTACCAGGAAGGTTCCAAACCAAATGTTGTTGAGTAGCAACTAACAAATTGCTAATTTGATATATCTGAATCAACATATAATATCAAGGTTCAAAACTAAACCTGATATCAGTTTCTTTTATCAATTAGATTCTAAACCTAACACCATATGTTTTGTTTTACCAAAAAGGTTCAGAATTGAACATAGAGTAATCAATTGTCAGAATAGCATTAGTGTTTCGTTTCTTCTCTCTAGGTTATAAATTGAACCTGACATGAGTTCTTTTTTTATCAGAAAAAGTTCAAAAGTGAACCTGAAAAAGTTAAGTGTAGAATGACAAAAGGACGATTATTATATCCAAAACCATAAATGGTTTGTAATACCCAACAAATTAAGAATCAAAGCTACTGACATACTGAGGGTTTTCATCTGCTTGTACACGACAAACACACCAATATCCAAACGTGCTAAAAGAAAAATCAGAACGATACCTGATCGTTTCCTCCTCTGCAAACAGTCGCCCCCACGACCCTTCGCCTCCGTGACGACTTCTCATGTCTCCTCTCTTGTTCGATCAGAAAAAACTGGTCTGTACTGCCTTCCTCGTTCTCTCTCTTTCGCGAAGGTTTGGAGGAAAAAAACGAGACCTAATTAGAGATGTGAGTGTCGGACAGTTTTCAAGCAGGACATTTCTTTTTATTTTTTTAAGCCATAACTCCAGCGACATTAGCTTTCAGCCGTTGGATCTGATCTAAGGGCCACGATCCAAAGTTCTCCCCTCTGCGGAACAAAAAAGTTCCGCAGAGGATTCGGATTCGAGATAATATATAGCACTTCTAATTGGATTCTTACTCTTTTAGTGTGTTAAGAGGAGATATATATACTGTATCAATTTGCAACGTAAATATGTAAATATGTATTAGTCTAAAATGGAATCCCCAATTTCATATCATCTATTTCAATTGATTTGGTATTCATACAATGCTAATTAAAAATTGATATGGGGACAAACCCCAAACTAATGTAAGAAAAAGTAAGTAATTTCTAAATTTCCTATCTGCCCTTTCAAAATAGTTCATATATAAGATCATGCAGAACATTGCTGATTCACTGCAAAACATGACTGATCCTATATAAGACAACAAGAAAAAGGAGTAATTTGGAAATTTTGTTGTTTAGAGGGATAATCAGGATAATTTTCAATTTTGCATGGTGCTTTACATGAATGATGAGATTATTCAAAAGAACTTACTAATAACCAGTATGAACTGCAGCTGACCATAAATCATCTGGCACCAATACAAACATGTCGGTACAATACAGGATTCCTGTGCAGTATTTGTGAGTTCCGTGGTAATCATATTAAAGGAATATAACCTGCTTTTCCAAATTTCCTATCAAGTATAATTTTAGATGCAAAATTTGTCTTACCATTCAACTTTTCTTGCAAATGCAGTACTGTATTGTTGCATGTATTGACTCTAGGGTTTGCCCCACCAAGATTTTGGGACTTCAACCAGGTGAAGCATTGACTGTACGCAATATTGCAAATCTTGTTCCTCCCTATGAGGTATTCAAATGTCAAAGAAATTTAGGTCTTTGGTTAGCATTTAATTCGTTGCATGAATATTGTAGCATGGGCCATCAGAGAACTTCTGCTCTTGAATTTGCCTGGAGTTTTCCATTGGTACTACTTTCTGGCTTATTAATTGAAATAAAAAATTTGTTGCGAGTTATATAAGTGTGCTACAAATACTAGTTACCTTTTTTGTTTACTTTAACTTTAATTTTACTTTGTTCAGATTAAAGACATATTAGTGATAGGTCATAGCAAATGTGGAGGCATTAATGTGCTTATGCAAAATGGTGTTGATCATGGGTATGACTTGGTTTCTTGTAATCTTGTATTTTGCTATTTTTATTTGTTATTTATTACTTTCCTTACATGCCAAATATATTTCAGAGAACGTATAGAAGGTTGGCTTTCAGTTGCTAAGAATGCACGATTAACTACAAAAGCTGCATATGGATTCTTGAACTTTGAAAAGCAATGCCAACATTGTGAAATTGTACCTTTCAGTCACTCTTATCCTTTGCTCAATGTATTAGTTAAATACACTGTGATATATTTAGTTTTGATGTCAAATGCGATAATATGACAAACACATTATAGTGCCAGCAAATAATTTCTTTCAGTATTGTTTTGCAATATATGTAATCATGAAATGTAATTTGTGTTACACAACAAACTAAAATAGAAAACTACAAAAGGATAAAAATAAAAGAAAAAATTTTAAAAATGAAGGGAGAATTTTACTCCAGGTCATTGACATGCACCAAAATTTTTTAACTCCTAATTAATTAATTTTTTTATAGCAACAGCTCAATTTTCTTCCAATCAATATGTCCATTCAAATTGTTTACAAGTCCAATAGCTAGAAAGTTCCAATGTTAATAATAAAAATTTATACAAACAAATCTGTGATTTTAGTTTTAATAAATTACTGAGCTTCTTAAATCTCAGATCAACCAATTATGTAAGATATTTTTTCCATCAAATTTGTTGCAAATTGATTTTGAATGTTATAGTGGATAATATTCAGTTGATGATGGACTGCTATTAGGCAATGTGAAAATTGAGAGAATCCGAAAAGGGTAGCTAGTTTTTAAAGTTGTTTCACCATAGTTGGCAAACATCTGGTGAAATATACCTTCAAACATAGTATATCCCTCTTTACTATATGTTATCCTTAAATTTTGATGTATTTATAATATTTTTTTTTGGCCTACAGGAGTCTGTTAATAGTTCACTCCTAAACTTACTAACATACCCATGGATAGAGAAGAGAGTCACTGAAGGGACGCTTAACCTTCATGAAGGCTACTACAACTTCTTAGATTGCTCGTTCGAGTACTGGACACTTGACTACCGACAAGAACTGAAGGGAGGCAGCAAATATGGCTTCAAAAACCACGCTGTGTGGCATTGAGTCTAACTAATAACTAATTTGTCAATGAGCATATTCCACTTTTCTTTCCTCTTATTATTGTTCTGACATGTTCTACCAGATCCTTTCTGAAATGCTCGAATTGGCATCCATGAAAATATTGGTGTTAAATCTCTGCCTTCAGTACTATAATATAATGCATCTAGTGTTGAAGTGTTGTAAAAATTTTCTGATTCAAACGTAATATGTTGGGAATAATCATGAGATAGTGTTTATTGTATTTAGCGCATTTTATTGCATCCTCCCTTTTCTTTATTCTTTTGAGCTTTATGTAATTATGTTGGCATAATGCAAATCTGACTATCTGTGGATAATGCGTATAATGCCACTGAGTCAAAAATTAACCGACCTTAATCCGAACCCGGATTTTCCAGGTACAATTGGAGTATACCAAACTTGAGCTAAATTCTGTATTTTCTGTCTCTTATGTAGTTATGTTTTGTTTTGATTTTTCACAAACCCTCTCCTAATTACACTCTGCAAAGGTTGGTGAGGATATCTACTAACGGGAAGAGGTTTGCACACATTTTTGGGCACCTCGATCTTGGTACGATCGTGCAAGATATTAATCTGACAACTCACAGTTGTTAAAAAGAGTTCTGTCTGTCTCATCATAATTGGCTCGTATTCAAATACAAGAATACTTACTCGCTACAAGGACGATTCGTTTACACTTGAACGAAGTAGCACCAGACGCTGATCCGTTGGGCGATGACTCGTTTCTGGGTGAGTTCAACAAGTTACATGACCCGGTCGAACCAATCGACTGGTTCCCGTTCAAATTTAATGTCTATAAAAACAAAGTTTAGGGGGTGATTAGGGATGATTCTCATTTGAATATATGATTAGCCATGTCTATAAAAACAAAGTTTAGGGGTGATTAGGGATGATTCTCATTTGAATATATGATTAGCCGTATTAACATTTTCTCTTTTTTTCTCCTTATGTAATCCACTTTTACTTATAACTTGGTGTTTTAGGGGTTGAAGTAATCTGCATTTTTTTTATCTCTCGGCCTAATTTCGAAGGTCGGGATCACCGTCATTAGAAGACTCTGAATCTCAATAAAAAGAATACAATTTCACTTTTCTTATATAGCATCAACCACGTTAAGCAAATAAGTAATAAAATAAAGTTCGGCAATTCCACTTTTATTTGAGTTGCTGAACTGTTATACAAAAAAAAAAAAAAATCAGCAACTTAAAATTTTAGGTGAAAGATAAAATCAACTTTTTCGTGTCGCACCACAAGCGCCAAATAAATTTCGAACTCTTTGTTAAAATTTGCTGACTATATATATATTTGACTCTTTGTTAATTTTCAGATATCAGATAAGTGGAGAGAAACTTTTTATGCAAGTTATGCATGTTTGGTATATTGATAATAAAGATTGGGGGTTTATTTCAAACATGGAAAATCTTTTAGTTTGTTGCATGTTCTTCAGAAATTAAATTGCCAAAATTCCGCGTGTTTTTTTGACAACTGCATGTGACAAACAAAGAGAAAGGGATTTAGGGCTGTCGGCATGTATTTGTGTGAATTGTAGTGGATATGAATATGAAGTTGGAGATCAGCAGACATAGGGAGCGAGATCTTTTACCGCGCAACAAAAATACTGCGCATGCTTTATAAATCAAATCTGAGCCGTCTGTAGCTTACAACGCAGAAAATCTGAGCCGTCCGTCGGTGATGCGCGGTAGAAAAACAGCTTCCGCAAACATAGAGACCTCATTCTGTTCGAGACAATGGATGGGATCGATTGGACTAATTAAGACATGATATAGACATGATATATCCTTTTTGCTCCTTACCTTTGTAACAATGTCGTAATCTTTTTGTTGTGGGGGAGAGCCAACCTGGAATTGCTGCGTTTCATTTATCTGTTATATTGACGAGAAATAACCACGATGAACACCATGAAATAAATTCAAAGAAAACAAATTGGCAACTTAATTTCTTTAAAAATGGACGTGTTTTGGCATCAGTAGGAAAATATATGGTTGAACTGTTAGATGGCTCTGATATATGAGTAGAGGTGTCAAGTCGGGTTCGTCGGGCGAGTTTGAGTCGGATTAGTTTTGTTAGAATGAGATTCTAAGATCAAGTGTTAGTGCGGAAGCTTTTTAACAATTATAATTCAAATTTTTAGATCTTAATCATCTAGTTAAAATCACAAGCAAGCAAGTACTAATAGTAATTGAGCAAATTAAAATAACAAAATGCAAGTATAGTAAAATAGAGAAATAGGGTAATGAGCAAAGAGCAAGAGAATACAAGAACACGCGATGTAATATGGTTCGGCCTACAAACAAACTAGGTATGCATCCATGGGACTCCCGAAACCAAAACTTTCTTCCAGGACCGAATGCACTAAACAATAAGAGTTTTTACAATTGCGAAATCTACCTTTGATTTCTTCTCACATAAGAACTCAATCTTAGATTTATAAACCTATGCAAGGGGCTACACCACTCTATAAGGTAAAAGACTCAATTTACAACACAATCAAGAACAAAAATGCACTACTTGACAATACAATATAGCACACCAAAAGGCTAAGAAAGCTAGCAAACAAGTGTTCTCGAATCGACAATTAGATGATTGAAGATATCCCAATTTTCTTAGGTTTATATAGTTATAGGAGAAGGTATTAGTGCTATTTCTGATGCTCAATATTGTGCTTGAAATCTTGAGAAGGGTTTTGATTGTCTTTCTGGTTCGTACTCCAATGTATATATAGACTGGGCACTTCTTGAAGTCTTGCAGTCTTGAAATTTTGTTCTTGCATTGCAGAGCAGGAAATCCGTTATAGAACTCATTATAACGGGTTGGCAGCTTTCCATATTTGCCCTTCTCTACTTGGTTCACTGACTTCTGGGCCCTTCTGAGCAGGAAGCTGTTGTGACGGGTTAGGTACCCGTTATAACGGGTGAGAAACCCGTTGTGATGGGTTTGGAAACTCCTATGTCTTCAACACTTCTCCTCTCTAATTCGTTATAATGGATAGGAACCCATTGTGACAGGTGAGCAACCAGTTATGACAGGTGAGGACCCATTGTGACGGGTTGTCCATGCATTGTGGTAACACATGGCTCTAGAAACACCCAAATGACTTGCACTTGATGTCTTTGTGAATGTCTTGACTTGTACATGCATGCGTTAATCCAACAATTTGCTCATCGATATCCTTGATCATCATACAATTTGTCCACAATAGTTAGGTTGCGTGTTGGGTCGGGTGAGGTCGGATCGGGTTTTTGGTCGTTAGATGTCGACAACTTTCGAGTCATGGGTCAAGTCGGATGAGATCGGGTCGGGTTTCAGGTCGAGTCGCGTCGATCTTTTTCGGATAACAGGTTGGGTCGGACGAGATCAGGTTAGTTTTGAGTCGGGTCGAATCGACAACTTTCAAAGTCTTGAGTCGGATCAGATGAGATCGGGTCTTGTTGCACCGACAACTTTTGAGTATGATTTTTAGTTTTAAGTTCAATCGGACAAGATTGGGTCATGTTATTGAATTGCGTTATTAAATCTTGACTTTCTCTAATGTTAATTTGTTATTAAAATTATATTGTTATGTAGGCAAGATAGGATTAGATCGATTTACAAGTTGTATCAGGTCAAGTCGGGTCATGTCGAGTCGAGCTCGAGTACTCATGTGTTGCTCCATCTTGGTATACGAGTTGTCTCGGGTCGGGTTGGGTCGGGCTTGGGTCCTCATTTGTCGCGTCAACAGGTCGGGTCGGGTCAAGCTCGGGTCTCTAATGTATCGCTTCGTTTCGGGTTAAAGATCATCTCGAGTCGGGTCAAGTCGTATTTCAAATCTTTTCTAGAAGCAACTATTTTAAATTCTTGAATTAAGTATGACCCCTCACTAACTCATCTATTCATCAAACGCACCTGGTAAGTGGTAATGCCACTTTAAGAAAATGCAAAGAAAAACCCAATATGCCATGGGTGCTAACATCTGGGCCCATAACCTTATCACTCGGCCCATAACCTTATCACTCGGCCCAGTTTAGCTTCAGAAGGGTTTTGATTGTCTGTGGACTGTGGGGGTCATTAACATACTTGTTTCTGCTTCATTTCTATTATCTGTGCTGATTAAGGGTTAATTTGTAGTTAACTTACAACTTACAACCAATAGAAATTTAACATCAAACTAAAAATTAAATGACAGACGATTACCATCACCACTAACATGCATACAATTAAAACCTAACATGAAGCAACAAATTAACATGTTTATGAACAAAATCGATCACCATGCATATTCAGTTTATGATCTATGCTCCTAGTCCTACCTAACATACAGCTCTCCTACTGTCGCGATGAGAGTCGAGGTCGCTTGTAATTCTCCGGTAAGAAACCGACACCTTCCCGGCTGAACAGCACGGTCCTCAAAGCAGACTGCAACTCCAACCTACCCAACCGGCTGGCACCGACCTTCCCTTCGTCTCCTGCCATTTCAACCATCTCCACCTCCACAACGCTCCTCATCCTCCCCTCCACTGTCGCCATCTCTGCACGCACTGCCCTTGCCCTAGCCGACCGAACTGCCCGGCTTAGGTCGCCCATTATACCGGGCCGGTCAGCACAGCACACCCATGCCTTCACCCGGCTCGTTGCCGCTTCGTCACCTTGAAAATTCTCTCTCCCCTCCTCCACACCTACCTCGTCACATTCGCTCGGGACCAAGATTCCTACCGTCATTTCGTCTGCCTTACAACGTAGCTCTCTCACATGCCTCACCACCTCACCGAGCAACGCTGCTTTGTCCATCTGTAATTGGTCAGTAAATAGCTATGCAATTAGTTAAACACAATTTTGACATCAGTCAGTGGACATAATTATATTAGATTACACCAGAATTAATTACAGAAAGAGGATAATGGAGAGTACGCACTCTAGAAGCAGAAGGCAAAAGAGTACGAAGAGTGGCGAGGTGGCCATTGATGCGTTGACGCCGCTTTCTTTCGGCCTCACTGTGACTTCTCGATGCCTTTGAAGGAGCTGCCATTGCTGCTTTATCACCACCTCCACCATTACCACCACCTTGAATTTCCATGATTTTAACCTCGTTCTCTCCCTTTCCAACAGGAATCATTTATATATTCTCTTCTTTTTCTTATTGTAAAAAGGCTATATAACTCAGTATTAAAGGGGGATCAGATCATATCTCTATCGCATTAAATTATGGATTACGAGACGATTTGCATGGCCGCCAGAGCCGCCATTTAAAGAGATATTACAGACACAGAGAGAGAGAGACGTCGAGTGGTGGGGAAGTAGAGATTAAGAGAGAGAATGGTTAATTTGTCTTTATCTATTTGTTCTTCTGTTCTACTGTCTTATGGAAGAAAAGAAAAGAGAAGAGAAAAGAAAAGAAAAGAGGTAGAGATTTTGAAAATTTATAAAATTGAGAGAAACGAGGCGAGGAAGAGAGAAGCAACGGCCGAGATGAGGGGCTTTAAGGAGACAAACGGCATCGAGAAGCATGGAATGAAACCGACATCGCATTTTTTTATTATTTCGTGTCGTTCCGGATACGGGTCGGATCAAGGAAATGTGTTGGGTCATATTTGGAATAATCAATACCATATTTCATTATGACAGTGATTGCTACTAATTATCAATAATCAATACCATACTTTTTCTTTAAGCAAACAAAAAACACTGATATACTGATCCCTCGTGGTTCTTTCAATATATGCCTGTCGCTTTGCAAATTAAAAATGTTATTATTTATGATTTTTGACTTATTATGTATATTATTTTATACTGAAAAATAATTATATATATATCTATGTATATATGTATGTATGTCAAACTTTGCCAGTACAAAAGACAATAGCCTATAGACAATTACACACATAAAATGATGTTTGTAATATGTGACAGAAATTGAGAAGCACGGATCACTACTACAGAAAGAGGCTTTAACAGTCTCCCTTTTAAATCTTATAGCTTTAACACCGAACTTTAATCAAACTTGGGTGTTAAATATTGCTAAAATATCACAGGCCGGTGTTAAAGAGGTCTTTTACACCGGACCATTATACAAGCCGGTGTTAAAGAGGTCTTTTAAACTAAATTACTGTACATGCCGGTGTTAAAGGGGTGCTTTTCAACTGAACAGCTGGACATGCCGGTGTTAAAGGGGTCTTTTAAATTGGACCGCTATACATGTCGGTGTTAAAGGAGTCTTTTAAACCGAATCCTTCGTACACTTCGGTTCTAAAAGATATCCCACGGATCGTCTTGTTGCTTCTAATCCACAGCGTCCATTCTAGAATGATCTGACGCTAAAAAATCACTCAGAAAATCCACGGATCACCTCTTTGATTCTCTATATAATTCATTACATTCTCTCATTTCTCACCTCTTTGTCTACATAAATCATTTCTTTCTCTCATCTGATCTCTTCTCTAAGCAAAAAATATTTGCTAGCTACTTGAAAAAATTTTGTTTGTCTTTTGATTTACTTCTTTGGTCTCTCATCTGAATAATATTATGTTATGTCAAATTCAAATTATGTTAATATTCACAACATATGAAAAATTCATATCGATATTCACATTATTTTTTAAATAACGAACAAATAATTTATTCAAAGGAAAATTTCACCTTTTTATTCTCGAACTTCTCCAAAAAAATCAAACAAAATTTTGAACTTTCTATTGTGTCTGAAAGAAATTATTATATTAGTCATTAAACTTTAAAAAAATAACCTATCATATCAAATATCGTCTAGATAAATTTTATCGAAATTTTTAATAATAAACAAATAAAATAGAAAAAAATTTGTAAGTGGAAAATTCGGGCGAAAATTACTGAATTGAAAATCCCGTTATCACAAATAACGAGACCATCCCGCTATTAGAGATGACCGGATGATTCTGACATCTAAGACAATGGGATGATTCCGCTATCTTAGATAGTGGGATGGCTATATTATACCGCGATTTCTTCTTTCTTCTCTTCTCGTGCATCGCTCCTCTCATTTCTCTCATCTTCTTTCTCTCCTCTACTCTTCTTGCCTTCTCCTCTCATTCTCCTCCTGCTGCTATTGTTGTCTGTGTTGGTACGAACATTTATTATAGCCCACATATTACCTATTGATTTGGCATATAACCATCATTCACAGTTTGGATCCTTACGTTTTACCTTGTATTTTTTAGTGCTATCTACCACCTCATACTCTCAATTTTTTTATATGTAAAAGAGCAAATTGAAGTGTTCCTTTGAATGGAAGGTTTTATTCTTTGTTATTGGACCATCAGCAGATACATGAGGCTCATATAAACTATAGTCAATAAGAGTAAAATCTGAGTTGTAGTGCATGCCTCTGGTCGGATTGATTTCTTCCAAACCAATATATGAATTGTACTGCTCCATGCGCCTGATCCCAACATCTACAATTTCATCAAGATCATCATCATTCTCGAATTGTCCATCTATTTCCTCCAAATTAGAAGCTTCACTATCACCCTATTCTACAACATAATCCTCATCATCACCAACATTATCGTCATCCTCAACGTAATCATCATTATCATTATTATTAATTACCGGGTGAGTGGAAATTGGAACATAGTTTGATTGTTTAGGTTTAGGACGGCTGGGGGTATCTGTGATAGATTAAGGAATGAACTGAGATGCACTATTGCTACCAGGTTGGCCACTCGTTAAAATGAGATTGTTCTTAATCGGGATCATTTTTACAAATAGTTAAACAAGTCCCATTTTAGACATACACATTTCACATGCTACTTTCCAAGAACTTTTGTCGTAGATGCTTATCAAATTAAAATAAAAATATCCTGCTTGTCCAATATTCACCTGACATTGTATTTCAATCGAGTAATGAGATTCATTGTACACTAAACACTGAAAGATTGAACTTTTAAGATCTTCGAAAGTACTACCTTCGTTACCTCCGAGTGTGAACCTTGCGAGTAAGGTGTAATCTGCACCAATTTGTGGAGAGTATATTGCTTCGCCTCCATAAAAACAACAATCCCAAATGTCGACATTATTTATAAATAAATAAAATATCTAAAAAATACTAAAAGAATAGTTTTAAATTTTTGTATAATTATCTAAATAATACATACCTTACATTGTAGTCGATCAACAAATTTTGCTCAGAAAAACATATGACAGAGATGAAGAACAAAATTTGTCCAAAAAAACAGAGACAGAGACGATGAACAATAAAGAGGAAAGTGGGTACAAACTAGTATTTTCAGCTAAGAAGAGGGAGAAACTAGCTGGAGTTGATATAAAAAAATTGATTTCTTTAGATCTGCAGCTGGTATCTGTGTGTATAAGCTCTAAACACGCACCTCCTCCTTGAGAGTTTAAAACCCCTCAATTATTGGTGCATGTAAATGCCGAGTTAGGTGAAAATCCAATGCAGTGTAGACTCGCAGGTACCACATGCGTTTGCATGCTCTATACACTCAAGTTGGGACTGCATGTTTAAGGTTTCATTTTTTAAGCGATGCAAATGGAATATACACCATAAACACGCATGTGTCACCTGCGAGAAGAGCAAATTAATTTCGAATTCCTCCTTACGTTTTCTCTTATACTTAATTATATATATTATTTTTATTATTTAAAATATTTTGGTCATTTTTTAGTGATTAAATAATCTTTATGCATCATATATGTGAAGAAGTTGCATGAGAAAGAAATAATAAAATAGAAAGATGCATTTAATTAATTGATGCACAGACAAGGAAATTCCCTGCCCCCAGAGGCCAGAGCTATCTGACCAAGCTCCCCTCTGGTCAGAGGCTTCTGAGTTTGGCACTATTTGAACAGAGAGACCTCCAAAACGAAATTTGGAAACAAACCTTTAATTTGTGCAACCTACTAGAAGAAATTGTCTTGTGTTATTTCCCTGCTAATTTGAGCAATTGCTAGCCTGTTATCAGAAAAACAGTAACCTAGTGTGCCAGTAGGGGTCGAGGCGTAGAGCTAGCTGCACCTAGTGTGCCAGTAGATGGTAATATTATTTTTCTACATGATTGATGAGGTCATACATTCACGAGCGTTATTTTGCTACCCTTCCTATTCCTATCATATTATATTTCTCCCTTTCCAAGATGGCATCTTTTTAGCGCTTTATTTGCTACTCGATTGCGTTTCAAAACCCTTTTTTAATTACAGACCCATGAAGAATTAAACAACTTGACAATTGACTAATACAATATTATTAAAAAAATCACTAACTAATAAATGTATATCGAACATGAATTTCCAATTTTCAGAAGAAAAAATAATTGCGCCGTAATTCATCAAATTTGATAGAACACATACGGGTATTATCTTATTTTTTCTTTTAATATGAAATTCATTGTTTCCTTCTAATTTGCAAATTTTAGGCAATTTTACATTCACATATTTAATGAATTTTGATAAAATGTATGGATAGTAACTTGTGTTATTGTTTAAAAAATGCAATACATATGAATGTCAAAGTCTAAATTAGTCCTGATCGAGGAGCAAATGGTTGTAATATTGATAAAGAAAAACATAATTTTTGTCTTCTGATAATAAGTACCAGGAACATAAAGTGGAGAAGAGGAGAAGGATTCACTGTAGTTGATGACTTGATGTGTTCATGCATGCATGCATGATGCATGTCCCGGTGTCCCATGCATGCTAAAATGCATGGCATCGTTTCCAATTTACACAAAAGGGTCTACAGTCCGTCTACAGATCACAGAGTTCAAAGCTTTGAACTAAACTTTGACACGCCTAAAATTGCGTCAGTATTCAGTAGCTACGTATGATAAAAGTAACTCAAACTTCCAGACAAGTACGGTAAAGAACCTTTAAATAGACCATTTTTCCGTTAACTCGTGGAAATAACGGCTTTTTGACTATTAACTTTTGAGAAGACAAGGATTCTTTATCGTCACTTTGTTTCATAATCAGAGTTCGGCTCCTCCATCTCCAATTAAAGAATATTTTCTCTCTTTGCCTGGCATTTACAACAACGATACAAATGCACAATTTTCTGTTAGATTTTACTGTAAGAAAATTGAACTTTTTTTATCCGTGAAACTTGATACTTTGAATGTTTTGAATGAAATGATCTTAAATGCGTCAGATATCTTTACATCAAAGTTCATCAAAAACTTAATGTGTATATCAGACATGATCAATGATTGACATGACGTACTAAGTTGCACAATGTTTTTGATGCAAAGACACCCAACAAAAGCTAGGATTGTACCACCGATAGTAGCAAGGATGTTGTTGCATACTATCTCCTTGGACCAAAGCATCTAAGTTCCAATTTCTTGATTCTGAGTGGAAAATATGACATTTTGAATGGTGTGATTTTATAAAATTATAGAATTGTGACTTTGAATTATCATAATGTACTTAAATAATTTTTAGCTCTCCCTATCACAAGCATCTCTACCAATCACTTAAGTGGTTTTAGCTGCTTTGGTTTTTGGTACATTTAAAAATTATATATTCTAATTATGCTTGTTTTTTAATTGCAGGTTCCAATAGCGAATGACATGGACAATAGCGTACCAGAGCATAGAAAATTTAATTTGGTTTTGAAGCATTTTTATGTACGAATTAGTTAGAAATATGTCAATTTAGTTTAGCATAATGTAAATTCTTTTTGAGTTGTTAGCATAATATATTAGTGTAATTTATCATGAAACTGCTGTGGAGATGTAAAATATTTTCAATATGTTGTGAAATGATTTCTTCATTTTTTGTGCCATGTTGAAAACTTTAAATTAGTACTAATTACATTTTTGAATGTAAATATGCATCATAAATTGAAATTATTTTCGTGAATATGAGTTATTATTTTTGTGAATATGAATGATTACTTCTGTGAATGATTATTTATGTGGAGTGCCTTATGGCTCATTAGAGGATTATTTTTGTGGAAACATTTACGTGGCTAAGTTCACAGAAATGATTATTTTCGTGATGCTCGACGGAAAAAGTAGTATTTGTGTCGAGAGTAGTTGCGTGAAAATTTTTCTGTAGTTATTCCACGGAAATAACCTATTTTCTGTGGTTATGTCCACGAAAAAATATTTTTTTCTTTCACAATAATATCAACAATTTTAGTAGTGACTAGCTCCAGTGGCGGAGCCACGTTGTCCCAGGGGGGTGCAGCTGCACCCCCCTGGAAAAAAAAATTTCAAAAATGACCATATATTTTTAAAAAAATTTCACAAATGACCATGTATTTGAAATTTTTTTGCATAAATGACCATGTAAAATATTTTTTTTGCAAGAATAACCATCATTTCGAACCCCGGAAAATACCGTAAATCTTGAACCCCCTGACGAGAATCCTGAATCCGCCACTGACTAGCTCCTTCTATTTTATGATTGCAGTAAGTTTATTTTTTACTCGATGTGGTACTAAATTGTTTTCCCAATCACGTTTGCTTGTATCTTATGTTGAAATTCGCTGATTGAGTCCCCACTTGTCGAAAATCACAAAAAGAGTTCCTGAATTTATTTAAGAAGTTTAATATAATAATTCCAATACATGGTTTTGACCTTATTAAGTTGAAGATAATAAAGCGCGCTCTTATTTACTTGAGACATGCAAACTTATTTAAGTAGATATCTATATTTTTGTTATTTTTATTTATCACTTCACATTTTAATATTATTTACAATTTTATTGCATAAATTAATGTGGTATACCTTTGAGGATATTTTCTGAGTGGTGGTTGGCAAAACATAAGTTCTCAGAGATAGATTCATTCGTTAATATATACTTCATTTCATGGGACCACAACTAATTAATGGTTTCAATGGCTTAAGTGTAAAATACCAGATAATTTGAGACTTTGTTTTCATGTTAATTAATGTAGAGTTGTATATGTTGTTGCTTCTATGTTTTTTTGGTATTTCAGTTGTAGTGTGGGGAGGACGACAATATCTGCATGTGATCAATGTTTTTCGCAGTTGAGATTGAGCCATGGTTTAAAGAGAGCACAAATTATTAACTTGTACTTTTTTACTTGATGTGAGTGTTTTTAACAGTGGAGCTGTAAAT
The DNA here is from genome assembly GCA_964058865.1 of Eleocharis quinqueflora. Lineage (NCBI taxonomy): Eukaryota > Viridiplantae > Streptophyta > Magnoliopsida > Poales > Cyperaceae > Eleocharis > Eleocharis quinqueflora. The sequence continues at coordinate 124,897 of CAXKVX010000527.1, forward strand.
GAGAATAATTAAGGGGCGAATGGAGAAATAATAAAAAAAATATTAAGACTTGAAGTATATAAAAAAGAAATTAACCCTATTCTAATAAGTACTCTGCATTTTTATTTTTAGGTAGTGTAGATTGATACTTAATTATGACTCTCTTGACGTCATTCCTTGGATGATTTATGTCGATACCAGTTGTCTCAGTCTACTGGTATAATTCTTTGTGCATTTATGGACCTTTCTGAAAATTAAAAGTTAATCTTTTTCATACAGGGTCTGAATTAATTAGTCCACTTAGTAACTAGTTTGTAAATTGAACATTGCATAATGAATGACCTATTTGTTTGTTTTTTCTTTAGGTATTGTCTGATGCAAAAGAAACTTTTAAAGCATTGAAGGATGCCACTGAGTCTCTTGACTTTGATAATATCAAAGTGAAAAATACATCGACAACAAATCATGGCATCCCACATTCCATTTTGGCATTTTCAAGTTAGTTTTTTTGCATGGGTATAGTTTTTAAAACTCTGGGAAAATAGAATGTTCAACATTTTGTTATTTAGCTATATAGCAGTGAGTGGATATATAGTGACGGAATACATATTTAAATTTTGTGCAGTTTAATTAGGCTTGTATTTTTTTATACTACTTGCAATTAGTACTTTCATATGCTATTCAAATGATCTATAGTCATTTTCAATGTGCATTATACTACTTGCTATTGGCACTTTAATTAGCATTTTTTAAATCTGCGCCAATAAAAATATATTTACTGTCGGAAATAATAATTATGCATTTCTTAAATCTGGGCAAATAAAAGAGTGTCATTTGTCATAGAATTATTATTTTCATGAATGATTACACTACTACATAAATGGGCTTTAACACTCAACATTTAATACCGATATACAGTCCACAGGAAAATATTATTTCCATGCACTTCTATGGAAATAATAGCATCTTTGAGGAGGGTAGTTCTGTGAATCTTCTTTCATGATTATTTCACAGAAATAATCTCTTTCCATCCTTATGGCCACGAAAATGGCTTAAGGATCACTGTTCCTTCTTTTCTCAAGTGGATCCAAATAAATAGTCTTAATTAGTTTGAAGCAAATAGCCAAATAAATATGTTGCTTATCAGTACCCACAAATTTCGTTGGTGAACATTTTCGCCTCAACAATTTAATTGAGCGGTCCCTTTGATTTAACGACACCAAATTTTAATTTAATCACTGATTAATTAAGCTTGATGATATTCAGCTAATCTGATTAGCTAAAAGCAATGCACTTGTTTATCAAAAAGACACATAATGGATGCTAACAGAAGTACAACTTTTCTTGGTCGGTATGTATGTCACTATGTCATGAATTACAGTACTCTTTCGATCATCTAATCCCTTGGCTTTTTGGGTCGTAATGTGAGAAAACGAGAATGCATGCAAATATGCAATTGCAAATTGATGATGAAAGCAAGTAAATCTACTACGTACTAATTAATAACACTAGTTGTCTAAGTAAAATGTAAAAGAAACTTTATTTAACTAGTTGTCTTTGAGATGTCCCGTTACATGGAAACAAGAAGTGATAGGTATAGCAGAGAGAGAGAGAGAGAGAGAGAGAGTCCATTCCTACTTTAGGTTGCAATCCAGCAGAGAAAAGCGAAAGCCTAGCTAGCTATATAGTAGAGAAAGAGAATAGAGATGCATGCATCCGCGAATATATTTCCATTGTACCATCACTTGTACTAGTACCGATTCTTGAAGATATATTTCCATTGTACCATCACTCCGTCAGATGGAAGATTTTGATGGTTCAATTAAATTTGTCTCGTCTGAAACTCTGAATGAATGCAATGTATAAGATAATAAAATTCCTTGTTAATTAGTTCATTTTTAGCATGCAATTATATATTGTAGGAATCGGACGCTACATCCAAGAAAGCTACTTCCATTATCATTATTATTTTATTTTTTTTGAGGTAAAGCTAGCAACCTCTATAATATTCCATTTGAGAAGAAGTTGCATGGAGACAAATGGTGGGGCCTTTAAATCCCTTTTGTTTCTCTTGGACCTTACAATTACATGACATGCCCCAATTGAGCTCAGAGTTGTACCTGTTTGTGAACATGCCAAGATTTGACCTAGTTTGCGTAGGATTATTAAATTGCTCGGTCCCAACTCTTTAAGTTGGAATAAATAAATTACGATCGAATAGCTAGACAAGAACAAGATGAGTCAATTCAAGAAATGTGATTTGGACATATAATCTTTAATGAGTAGTGGTCCTTTGCTGGTGTACTACTATGTCTATGCTGCTCTACATGCAAACGGGGACATACTGAAACCAGGTCATTAATTTCAATTAAATGATTATTTATTACCTTATGATCACACTCAGACCAATCACTCTTTTCAAATTGGGTAATCTAATTAAAGAATAGAAAGGCCTCAGTAAAATATTCATCACAGGTCAAATTAGACATACTCTAGTTTCAGGGAAACAGCAAGAGGGAGAGGAGCTCCAAGCACCGAGCGGTGCGATCACTGCAACCATGCAGGACACAATCGCGATGGTTGATGGTTTCTTCACCCTCACCTCTGACCGATCCGAGACAAAAAATCAAAGAACCATGGCGGCAGAAGAAATGAGAGAAAACCCTACTCGGGTATTAGTGTTAGCACAGATGGGTGAGAAAGAGACGAGACGCGATTTATTGAGGGTGCTGGATCGGCGCGAGTTAATGAGGGCATTGGATCATTTAATGTAGGTGCTGGATCAGGTTACAACGTTGGAACTGGAACCAACTCAGACTCAGACTCTGGATCTTCTATGGCACAGAATGTGCAACTGAACCAACTCCTCACTCAGCTGAATAGTTTGTTACAGCAACAAACATTAGGTTTTGTACATTCTAAATTTTTTAATAATTCATCTAAATTAGTGAACAATTCTAGACTCACAAAAGGTTGGATAATCGATTCCGGTGCTACTGATCATATGACATGGGACCAAAATAAATTAATAAATATCAAGCAAATTAGAGATCCACAACATGTAATTCTTGCAAATGGGGAACAAGTTCAAATTCATGGTTTTGGTACAACCAAATTACTACAAAAAAATGTTGAAAATATTTTGTATCTACCAAAATTTAATTCAAATTTATTATCAATTAGTAAAATAACTCGAGAATTAAATTGTTATGCTATATTCTCACCAAATAAAGTGATATTTCAGGACCAAAAATCAGGAAAGAAGATTAGTGAGGGGTGCTTGAAAAATGGTCTCTATTATCTTGATGAAAGCATCAATAAATGTCATGTGGCATCAAATTTAGTAGATCGCAATAAGTTGTTACATTGGAGATTTGGTCATCCTTTTGATCAAATTTTAAATACACTTTTTTGTTCTAAGTTAGATTCGAAAAATTGTGATGTTTGCAAACTTTCAAAACAAACTAGATTACCTTTTTCTTTATCTACTAGTATGTCAGAAAAATATTTTGATCTAGTTCATTCGGATGTTTGGGGTCCGGCTCCTGTTGTTTCATATAACCATTTTAAGTATTTTGTCACTTTTATCGATGATTTCTCTCGAACAACATGGGTTTATCTTTTAAAAGAAAAAAATGAAGTATTTTCATATTTTCAAGAATTTTATAACTTTGTTGAAAATCAATATAATACAAAAATTAAAATCTTTAGATCTGATAAACAGAATACGTTAACAAAAACTTTTACAGAATTTTTAAACAAAAAGGTATCCTACACCAAACAACGTGTATCAACACTCCCGAACAAAATGGAGTTTCCGAAAGAAAAAATAGACATTTACTTGAACTCACTAGATCGCTCCTCTTTCAATCCAATGTTCCAAAGTCATATTGGTCAGATGCTGTATTTACTGCAACTTATCTCATTAATAGGCTACCAAGTGTAAGACTTAAGAATATGAGTCCCTTAGAAATCCTTAAAGGTAGAAAAATAGATCTTGATCATATACGAGTTTTTGGATGTACATGTTTCGTGCATATAAAAAGACAAGACAAATTAGATAAAAATGCCATTAAAACAATATTCTTAGGATACTCTTCTCAAAAAAAGGGGTATAAATGTTACGATCCTAAAACTCGAAAATTCTATATTTCACGAGATGCCTCATTTTTTGAAAATGAACCATATTATCACATGAATGACGAAAGGGGCACATGTACAGGTTGAAGGACAAGACATCACAACAAGGGCAATTTCTTCAAGGAGAGAAAATATGACAAGTGAAGAACCAAATCAAGAAGCAATTGAAGAACCAATTTAAGAAGAAATTGCCTTAAGAAGATCTACAAGACAAGGTCGCCCTCCAATAAAATTAAGGGATTATGTATCCCAACAGGTGATGTATCCCATCCAAAACTTCATTTCATACGATAGGGTATCTCCTACATACCAGGCCTACTTGGGTAACATCACAAAGCAAAATGAACCAACCACATTTAATGAAGCTAATCAAAACCCAATTTGGAAGAAGGCCATGAAAGAAGAACTTGAAGCCTTAGAAAAAAACAACACATGGGACATAATTCCCTTGCCAAGACATAAAAAACCTGTAGGATGCAAATGGGTATATAAAATCAAATATAATTATGATGGTACCATTGAACGATACAAAGCTAGACTAGTGACAAAAGGATTCACCCAAACCTATGGTGTAGATTATCAAAAAACCTTTCCACCAATAGCAAAGATGAATATCGTTAGAATTTTACTTTCAGTAGCTACCAACTTAGGATGGGATCTATTCCAAATGGATGTAAAAAAAATGCTTTCCTTCAAGGAAACTTGGAATAAGAAGTCTATATGACTCTTCCCCCAGGACATAAATATGAAACAGATCCATCACTAGTGTGTAAATTAAAGAAGGCGATCTATGGCCTTAAGCAATCTCCAAGAGCATGGTATGTCAAACTCAGCTTATCTCTTCTAAAAATTAACTTTGTCAAAAGTACAACAGATTCATCTATGTTCATAAAACATTCAAAGGACACTACTACAATTATACTAGTTTATGTAGATAACATTATTATTATTGGAAATAATAATGAAGAAATTAGAATGGTAAAACAATATTTAAAAAGTGAATTTGATATTAAAGACCTTGGACAACTTTCATATTTTCTTGGATAGAAATAGCTCATTCAAAGAAAGGGCTAGTTCTATCTCAAAGAAAATATATCCTTGACCTATTAAAGGAAACTGGTAAATTGAGAGCTAAACCAGCCAATACACATATGGAAACAAATGTTAAACTAGGAATTGAAGATGGCAAACCATTATCTAACATAGGACAATACCAAAGACTAGCTGGTAAATTGATCTACTTTACAGTAACCAGACCTGATATTGCCTTTGCAGTAAGTGTCATAAGCCAATTCATGCATGATTCGCGTACCAGTCACTTGAGTGCAATAGATAGAATATTAAGGTATCTCAAGGGCACTCCAGGTCAAGAAATTTGAATGAAAAGAAATAACTCTAACGATGTGGTTGGTTTTTCTGATGCAGACTGGACTGGAAGTTGCGACAGAAAATTAACCATGGGATTCTGTACTTTTGTAGGTGGAAATTTAGTCACTTGGAAAAGTAAAAAGCAAAATGTTGTGGCAAGATCGAGTGCAGAAGCTGAATATCGAGCCATGGTATCTACATCAAGCGAACTTATTTGGATTAAGCAGTTACTCCAAGACATGAAAATAGACTACAGAAGAACCATGCAAATGTACTGCGATAATCAAGCCGCACGACATATTGCATCTAATCCGGTCTTCCATGAAATAACCAAACATATAGAAGTTGACTGCACCTTCGTCAGAGAAAAAGTACAGTCAAGAGAAATAGAAACACCATTTGTGAGAAGCAAAGATCAATTAGCTGACATCTTCACAAAAGCTCTCGACAAGCCTAACCACCTAAATATACTTGGCAAATTAGGTTCAATCAACTTATTTGAACCTCACTTGTGGGAGAGTGTTAAAGAATAGAAAGGCCTCAGGAAAATATTCATCACAGGTCAAATTAGACATCTAAATTGCCGTTAGAATCATACTTAGAATCAAATGTAATTAGCAATATATTTAGACAATATCTCATTTAAGGAAATAGCGAAACGGCTAATAGAGAAGCAAGTCTATAAATACTCTTGCACATCAGCATCGTAAAGATCAGAAATACAAATTGATTTTACTCAAAATACTGGTCTAAAATTCAATAGTTTTCTGCTCGACATGTCTGCATGACTACTCTTTCAGTTTGATCCATACGGTTGGAGAAAATGTTTGTAATTAAGCAAATGTAGCTTAGCTAGGTACAGCCTCGAGACACAAATGACATTATAAAGATAATATGGAACTATATATGCCTGTATATATGCCTGTTTTTGTCATCACATATTAAATAATAATCAGTAACTGCTCTGTCACAGATAATTTATGTCATCTTTTTAAAGCTGTCTTTATTTTGGCATTTTCTGGTGATGTGATTTTTTCTGGAATAATACGACAAGAGGGAAGTAAAATATGAGATTGTTTTAAGCTGTAAATAAAAACAAATGAAAAGATTTACACTGTTGCTGCTTATCATATTTTTTTCAACTTCGAGGATTGCCGAGTTCACTTATTTAATCTTTAATTTCTTTTTTTTGTAAAAAATAATATGATTTTATTTTCTGGATGATATGGTACGACCATTATCCGGTGAATTAAGGTATTGCTGATACTGGATTTGATCATCTTTCAATATCAATAGCTTTAATTAGGGATGCAAATAAAATAAATATTTATCCATTACATGCATATGGATCTATATGAAAGATACATATAGTAAGGTCATGTCGTAAGCATTTGAAAAGAATTTTTTTTTTAAATGTACGTCAACCTCATCAGGAATATATACAATAACATTGTTACTAATGTTAGGACATGTGACAACTGGATTGATGACTTTTCTAATAAAATAGGATTACACTATCAGATTTTGGTTATTAACGTAGAAATGAAAATGATTGTTACGTGAAAATATGGATGGAAAATGTATCTTTAAATAACCATGAAAATAGATCCATGGAACTATCCTCCTCATAAATTTTTTTTTTTTCGTGGAATACTATGGAAATGATTAGCATGACACATTTTCATGATATTTGCATGAAAATGATTCAAAAGTTACCACATAAATTATTCAAAAGTTAATATCTATATATGTGTTTATTTGTTAGCAATGTTCGCTAATTTTATCTCTGTTATTGAATCCGGACCTGTTGAATATCTATATGTTGTGAAGTTGATTCAAAAATTGTAGCAGCCATCTGATATCTATATCTATATATCCTCTTAATAAATTATGAATACAAATATGATCTTAATACTAGAGGCTTGTAAAATATCTTTATGAAGATTTCATGAAAATTATAATTTATAATGGGGGCCTATGCGTTACTTGGATAAAACGCTGGTTGCATGGTGGGCTTTGGGCTAGCTACATTTGGAAAAAATAATTAATGCCTATTGTATCATAATAAACGCTGGTTGCGAATTGCGATGCAATAAAGTGTACATCTCTATGCTCAATAAAAGGCATATTATTATATCATAATAATAATAATAATAATAATATATAAGGAGGGTTCAATAAAAACAACTATTCTGAAACTTTACCGGAGTAATATTTTAAATTATAAAAATATTCATTTTTATCTGATAGCTATTGAGCAAACTTAGAAGCACATAACAAAAGAAAAGTATATGCTTCCAATTACCTTCCATATGTAAAAAAGCAACTTAAACAATATTTCTGGTCAAACAACAACCTATCAAAATATGTAAGTGGGGCCAAAACTAGCTATCAGCATACTAGGCTGCAATTCAATATCAAAATTCAAAACCCAGAATCAAGGTTCAGATGTTGAGACCATTTTTACAAAAAGGTGACCCTGGTGGAGCAATGAGAGCAAGGCCTTGCATAACTCTGACTTGCCTTTCACTAAGCAAACCCTTCTCTTCTGCCGGTGGTGAAGTGCCTTTGACCTGATCAAAATGTTTGTTTACAACCAAATTTGTGTTTTTATAAGATGGAAAACTCAACTAGTGAGAAAAATAATGATATAAAGAGGATATTGTGCTTACTTCTGCTGGGGTCCCTGCTTCCAATTCAGGGCTATTTGCTTCTGGATTTGCCTCCGCATTTTTCTTTTGATCTTCATTGCCACTTGTTTTATCTGGTTTAGAATTACTGTTTTCTTTCAAATTTGTACTAGCAAGTTCTGGTGTCATCCCTTCAGCCCTTGATTTCTTAGATCCATTCGAACTAGGAGTCCTTAGAACCTTGCTTACAGCGTCTTTTAATCTTTTGACCCTTTCATTCTTCGTATTTTTGCACTTAATTTCTCCATCACCTTGTTTAGCACTCTTATTTTTCCTGGAATAAGTAGCCTTTAGACCAGATTTTTCTGCAGCATTCCGAGAGTTCATTCTAGACGCTTCTAAATTGGAAGTGCCACCTTCAATTGCATCTTCTCTAATTTTTGGAGATAGATTTTTTGGGAGGTTCGTTATTCCTCCAAAAATTATCTCTCTGACAATCTTTCGAATCTCCAAATCCCTAGCTTTAATTTCTTCTTGATTTTCAAATATTGCTTCTTTCACCACAGTATTTGCTGGAGCTTTCACAACAGAAGCATCACTTGGGGATTGCCTCACAATTGAACTCTCATAATTTTTAGAATCTGCATGTATTGTTACCTTTTGCCTTTTACTTTTAGGGGTTTCTGCCATAGAAGTCCTAGGTTGGGTTTTCTTTTCTTCACTTTCTTCTTTGCTGAACTCCAATTTTCTTTTTTGCTTACTCGAACCTTCTCTTTTCTCCTTATTGGTGGAAACCTTCATAACCTAAGAGGCAAATTGAACAAACAGAAACTTTGGTTTTTTGAAACTTCCTGATCAAGTCTGTAGATAATGAAATTAAATTGGTACATTGTCAGTGAACCAATTCAGTATTCAATACTTTCCTAAAAACTTAGAATACAATTCGTCTACACCATAAATAGTTGTGACCTGACTACTTCCCCCAAAAAAATAGATAATGATGGAGATCAAAGCCACCAAAATTTTAATATCCTAACCCCCCCCCGCTCCCCCCTCCTCTCCCCTACGCACCAACCAGGTTCGATGCGACTCCCACATGGAAGGCATTTCTCTTAGCCACTAAGCTAGGTCATGTTCTTACTTCCAAAAATTGCAAACATCATAAGATATTTCGACTTACAGTAGAAATTTTATCAGATCCTTTTCCAGTACATTCTTGGGTTAACTCCGGTTGTTGCTTCTTGACCTTCGAGACATCAGCAGAATCGTAACCTACAAGTTTAATTGACCGTATATGTGCTCTATGTAAAAGCAATTTATACAAAATAAATTGGAGATAAAAGATCCAGGGTTTCAAGAAAATGTCACTACTTATTACATAACGATTTTTTGTTTGGTAAACCCTAAAAAAATAAGAACTACAATTGTGATCTCAGTTTCAAAAATATAATACATATATACCTATTTTTAAATGCACGCATTCACAGTGTTGTCTAAACGTCCGCGTTCAGCATTTTCAGACACTTAAATTAGCAGATGAAAATAAATTGTGAACGCAGAAAATAAAGTCTAAATGTAGCATTTGAACAGTGTGTTTAGACTCAACGTCCAAAAATAAGTTTTGGCTCTCCTTTTTCCCTCAAGTTTCTCAGCGTGAAAGTGCGGTGCTGACATGAGGCACTAATTAATATTAATATATATATATATATATATATATAAAGGGAGGTAGTAAATGCATCTCCTGCACAAGACACTTGTAGAAAGAATTCCATGACATGACAGAATGCTGCATCACGTGGATTGGCTTACACTTGGGAATCACATAATCCACACCTACTTTGGAACTTGGATTTTCAATTAATTTCCAACTATTTTAAATATATTTTTTGCTGTCTAGTGTAAAACAAAAAATATAAAATCAATTATTAAATGCTTGCTTCGCATGGTTTCAAATCATGGATGTTTATTTATATTAATTCAAGTCCCGTCATGATGCACACCTTACCATTTGATTCACTAATGTACTAAAAAATAGTACACAGACAGCATTTAGACGCTTTTTGAATCAAAGGCATGAATCGTCTGAAAAGTGTGCGATGTTATAGAACTACTATCCTGAACACTGCATTTAAGTTCACAATTCGTTTTATTTTCTGATATTGATCTTTTGGAGTCTCGTGAATGCGTGCATCTAGATTCAACAGTAAACACTATGGTTTAGAAATAGACATTAATATTTATATTTTTGAAACCAAGGTCATATTTGTAATTCTTATTTTTTTAGGGTTAGCAAAACACTTCTTCCATAACTGCTGTTTTAAGGAGCAACTTGCAGCGAAAGTTTCAAGTTTACAAAATGGGGAGTTCATAAGCACCACAACAAGGTAAGTGACATCAGTCAAGAATAATTGTTCCTTAATTGTTAAACTGAAACCAAGTACCAGTTTTGCCTCACTTTAACCCCATTTGACCTCTCATTTTACACTCTAGCAGCTAACAACATACAATCATATTACAATAAGGCAAGAAAAACCAACAAACACCAGAACATCACCAAATCTATTATGCAATTATGTAAAAGAACCAATTATGTGACAGAACGATGATCTAACCTACATTAATGCATTATGCGCAATGTAGGTAATGATCTAACCTACATTAATGCACTATGTGCCCAATTCTCAAAATCATCTACAGTGTATTTGGAAAGGACATAAAGATACCAACCTTTCGATGTAGATGATTCAAGCTCAGATTGCCCTTTAGTTAGCATCAGCGACATATCCTGCCAAAGACAATATATTGATTCTATTAATAATGGCCATTTGTTATCATGTTAATTGTGATTGGGAAATGATTAAAACCTGTTTTAGCGCTTCTTGATATTTCTCCTTCATTGTTTTATTTTCTCTCTTCAACATCTGCAAATTCATGAACAGAACCAATTGGATTTGCTAAATTTATTAAGCAGATGAGATAAAACTTCAAGGGAATTTTAACTTACATCTTCGAATTCAGAATTGGATTTAGAGGCATCCACATACATGCTACAAATGACAAAGGGTGAAGTCAAATAAGATAAAGCATAGTAAAATTACACATAAATAAGAAGGAAAACAATCTTGAACTCACTATTCATAAGTGCCATATAGACGAACTAGAAGCTCATTCTTGGATGTCCTTTTCGGTTTAGCACTCACTCTTCCTTCATCTACAACCTTTCAAAGAAGGAGAACAAAAATTCACTTTAAAAGAATAGTGTTTACTTGGTGAACGATGGTTTTACTTTCCAGCATTGCAATGTTATCCTGATACAAACCATTGGGGGCTGGTACTGGTCAGTTATTAATATACATAACACTCCATTAAGTTTTACAAAAGAAGTATATCCAATTGCAATAAATATAAAGCTAACATAAAAGATGAATCAGTGGCCCCTCTTCTTGTCATCTTGTTTTAGTCCAATTTGCTATCTAACTAATAGGAAGCATTTGAACCTAGTAAATGATTTTTTTTTTATTTTAGCTTAAATTAGATAATAGGAAAATAACAAACTACGGCCAAAATAGTCAACATTTAACAAACACTAATTTTTCATTAGAATAAATTACTGGTTGATTTGTCATTTGGTAAACTAATAATGATATCCCTAGGTCATATGGATAAGAATACACAAACGACAACCATATGATTCTGTTTAGTTTCGAAATTGGGGCAGTTTTTCAGCATGGAAAATCAAGATAATTGTGTGTAACAGTATAACTCAAAAGATAAAATGCCCTGAACTTAATAACCTTAACGTACGTATTTTCTTTTCTCTTTTACCTGAGCAGGCCACCAAGAGGACATGTGGATTTCAACCCATATTAAATCACCTTGTTTGAATTGCTGATTAAGGATCTCAGGTTTAGTTCCTTCACTTCCATCCGACCTGGCAACTGCATTTTCAACCAATTTTCTTTTCCCCATTTTATTTTTGACAAGTGGGGGAACCACCTGTTTCAATATAAAACAAAAGTCATACAAAGAGTTCAACTGGCAGCGAGCGACTGGTACCAATCACAAATTGAGGTACATTACCTACTTATCTGCCTTACAATCTAAAGCTGTAAGCTTTTCTTTTCCCATTAGTATTAGTCAGATCTGATGACTATAAATTAAACCTTCATTGAAAAATTATGGTTAATTTAAATTTATAGTCTTCACTCTTCAATTGGACTGGTGAAATAAGTTTGTTCCAATGTCAACTTTGCCCTTAAAGTGTCTGAATTGAAATAAAATGCCATGACATAGAATCGTTTTTTTTTTCCTTTTCAGACAGAAACAAGAGAAAGAAACCTATATCACTAGCTAGAACAAAGAAACTTGCGCATTCTGGAGTAAGTATTTCTCCAGAATGCTAATCAACCAAAATGAAGAAAATAGAAAAATTCAAAATAGCTCATGCGAAAAATGGTTAAAAAAGAAAAAAATAATAAAAGGGGAGGACACTACCTTTCCTTTACTAGTCATTTCATCACAATTTTAGAAAAGCAGAATTGTACTAAATAATTACAAAAATAAGCCAACCTAGAGTCGGAAAGAGACAATGCGAGTATTTGAGATTTTGAGGCGTTGAGGGGGCAAAAATTACAACTCGAACAGCGTTCCAGCCGAAGCGATCACAAGGTAAAAATCAAGCACCGAGAAAATGGAGAAAGAGATGAGGGAACGAAGAAGCGGAAAGAGGAGAGAGGAGGGAGAGAGGGATGAGTACCTAGCTCAGACGGAGTCACGGAGCATAGAACTTCCTTCGAAATTCACACGGTAATTCTCCCAAGCAAAGCTTCGCTCGGATGCCTCTTCGACTCTTCGTCTGGTCGAAACTCGGAAGGTAAAATACTAAATTCGCTCTTTCCCAAAAAGGTGCCCGAGCTTTTTTGAAGGAATAAGGATCCGAAACTGGTTGGAGAACAAGCGAAACTGTTAAACTGTATTTCACAAACCGCATCGTGATACGAACCGAATCCTCTGGTCCGATTTTTAATTGGCACCCGTCTGGTCTCAATTAATCTGGACCAGAGGATCAAGATCGTACGGACGATATCAAAATGGATCAAATCGATTCGTATTCGCCAAACCCGCGATATCTTCTTCTGTCCTTTACCTTTCCTGCGTGAGACCTCCTTCCCTCTGACGACAGATGATCATCGATTTTTGTTGAACCCATGGAGGTATGTATCTGTACGATCTTGATCCTATCATGTACGATCTCTTTCCTATCATGTAAATCCACCTATAAGACAGGTTTAAGTTTAATACAGAGCATGTTATAAAAAGGAGTTCATTTTATGCACCAATTTGATAACTCATTAATACCAGGGCTATTATACTGCCAATGCCAGATTGTCATGTTGTCTTGCTAGTTTTACCAGCCATGTGTGACAAGCACCATGTATGAGTGTATGACAAGTTTCAGGTTCGATTCTATACTGACCAGATAAACGTTTCGATCTACATATTGTATACAAAGCAAGAAAATTATTGATATAACATGAGAAAGTATAACACGAGAAACAACAATATCAATAAAAGTATTGTCAAACAACAAAATTCATTGATATAACATGAGAAATTAAACATTTTAAAGCAACATTCATTCATTGATATAACATGACATAGGTTCAAATTCAAATTCAACTGCAGCTGCCTCTATTACATAGCACTTTAACAAATTATTTTATAGAGTAAATTACAATCATACAACTAATCAACACAACAATGAGAAATTTTATCGTGCTCAGCATAGCGATCAATTGAGAGTTGTCCTTCAATTTTCTAATCTCTCTGTTCAATTCTCCTATATCTTTGTTCAATTCTCCAATTGCTCCCTTAAGTTGAGCAACCTCATTTTCAAATAGCTCGTAGCCCGCACTGCTTACCGCATTGTTTCGCATGCTCGTTCGCTTCGTTGGTTTCCTCTGGCGGTTGTGAAAGCGAACTTCCCTCAGATTGTTAAGAGGTCAACATGCCTTTTGCACCAAGAAAAGCCTTGTAATCTCTCTCCCGCATCAAAAACGACATTTAATTGTTTTTTTTTTTTTGCAATGGCTGTACAAATGAGATTTTAATTGGATTAAAATAATCTACTTCAATCTACTCCGCTGAATTGAATTGAGTTAAAACAAACAAATTTATTTGGTGCAAAAAATTAAATCTACTTACAGTTTTGTAGTTTTCACACGTGTGAAAAATCTTCCTGGGTTTGAGTCGGTCCCGCTCACGCACCTCTTTACTTCAATCCCGCAATAAGGACAGTCCGTGATAGGCAATTCTGATGACGAATTGCTAGAAGACATTGATTGCGATTTCTACTTCATTTTTTAAAACAGATTTACAAGAGAAATTGATGTGCATATTTACAAAATTTTATCTAAAAATAAAATTTGCTATCCAGATTGATGTCAAAACTATATTGGAAGTGAGATGACACAAAGCTGGTTGAAGTTCAAATGACTTACAAAACCTATTGCTGCCAAAGATATTGGAAACGACATTTAGAAACGACAACATACAAAGTTCAAAACTGTAAATCTTCAAGCAAATTTCGTAACCCAGCTTTGTGGAGGCCAACTTTAACCAGAACAAGCAAATTTATAAGGGGCGACAGTCAAGAACAACAAAGAAACGTTTTGTCTTCCCTTACCAGAAAATCGACCGAGTGAGTGAGGCGACAGACGGCGATCTTAAGCAGTTGGAGAGAGAAGAGTGCGGGACACGGGCAACAATGGTGATCGTGAGGCCAGCAATGGTGATTGAGCAAAACCTAGCTTTCCCAGAAATTATGTTGCAACATCAAAATAAAATGAAGAGCTATTCGAAGAGAGGAGTGCGTAGTCACGGGTAGGCTGTTTTGCCATTTTTTGAGGCATTTTAATATCATCTGTGCGATCTTGATCCTCTGATCCAGATTAATTGAGACCAGACAAGTCCCAATTAAAGAGGACCAGAGGATTCGGTTCCATCTTTATCATCATTAGAGGTGGCAAGTCGAGCGGGTCAGGTTGGGTCGGGTGAGATCGGATAAGGTTCCGGGTCGGGCAACATCGATGTTTTTCGGGTGCTTGGTCGGGTCAGGTGATGTTGGGTCGAGCAACGTCGATATTTTCAAGTGTTGGTTCGGGTCGGGCGAGATCGGGTCGGGTCCCGAGTCGAGCAACGTCGATGTTTTTCGGGTGTTGGTTCGGGTCGGGTCTCGGGTCAAGCAACGTCGATGTTTTTCTAGTGTCAGGTCGGGTCGGACGAAATCGGGTCGGGTCTCGCGTCAAGCAATGTCGATGTTTTTCCGGTGTCGAGTCGGGTCTCAGGTCGGGCAACGTCGATGTTTTTCGGGTGTCGAGTCATTAAAATCGATAAGGACAATAAATAAGATAAATTAAAGATTATTTGCAAATAATCAAGCAACTTCAAAATTCAATAGTTTAGGAGAATTTGCAAATTTGAGACATTATATGTTCAACATTTGAATCTGACAAAGATGTAAACTAATAATGAAAAAAATACCTCTGACTGACTAACTATAAAAAAAAATGTTAGTACCGATTTGCTAATCAGCTACGATAAGAGATGATAATGCTTAATTACATGACCAGAAGAAAAATGAATTTATAAGTTTTTTGTCTAGCAAAGTTAATTGGACCACAAAAATTTTGGGTTTTAAACAGATTTGTTAGAGGAATTTGTTTGGGTTGTCTACTAGTTTCACAAGCAATTTAAAAGCTTAAGAAAAGTTTTTTCCTAAGCGCAGCACTGTCGAATGCACGAAACGATCATGCGAATACATTCTTGTGTCTTACGTTGCATTTTAAGAGCGCCAATACCTTCTTGCGAGTCGGGCGAGTTTGCCTCATTCGGTATCGCCTCGAATCGGGTTATGGATCTTCTCTGGTCGAGTCCGATCGGGTTTCGGGTCATCAGGTGTCGCCTCAAATTGGGTTATGGATTGTCTCGGGTCGGATTTCGAGTCATCAAGTGTCGTCTGGAATCGGATTATGGATCTTCTCGGGTCGGGTCGGGTCGGGTTTCGGGTCATCAAGTGTCGCCTCGAATCAAGTTATGGATCGTCTCGGGTCGGGTCAGGTCGGGTTCGAGTTAGTTTGACTTCAATAAAAATCGGGTCAGGTCGGGTTTGGGTCGGGCAGGTTTTTTCGAGTCGGGTCGGGTTCTACCACCTCTAATCATCATCATATCAATACTCAATACTATATAAAGCTGAGCCTCACTCACTATCAGCATGTTCAAATTTTCGGATATGTCAACATGTCATTTTTTTATTCAATTTATATTTTACGTGTGTTCAGGTTATCGAGCACGCGATATGTCATTAAAGAAATACGTCATTAATTTCACGTCATTAGTTTCAGTATAAATCATTAGTAACATTAATTTTACGTCATTAATGTTCAGGACTTTCTCATTTCATATAAATCATCATGCTTTCAAAATAACTTAAGAAAGATGTTTGATATTTTTATTATATAATCATAAATTTTAGTGAAACAATATTATTAAAAAAAGATTGAAGTTGGTATAATTGCGTTGTTTATTTTTTTACTACAAAAGGTTTCTTCTTAAAAAAAATTGAGAAGCGGCGGTACGCCGCGATGCAATTTAGTGTTTATATATGTATCAGAATAATATTTATATTAAATTTTAACGTGCTTATTGTTGATTTGCAAAACTATTTGAATTTTATCATTTCTATATCTTTTGAAAGCTTTTGTAGGAAATCATTAAGTGAAGTTTTTAGGTATCAAACGACCTCCGATTGGTTTGGAAACAAAGTTAGCCATATCTCGTTGTGAGCTTTCCAACGCCACGAAGAACTTTGAAATCGAAATTACGAGTCAAAAGTTCTGGCCAATTGAGCTCAAGACAATCAAGCAAAAAGCAGAAAGCAAAAAAACAAGGAAAACCTAAGAGCAAGTTCAAAAGATTAAGTTCAAGATGAAAAATTTCTTAGGTTAATTAGTATTTAAATTTGAGGTTAAAAGAGCAAGAAACCCACAAAACCAGTGACAATCGTTACAACGCCAACTCTGGCATTATAATGCTACACTTCAAAAACCCGCAAATATGGCCAAACCAAGAAATAACCCGTGAAAATCGTTAACGCCATACATGACGTTATAACAGTAGACCATGAAAACCAGGCCAAATTCTTGTAGAACCTAGGAGCCTAGGTACTTAATTATATTTCTATTGGTTCAACCAAATAGGGACCTAATTGCAAATTTCACAAACTATGACAAGCAATTCAATTTATGCAATTCAACAAGCACTTAATTAATTTCTTAAACAACCAATTCAAACTTTCAATTCACAATAACAAATGCAATTAATACTAATGAATTGAAATAAAGAGAAATGGAAGAAAGTGGCTCAATCGCGTGTTGACGGAGTTCGGCTTGCACAAACGGCCACGCCTACTCTTCGGGTCCCCGGCGCCCCCGATTGTCGGTGCAACCCGACGCGAACCCGACTTGGTCTCACTTGATCCGATCAAGACTCGAAAGTTGTTGATGCAGCCCGACTCGATCTCGCTCGACCCGACTCGTCACTCGAAAAAGACCTACGCGATCCAACCCAAATCCAATATGTCCTAGCCTGACCCGACCTATGACCCGAAAGTTGTCGACACATGACGATTCGAAACCCGACCCAACCTCACCTGACCCGATCCCAACCCAAGCATTATAGACAGTCAAACTAACCCGTCCCGATCCGTTCTAACCCTAATCCGCACCCGACTTGCCACCTCTAAAAAGGAGGCACCTAACTTAGCGAATGCCTGGCCAGTAGCATCATTTGTTAGGAACTTAATATTTCTGGCTATTATTTATTTGTTCCATGCTGTTGCAGGAGAGGTTCCTGTTGATAATTCACTTCTGAGGCAAGTTTCGAGTCTTCTAAGAATTCCTAATGGTTTGTCTTAAGGATTTAATCTACCCTAAACCTTGTTAACGAAAGAAACTGGGCTGATAATAAAAGCAAGGTAATATACATCGAAAACCTATTGGGAGAAATAGAGAAAAAGACGTGGATACAATGGCGAATGGCATATCCCCAAGAATATGAAGAGTTGGTAAACATTGCCGATGATCCTCAAAATGTCATCTCCCAAGTTAGAAGAATAATCCTACTCGAAGATCCATACCAGGGTTCAACGGTAGAACAAGATCAAGCATACAATGATCTCGAGAGGTTATCATGCAACAACATGAAGGACCTGTTTGATTACATGAATGATTACAAGGTCCTAGCAGCAAAGTCAGGACGTATGTATATCAGTCCTGAGCTCTCTGAAAAGTTTTTCAGAAAGATGCCCCCTCTAATTGGAAAAGAGTTAGAAAGAGCGTACATGGAGAAGTACCCAGGGAACACTGTCGGAGTACTACCGAGAAAGAGTTAGAATCATGCAAGAGAGCAGCACTACAAAGAAGTTTGAAAGACCTATCTTTTTGTAGCAAGATCCCAATTCAAGGCTATTACCAGAAGAATAAGAAGTATGGGATTAGAAAAGCAAAAACCTATCGTGGAAAACCACACGAATCTCATATAAGAGTATTCAAGAGAAAGAACGCGGATAAGGTGAGAAAGTGCAAATGCTTTATTTGTGGTGAAGAAGGTCACTTCGCCAGAGACTGTAGAAGGAAACAAGGAAAATTGCAAGGGCTGCAATTGTCGAAAACCTTGACCTAGATGATGATTGGGATATCTTGTCTGTTGACCAAAACGAACCGGATAGTGACGCTATATGCTCACTTTCAGAGGGTGAGGTTGGCAACGCAAGGACAGTTATCATGGAACTTGGAGACACACCGTTTGAATCAATTTTCATGCTCCAAGAAGAAACACCATCGTGGAGAAAGCAACCAAACCTGCCTACTGAAATGAAAAGTTGTGGACATTCATGGGAGGATAATGGTGAAATACCACGAGGTTGCGAAAGATGTAACTGCTGTTTAGAGACAACAAACAACAAAATGAGGGCGCACTGTGCAAAATGCAAGATGACTGTGTGTCCCATGTGTTCGAGGTTTGTGTTAGGAAGAAAGATCATGATAAAAACACAAAACCTAAGTCCTTATGATAGCAAGGATGAGCTTATCAATGAACTTTTAAGCTATATCCAGTATCTCCTAGCCGAAAACGCAAGATTGAAGGATCAATTGTGGGAGAATGAGCTAGTAGCAGACATGGCCAAGATGGATATAAAAGGCAAGCGTAAGGTGGTGGGAGAAGTAGAAGTCAATTCAGATGATAGTGATGAATCCCCACCAAATGTTGCATTTCCCAAGAAGGCCAATCCAAACCAAAACCTTATAATAAAGGAGATGGCCAATAAACTCTCTGATGACGAGATAAATACTGCAGTCCCAGATCCTAGAAAAGGAAGAAGGGTAATCAACAGGCTGTACAACATTGAACTGCAGATGGAAATACCAGGGGTAAATCCTTTTAAAATTCAGGCGATATTGGATACAGGCGCTACGGTGTGCTGTGTAAACCAAGAATTTATACCCCCTGAGGCCTTGGAGCCAAGTTTATACCCTATACAGATAAATGGGGTAAACTCTCAGCAAATCGCAAACCTGAAACTGAAGAATGGGCAGATGTCTATTGAAGACAACAAATTCAGAATCCCATTTACATATGCATTCCCGATGGGCAAGGAAGGAGGTGTCCAAATGCTAATTGGATGCAATTTCATCAAGGCAATGCAAGGTGGACTGAGAATCGAAGGGCATATGGTTACATTTTACAAAAATGTAACAACAATAACTACCAGGGCAGATGCTGAGATCATTTCTCAAGCAGCAGTGGAGGAACTTAACCTAACTGAACTTGAATACATAGAGGTCAAAGAAGCCGTTGCCTATAACTGTGGTGATGAGTCACCATGGTTCAAGAATAAATTCAGAGAGACCCGGTTAAACACTGGGCGAAAAATCAAGTAACGTGCAAACTAGATATCATAAACCCAGATATCACAATACAAGACAAGCCCTTAAAGCATGTTACCCCGGCCATGAAGGAACAGTTTGACAGACATGTACAAGCGTTACTGAAAATTGGAGTAATCCAACCTAGCACAAGCAGGCATAGAACCATGGCCATAATGGTAAATTCGGGTACAACAATAGACCCGATTACGAAGAAAGAAGTCAAAGGGAAGAAGCGTATGGTCTTTAATTACCGAACCCTCAATGACAACACACACAAAGACCAGTACAGTCTACCAGGCATTAACACCATTCTAAAGAAGATTGGCAACAGCAAGATATTCTCGAAATTCGACCTAAAAAGTAGATTTCACCAAGTTGCCATGGATCCAGAGTCAATACCCTGGACGACATTTGTGGTACCTGGAGGACTCTATGAATGGCTAGTCATGCCATTTGGTCTCAAAAACGCACCAGCAATTTTCCAGAGAAAGATGGACAACTGCTTCAGAGGTACTGAAGATTTCATAGCAGTTTACATTGATGATATCCTCATTTTCTCCGAAACCGAAGAACAACATGCCAAACACTTGGAGAAGATGCTAGCGATATGCGAGAAATGGGGTTTGGTGCTATCTCCTACTAAAATGAAGATCGCAGTAAAGGAGATTGAATTTCTTAGGGCAGTGATTGGTGAGAGTAAGATCAAACTTCAGCCCCATATAATCAAGAAAATAGTTCAGTTTGACAACGAAAAGATGAAGGAGAAAGCTGGGCTCAGATCCTGGCTTGGAATACTGAACTATGCAAGAAGCTACATTCCTAATCTGGGAACTCTCCTTGGGCCATTATACTCCAAAACAAGCCCTCATGGAGACAAGAGGCCAAAACCCTCTGATTATCAGCTCATCAGCAAGATAAAAGAGTTGGTACAAAATCTTCCTTATCTCGAATTACCACCTCCTGGATCCTATATTGTTCTTGAAACAGATGGATGTATGGAAGGATGGGACGGTGTTTGTAAGTGGAAGAAGAAGAAGAATGATCCCAGGAACACAGAACGGATTTGTGCTTATGCCAGTGGGAAATTCCCGGTAATAAAATCAACAATAGACGCTGAAATCCATGCATGTATGGAGACGATGAAAGCTCTCAAGATCCACTATCTTGATCAACAAGAAATAACTCTTAGAACAGACTGTCAAGCTATCATCAGCTTCTACAACAAGTCAGCGCAGAACAAACCGTCCAGAGTCAGATGGATTAACTTTGTTGATTTTATAACTATTACAGGAGGACAAGTCAATTTTGAGCATATTGATGGCAAACTAAACGTACTCGCTGATGCACTTTCAAGATTAACCGCTAATATGGTTTATACCAGAAGCAGTGAAATAACTGACGCATGTCTGAAAAATCTTGAAGAAGCAATTGGGGAAGTAACTCAGGAACCAAACAAGGAAGTTTTCATAAACTTGTGCCAGCTAATAGAAAAGATTTCTTTTCTATTAGAAAGAAATTGAATGTTTTGATTGCGGAAGTGGTGGACCGCAGAAACAAATCATCACATTTATCTAATAAGTGTGTTTATCTTATTTTTAATTTTTACAGAAATGGAAGGGCTAAGATTCATCATCAACAATAAACCACGAAGGGTGAAGGGAGCTTTTACTCAAGCAGAAGTATGGACATCACTATGTGAGCAGGATTCACGAATGGCACGCTATTCGCAGGATCAAAAGGAAGCATGGGAATCACTATATGGGCAGAACGCACAATTGGCACGATATTCGCAAGGCACTGAAAATGCCTTCACATGTTATCCGCGAACTATAGACGAAGATAATGCCATAACTGGCAGACTATCAGATTTATACAAGGAGCAAGCCGGTGCAACATGTAGGCAGATAGCAATACTAATTGCTATGAAGTATTTACAGAAAGCAAGACTCCTATCAATAGCCACAAAGGATAACTGGGCAAACGACGTGTTAGGAAGAGTGGATGCCAGCATTAAGGCACTTATTCAATGCCATGACACATTGTTGGAGAATTTTAGAGATACCCACTATTAAAATTAAGGACCAGCTTGGTAGGGTTCTACGAATAACCACTAGCTTTTTAGAAAGTTTATGCTTTTCTAGATGCCTCCTTAGTGTGCTGGAGCATCTGCTTTATGAGTGGAGTTTTACTTTATTCTTTTATAGATGTCGTCTAGTGTGCCGACGCATCTTTTTCTTTGAGTGGAAGACACGAGTAAGTGGAAACCTCTTTATTCGCATGACGATGGGGCCCAATGAGCACCCGATGCAATAATAGAGATTCTCTTCTCAAGTCTATATATTGTAACATCTTATGAAGTTGCAAGCACATCAGAAGAAATCTGAAAGCTTACTTCTTCCAGTTCAATAAAACAATTAAGTTTCCAGCTTTTAAAAATTTTCTCCAAGTCTTAAGTTTCCAGTACATAATTTGTCCGAGAGCTTAAGCCGATCTAAATTCCGCGCGATTTCCCGTTGGTATCAGAGCTACGTTTAATTCTCTTGACTTCTGGTTAGTAATGGCTTTCTAAATTCTTTCATAATTTCTAAGAAAACAGGGATGGAACGGTCATAAAAGAATAACGAAGGGGGTAAATTGAACCTGAAAAGCTTGAAGTTTGGGAGACGTGTACTTAGTATAGGCGATAAAAGGGGAAAAGTACCCAGAAGGGGGGAATAGTACCATTACCTTCGTAATATTAAGAAGGCACCCAAATGAATGGCTAGAAAGTTTTAAATCCAACGGTTAAGAAGGGTCTAATGCCAAAAGAACCTTGGCACTATAGTGCACGATAGCCTATCCCTATATATATATATATCCTTACTACTAATAAAAGGAGATTGGAGTTTTTGACTCCAAACCTTTATTCATCTCTCAGTACAGAGCGTGAGATTTTCATTTGTTTCGATCACAACCGCTCAATTTTAGACTTTCAATTCTCATATACTTTGGTTTGCCGCTCACGTACAAAAAAAGAAAAAAATAATTGTCTTTCGCCTCCTTTCTATTTGGGAAATTTTATAAACCACCATTCCTTTCAAAAACATCAAACAAAATATCCCCTTCAAAATTTTTTTTACGAAATGTTCTTGTAGAGCCCAACTTTGCATCATTTTCCTTTCCTTTACTCTATCTCCTTTATGTTTAATAGATAAGATAATAAAGTAACGCATATTGATTAACACTTCCTCTGCTAACTATTTTTTAGAGAAAACTTGTCATATTTTCATCTACTGCATGATTAACATTTTTTTATTAGTGTTGACACATTAAATATGCAAGGTTAATTCTTTTTTCTCCTTTTTTTTTTTTTTTATCAAAACAATGCATTGTTGGCAGACAATTGATGGGTAAAAATGTCACACGTTGATAAACACAGAGAAATTTAACTTGTTTAAAATGAGAATGTCTAATATATATTATAAAGAAAGATAATATTTTTTTAAGTACTTACAATGCAATACGTGAAGAAATGCACATTATTATCTTGACATACATGGATTCACCAGCCATAATTTTTTTTCTTAGTTAGAAGTTAGAACTAATTAAAAGATAACAATGCACATAGTAATATGACGATTGTATCTTTAGTCATTAAGTCATAACAATTGATAAACTTAAACTCAAACCTCAATTTTGCAATATTATTTTATTTTATTTTTTGTTATGTATTGCTTGAATATGTGGGAGAATGTTATTAATTTAATCTTAAAATAGATTTTTTTATTTAAATGTTTTATTCTAATATAACATGTGTATTTTGCTTTGCCGCTATACGTTTCATACACAATATAAACTCATGAATACTTACATAGTGTGTTAAATATAATATTTATTGGCGTATAATATTATACATGAAAATTTAAATCAAAGTGAATGCTTCCAAGCCCCAGTAGTATTAATTAATTTGAAAATATTTTGTAACTTCTATTTTATATAATTATATATCCGTTGTAACTTTTGTTTTGTAATTTCTATTTTGTAACTTCTAATTGGTAAGCATTTTGTCGTTGTTAACATATTTGAAATATTCATTTTTTTTGTAATATTTCTCTTGTTTAATCTCATTCTCTACATTCAATATGAATCTCTCGAATTGTAAGCAATTTGTTTATACTTCAATACTAATATTCTTTTATAATTACATATTTATTTCTAAAAAAATTTAACCTTAGTAAATCATTAAAGAAAGAAGTAGTAATAAATGTTGTAGTAGGACATTTAATGTTATATGGCACCAAGGACCATTATATAATTTGAAAAGTTACAAGGGGTAAATTGCAAAAGACCAATTAAACAACTTATTTTCCTTGCTCTAGACCTTTCTTACCGCCATCTATTCCCTTCTTATTTCATTCCTTTGTTCTTGCCGTGGGTTAACAAACATAGAAAAGAAAAACAATACACTCTTTGGTACTTGTGTTCACACCATCATTCTCTCCTTTATTTCTTCTCTTTTGCCGTGGGTTAACAACAAAAAAGAAGCATTTTTATGATACTTGTGTTCACACCATCATTTTCTCTCCTTTAAATTCTTTCCTTGCCGTGGGTCAAATACATCAAAGTAAGGTGTATATTTTTCTCTCTTTGCTGTTTTGGTTTTTCCTTCTCTTTTCCTTGCTGTGGGGATGATAAAATAAGGGTGCAATTGATTAAGTGGTTGGTTTAACCAAATTAAATCAAGTATTCAACATAAGTAAGTTATATGTTGATTAAAAGTATAAATTAGGGTTCATGTTGTATGCAAAATAAGTATGCAAAATGAATAAGTTGTATGGTTATATAAATTGTAGTTAAGTGTTCATGTTGCACCAAATAACCAAACCTTAGTATAAATTGTGTACAAGCATGTTGTAAGCATGTTGTACTTAAAAGAGACTATGTTGTGTATTGCTTCAAAGAGACCATATTGGGTTTAATTGAAAGGTTATGGTTTAATTGAAAGGTTATGTTAGTTAAGAACCAAATTAAAGGTATACATACCCTTTATGTGAATGTATGTCAATTGTTCAAGTACCATTTAAGATCAATTAAAATCTATAGTTCAATCTTAAAAAGAAGAAGAAAAATATTAGTGAAACTCAAAAATGTTATTATCTTGGTTTAGGTAGATTTACAGGGGATCAGGGGAGATTGAATACAGACGCATAGCGATTCGATACGCAACGACGACTCGTAAGGTGCGTAGTTTTATTTTCGGAGTTACAAGAGGTTTGATACTGAAATGTGAATATGATATGTTGCATTTTGCTATTCGATTGAATTGCATATTTTGAAAATTCATCATTCATGATTATATTGATTACTTGTATTGCATAATGGAGTATCATTTTGTCTGGTTACCGATATTGTGTGTTCTTCGTTATTGATCTTCTGGAATGATATGGAATTTTGCAAAAGAAAGGTAATATACGAAGGACGAGGATCGCAACCTGACTTCGCAAAACAGGATCCTTATGCGCATATAGAAACTGTCCCCTTTTGTGCTCAGTACCGGTTGAGATAGGGGATTATATTACTTAAGTGGACCTAACGATGAGACGTTGGGTCAAAAATGAATTTGATATGTGATTGTTTGAAATTATGAAATGTCTCGAAATGATGTGAATTGATATGAAATCTGAACTGAATTACCAGACCTATATTATTATAGTTTGAATAGTAAGAACCACTTGATACCATATATACTCGAGACATATTATGTTTCTTTCTCCTCTTATTGTTTGATAATCGTTTTCATTGATTATATTGCTATATTGTCATTATCTTTGCATATTGTGGATAATATGTTTCAGGTACATGATTTCTTGTATATACGAAAGTAAAACTAAATATCGCACTGGGAAATCATATTTCTCACTACGTTGTTTGTACAATTTTGTAGGTATTGGGTTCGAGGTGTAAAGACGAGTCAGTTGTCGTGTAGGCCTTTTGACCCTTTTTGTATGAATCATAATACTATATCAGTGTGTATATTTTGTGCATCGGGTTTTCATATCTGTTGTGTTGTTGATACTTGTGAAAATTCCGATTTCATGTTATATCTTTGTTGTATATGAATACTTGTAAAACCATGTTGTGGTATATGATGTTTCTTGTTATATATCTTTCTAGTATGGTACATCTGAAATGGTATTATGATTATGTGAATTGTACATGTTATAGTGTTTATGTTTGATTGTTAGCCTTACGAGTACATGTGTTTCATGTATTCGTGGCGGGGGATGTCATGTTACGTACTATGCATCTGTGTATATATATATATAGCTCAATAAATTGAGATTTAAATTGCTCAATAAATTCTTCATATCAAAATCTTGTAGGAAATCAAATTTCGTGATTTTTAGAAATTTCTTGCTATTTTTTAAATATTTTTTAAAAACAGCTCAGAAATGACACTTTTATAGTATTAAATCTGGTCTGTTTTTAAAAAATATTTAAAAAAATAGCAAGAAAGCTCTAAAAATTACGAAATTTGATTTCCTATAATACTTTGATATGAAAAATTTATTGAGCAACTTAAATCTCAATTTATTGATATATATATATATATATGCATAGGACGAAAATGGTGTCATATGCATATTATTTTAGTCTTGCTCATATATATATATATATATATAGAGAAAGGCTAGGGTGCTCCATGGAACAACAAACCGCTCGTGCTTCACATCCATTATTTCCAATTTAAAAATTCTAACGACTGATCCGAACCGTTCAACATGATCTACATATTAAAATCTACTTGGAGATTGAATTTTATATTTTTTTGAAATTGTTTGCTATTTTTTTAAAGAGAGAAAAATTGCTAATCAAACGGTTTATAAACCAACAAAAGTTGTGATATTCATACCTCTCTATAAAATAGCAAAAAATTCAAACAAATATAAAATTCAATCTTCAAGTAGTTTTAAATATGTAGATCATGTTCAACGGTTCGAATCGGTCGTTGGAATTTTCAAATTGAAGATACGATATGGAGCATTAGCGATTTGGTGCTCCATGGAGCACCCTAGCCTATATATATATATATATATCAATAGTCTCAATCTTATCTAACGGTTATGATCTTCTCAAGATCCAAACTGTTTTAGTCCACGAACAATTTCGAACAAACCGACTCTAGTTTGAATTTGATTCAAAACCATTTCGAACTAGTTTGTTTTGATTTGAAATTAAATTTCGAACTAAAATCGAACAAACTAATTTCGAACTTTTTTCGAATCGAACTCGAACGAATTACGAACTACTAGTTTTTCTTGTAGCCTACAAGTTGGCGTTAAACGATCTAAATTCAGTTAGAAGTATTACCCATCATGAATAGCATTAGCAATGCCCATCTGAGACAGCATGCAAAATGACTCGAACTGAAACAAGAAAAACTACCGACAAACAGCTAGCTAAAAGGTACAGAAAAAAAAAAAACGAAAAAACAGCTGGTGATCTTGAGCAACTAAGCTACAATTTAATCCATAACACAAACCCTAAACTTCCATGTCTCTTAATTTTTCAACACAGACCACCCTAAACTAATTCCCAGTCAAATGCGAAATTACATCATAACACAACAAAGCACTGACCTTCCAGCTGTACATGCCTAAGTTTGCACTCCACCCCTAGGAAACTCAAAACTTCTCATATTTCTGAACAGATCACTTATTCTGCCTCATTGTTTAGCCAAATATTCATCAATTTATTTTTTCACCATTCATCAATTCATATCTATCACCACAGTCTGCATGTCTGCATTTACTCTCTTTTTAGCCACCATTTTTTTACTACGACTCATTGAATCTGCCTCATTCTTCCGTGGACGACCCCGACCCCTCTTTACTGGTCCACTAATCAGGGAAACAACAGTACTAGCAGCAAAAGCAGTACTAGCAGCAGTACCTTCAACAGTACTACTTCCCCAACCAATACTTGGCATACTTACAGCTGACACACTCTCGACAGGTACATCAACTAGACCTGATTCAGGCAAAGCAAATGTAGTAGCTGGAGTTGGCTGATTCGTACGCGGGCGACCCCGTCCCCGCTTTACAGACAAACTATTTGGTGCTTCAGTGCCATTAATACTCTCTCCTATCTTCGACTGATCCACACTTGTCTGTGTACTTGGTTTATTTGCTGGAGCTGATCCAGGCGTAGAATGTAAACCAGAACTTGGTGGATTCTTACGGGGACGACCTCGTCCGCGCTTTCCAGGAAAAGTATTTGGGGTACCAACGCTAGTACCACTAACAGTAACACTGGGCTGTATATTTGGTAACTTCACTAGACTGGATCCAGGTGTAGCAGGAGTATGTAAACCAGAACTCGGTGGATTCTTACGCGGCCGACCACGACTCCGCTTTGTAGGAAAAGTGTTTGGTGTACCAGTGCCGATACCAGTACCATTAACAATCTCACCTCCTATCTTTGGCAGAACCTCACTAGGTTGTGCACCTGTCCCAAACTGTGATCCCAGACCAAACATGCCTCCATAACCAGGGCCACCTGGAAACCCCAAGGGGAAAAAGCCCCAGGTACAGTAGTACATATCAGAATCTGGCACAATTGATGGCGGCTCATGCATTGCTACAGCAAAGAATGGGCGGCGACAGCTGTGGCAAAGCAAATACTGTCCCTCGCAAAGCCGCCCATACTGATGCACGTGGCAACAAGTGGTGCACATGGTCCAAAAATTAGTCGGCTTGGCCGCAGATTTAGTCACCTTGATCGATGATCCCCCCTTGAGAGAAGTTGATTTGGGAGATTTTGTCGCAGTTGGCGACTTGGTAGGTTTTACAGGGGTTTTACGTGGAGGAGACGAAGCAGGAGGTTCCGGTGGGGGTGGAGACAGTGACGGTGGCCTCGGTTTTGGTTTTGGTTTTGGCTTGGCAACCTCCAATTCTTTGTCAAAGAGTGCCTTGGAAGCGGGATCTGAGAGCACGGCCCATGCATCGGCAACTGATCGAGCGGCGTCAGTGAAGGCAGCAGTGGGATCGTCCCGATGGAGAAGGAGAGATAGGCGCTGGTAGTGAAGCGCCACGGCGGCAGGTTCGAGGGAGGAAGGGAGGGAGGAATCGAGGCCAAGCACGCCGTAGTAGTCGGGGTGGCCGTTGATGCGTCGCTGCTCGACTGATTGAAGCACCTCCGCCGCGGCGACGAGCTCCTCCGCGCCGGGAACGCGAGGGTCGGCGGAGACAGACTGTTCGACGAATTGCTTGCACCCCTCGAAATCGCGCGCTTCTAGAAGCTTCCCTGCGACGCCGAGCCAGCGCTCGGCCTCTTGTCGACGGGGACCGACGACGTCGGCGCCGGCGCCGGGGCCGCCGTAGGGATTCATAGTGGATTCGGGTTTTGGGGAAAGTGTGTCGAGGGTTGGAGAGCGTACAGATCGGATCGGATTCGGAGGCAGAGCAAGGGGTTAAGCTTCGACTTCGACTTCGAGGGTGATTTTACGTATCGGACCTGGAAATAGTGCGTAATATGAAAGTAGGTGATTATTCATTCGTAACTTTTTTGAAGTTGATCTGTGCTTCGACTTCGAGGGTGATTTTATGACCGCGGATGTGCAACGAGAAGTAAACATATAGATCCGTTTGACCTCACCTGTATGGCTGTATACACAAAAAAAAAAAACACATGAAAAGATAACATGAGGTTGTGAGATCGAATTTTAAAAACAATGCTAGCCAATCATTAAAATTTGAGATATGGTATTTTTGATAAATCCTACTACTACTAGAGTTCTGCGTCCACGGTTGTCTGAACAGCTTCTGGAAAAAATTCTGGGCGCTCACAAATCACAATACAAAGTAAATATTCAAAATATCTAAAGATCAAAGATTCTCAGCACGGGCATCTAAACACCAGTTCAAACATTCTCAACACGGGCATCTGAAGAACTGCACGAAAATTCAATTTAAAGAATAGATCATCCTATCAGAAACAACCAAACTAACTAAATACTACCTACAAAGACAAAATGATGAAATTACATGTAGTGTTTAACCTTGCTTTCTTTCCATAATGACCGTTCGGTTCTTCTGCATATATCCTTGGATAGAATGAAAAAAAGGGGCAAAGTTTGCACACAAAAAAAAATAGTTGGAGCTTAAGTTCTATATTTTTTCATCTTCCAAGTGAATACACTGCATGTGTAAAATAATGTGCTGGCTATCACAAGTACACCTACATATACTGAAACTGTAGAGGCACAAAGGTAGAGAAATCTGCACCAATTTCAATTAGAAACTGTCAGCCAACTATTTCAATTCTGCACAGCAAAAGGAAGGATAACAGCAGTCCAACTCATTTTTACATTGCTAAATTAGTATTTGCATTAATACCAACGCTAGTACTGAATTGTGGTGGCAAAAATACATTGTTTAATCAAATAGCAAAAATGAGAGATTCAACCAGAGCAAGACATATCTGGGATATTAGGGATCAATGAGAAATCTGTTTTGTATGTTCAGGTTCCATAATCTACAAATTAGAAACAATATGAGAACTTACTTGGGAGAAAAAACACTCCAAACAAAGAGATGATTTCTCATGAGAAGCAACACCACTGTAAATGAAGTCAATGCAACCGAATTAACTACCAGAGGAATCAAGCATGGGAGTGCAACCATTTTTTCCAATAATGTTCTCCATTCGAACTTCACATTAGATGAGATGACTCCACCATCTACCATGGTAGAGATGAACATCATTGTACTGAGATGAGATAGTATAGGCGATGCGTACGTAATGCAGAACATTAGCATCCCAGAAAGAAATGTGGAGTAACTTGAGATACCCTTCCAACATAAAAGGGAAGACAACAATTATTAATTAGAACAAATTAACAAAAACGTTGTTAGAAGTGATTTTTTAAAATATGTGTGGTTTAAGATTTTTACTATAAAAGCTCCAGCAACATCAATAGTTGCAAGGCTGTTGGTGTTGCCAAGCCCAAAATGGCCAGCAAGGCCTATGAAATGAATAGCAGCAACCTATGACATTACAAAAAAAGCAAAGAAGTTAAAGAACAATTGACACAATATTAAAATTCATATGGCTGGATTAGATGTGCAAATAAATAACAAGAACAAGAACAAGAACAACAAAGTCTTTTGTTCCAAACAAGTTGGGATAGGCTAAAAATAAAGTTCATATTGAATTTCATTTCCATAAAATTGGCTGAATTTTTATGTTGGCTCGCCAAGCCTATCACAACCCTCCTTTACGGGCTTGGATCGGCTATGTGAAACATAGGCGGAGTTAAACGAATAACAAGAAAAGAATACAAAATAACAAATAAAAGCTTTTCAGATCTATCAAATTTCGATCAAACAAATTTAAATATATAAGTAAAAGTTTAGTTTGCAAATTGACAGTACATGTAGTACATAAAATTAAAATTACTCGAACGATACCTTCACCCAGTGTTTGCGTAGGGATCCGTCTATCGCAAAAAGACTTAAAATTGCCCGATGTTGCATATAAATCAACAACACTGGAATTGCATTCACCGGTTGCTGGAGAAGCAGTTGCAAGAGACACCAGAAAGCCACATAGGTTGACCCAATAGCATATATACACTCTCTAATTCCCAAGAAAAGATCCCTCATGGTAGAAACTGACCAAACCCAAGGCAGTGCAATTGAAGTTGAGATTACTGAAGTGCCCGCGATAATGTAGACAGCTTGTGGTACCCAGGTGGTCCCATGGTCAACAGGCATTGTATTAGACGCACTATGTTTAATACATTGTAATAGAACCAGACACGCACAGATGAAATAGTTCAACCATGTAACTATTTTAAAACGTGATTTTAGGATGGAGATTGAATTTGAGTAGAGGGTAAAAATGGATAAAATGGAGGTTATATGTAGAAATGTTATAGTGGACGGATTGGACTGCAAAAGTAGCTTGGAAATATCAGGAAGGTGGGCCCAGTTGATGCCACCCTGATGCCAACCTCTTAAAATTCTTCCAGAAGTGAGAACCAAAATGACAGGAGATATTGCTTCTGACAAGTTTCTATTGGGGCCTTTCAGTAGAGCTTGGACTTGCGAGAAAAGGAAAATTAAATGAAGGGTTGAGGTAAGGAAATGCCATGTGTATTGCTCTTCTTCAACAAAGGAGCTTGAGCCAAAACTTACAGCATGGAGGAGGATTGCTATAATAGTAAAAATATCTTCTGGACAACACAAATTATTGTACATTTTGTGAAAAAACTGAAATGTGAGGCCTATATATAGAAAACATGACATAAACATCAAACCAACTGCACACAGGAGGATGTGGATAGGTTTCTGCAAGTATCAGTACAAAATAAAAGTAAAAATGTCAAAATTCTGAAAGATAAAAGAAACAAACTGGATAATTGGACCTTATTTTGAAAAGTGAATTAGTACTTTTCTATTATGGTAACATTCTGTTTACTGGCTCGTACAAACCAAAGTTGGGTACTGGTTAGCACAATCAGGATTCAGTTTTTCCTTTCTTTTATATGGTTTTCTTCACCAACTTCTGGGGTCTGTTTCCAATTGTTGGTGGTTAATGGATGATAATGCATAGCTTAACAGAAAAAGAATTACATCTGTGGCTCTATGAGACAACCACTCACTAGCATTTCTCAGGAATAACTTGTAGGACCCAGAAGCAGTCTCAAAGTAGTCAGTTCTGCACAAGAATATAATAAAATAGAAAGATAACTTAGCAACAAATAGAAAATAACTTCAACCAAATATCTGGTCTCATTCTCTTCAATTTTTTTGAAAATGGTTTGGAACTACTGTACAAAGAGTTCAATCTGGAATACTGTATCATATTATTTTATCTACACTATTGAATTGCTATTTTGTTGCCTGATTTCTGTTTAAGTTGTATGAGGCAATGTAAGAACTAAGAAACAAATGAGCACTGGAAATCAAGATGTCCCCAAATAACATGAAAAGGAAATTCCAAAAATTTTAGGCAGGGAAGCTTACCTCAGACTAGAATTATGTTGAAGCCTCCAAGAATTGTGGGCAGAAACAGCTTCCGAGAATAGATTGCAAAATTTACTATTGGAGTCGGCAGGAACGTTGGTTTCTATATCCGGACTAGAATTAGAAGAACTTGAATAATCACAACATAAACGAGGTAAATTGGCTCTTAATAATCTCAGCAGTTGCCATGAATTTAGCTCCAAGGCCCTTAACCTTTGTTCCTCTGCATAAGCAAAGTACAAGATCAAAGCGCAATTATATTCCACGCAAAACCATCAAAAGTTTCAGGAAAACAAAAACTTCATCAGAAAAAAGGACCACCTAAGTTGATTTCCGTATAATAAGGGAGGGAGGCATTCAAAAGAAAAAGAAAAGTAGCACGGTGGAATGGTAGAAAAAACCTCAGTAGAAAATGTGGACTATTAGTAAAGACTACAATCAAGGAAAAATTTGTATTCCATTGCTTTTTAATGCTGCTCAAACCGTTTGGTTGATTTTCCTTTTTCCGTTTCTCAATAAAGTATATTTTCCTTTTCTGCAAGGCGTATAAAGGCAAGGGTGTTTAAGAAAAAAAACAGTTATTTACCTTTCATAAGGGCATTTGCTTTACATTATAGTGGGAAATGATTGTGAAGCTCACCTGGTAAAGACTGAAAGACATTTGTTATCACGACTCCTATGTTATTTTTCGGAATAGGTACACCAAGCAAAAGAGCTAGGGTTGGGGCTATATCTACCTGGAAAAGAAGTACGTTATGTGGCACGAACATCAGTTATTTTACACTACAAGGAAGCAAAAAGTTAATTTTGCATGTAAGCTGAATGGGTCAAATGCCAGTCCAGCTTTACTAGAGAAACTTTTTGATAATCAACATGCCAATCTAGGCTACTGATTTAAACTGCTGTATAGATTTAGAAAATAAGCAGGAAGAGAACAACATAATCAACCTCCTTGCATCTAATGTACTGAATTATGGCAAATGCATCATTTATCTCTAAAGACAATAGGATTAAATTTTACAAACAGATAAAAATGAACTATTTCCATGAACCATATCTTTAAATATACCTGAAAAGCTTCATTATTATCATTTTTACCAGGACTTGAAATCCCAATACCATTACCAACAAAAAGAACCAGAGAATCAGTTTCTTCATATGATGATCCCCCATGGTTACCTGCCTCAGTCATGCCATGGTCGCTAACTACAACCTGAAGAAGTAAAATGATATTCATATATTTTAGTTTGGTTGGTTCTGATCAGGTCATTTTTGGGTAAACTAGAGGTTGACATTGTTAAAATGTATAATTTTGTCGGG
Source organism: Eleocharis quinqueflora (assembly GCA_964058865.1). NCBI lineage: Eukaryota > Viridiplantae > Streptophyta > Magnoliopsida > Poales > Cyperaceae > Eleocharis > Eleocharis quinqueflora. The sequence goes on from CAXKVX010000527.1 coordinate 159,331, forward strand.
TTTGTATGCACATTACCCTTTTTTCACAAATATTACCCAAACAAATGTGAACAAATGGACATTTAGCTCTTGGACTTTAAAATACGACTAAGCAAGAGGGGAAGACATTGGTCATGAAATCCTACCTAGACCCAAATTAATAACTGATTTGGTTGGCCTAATGAGGTCAGTTTGGGTATATACTGAAGTGGTAGTTCATACTTCAAACCATCTTGTACACATCAGTTCATACTGCTATGCTTTATGAAACAAACACGTCATTAACTAATATCAAAATAAAAAAATTATAATGAAGTTTGAATCACAAACCAAAAGTGTTTGGCTGTTGGAACTTTTTTGAGGAATTATAGTATGCTCATGGATTTCTCTTATGATATCATCCATCTCTTTCAGCTTAGGTGCCATCAAGATGCTGTAATAAGACATGCACTGTATCAGTCAAATCACGAAACCAATATGTAAATATGGATATACTTGAGAATAGTCCTATCAGAGAGGTTTACCTCTGACGTCCTCCAATATGCCCAACATGATCTAAGCCAAGGTAGTGGAGAATCTACAAGGAGAACATCATTAGGAATATATACAGGTATATATTCTAGGTCAATACATGTACTGTGGTTGTAATATGATGGTTGAATCTTCATGGTAGTCTGTCTCCTGTTCAGATGCAACCAACAAGATAAAAAATGCAAGTTGCTTTAATGTATAAAATATTTGCATGATTGTGCTAGTCTTTCTTCAGTTTTTTTACCAATATTTCTTTTTTATTATTTCTTGGCCCTTTCTTGTTTTACATTCATTAGTAAATTAATATACCAGCATATAATTAGAACTTGTAGAACTTGCATTCTTTACAAAAAATACCAGGAGATTCCAGTCTTCTGCAGCAAGCTCATTATTTAGATGCCGTGAAACATTAAAATCAACCTCAACCGTGTCTTTAACCTAATCAAGATACAAAATTCACTTAAATAAAACAAAAATAACTAATGATACAAAAAAAAAAAACAATAAAAGAACGATTCTTCATTACTGGTGAACTGCAGCGTGTAAATAATTACAAAAATAAGGTAAACAAAAGAATGTTGGTTCCAAAGAACCGCATGCAAGGATAAACTAAAAAATAGTTTGACTAAGGTCACCTTGTGGTATCTTTATTCTGTAAATTATTTGGGCATATCATGAGCTCTTAGGCACACTTGAAGGTTTTAAAGATGTAACGAAATTTAGTGACTTAGTAATATCAAAGAGTAACCTCTTAAGAAAGTCACCTTGTGGTATCTTTATTCTGTAAATTATTGGGGCATATCATGAGCTCTTAGGCACACTTTACGGTTTTAAAGATGTAACAAAATTTAATTGACTTACAAAAAAGCTGCTAACTCTATCTTGTCTAAAGAACAAATTCGGAAACAATTTGATCCACGTCTCATCCCCAAGCATGACCAATCCCCAGCCAATGTGATACAACTGGTCTGCATTTAAGACCAAATAAAATAATCCTTATTGAAAATCATGAATGAGCTATTGAGCTATAAAAAAGGATTTGAACTAACCAAGGAGATTGTCGTCCAAGAAGGCTTGAGTGTTAAAATTAAATGCTACGTCTAAGAAGCCCCCAATTGCACCCGATACCATAGCCTAAAAAATGAGAAAAGTATAAGATAAACATATTCCAAACCACGGAACAGATAATTGTAACTCATCAATTATAAGCACTGCAATTTCAGCTGGTACAATAGATATATGCACTTATTGTCTCATCTAAAATGGTAGTACAGGATAACACAGTTGCAGTCCTTTTCCATAAATTTGTTTTGATATATCTTGATGTTAAAGCCCCCAACACCCTTAATCAATGAACTATACAAAAATGAATAATTTTAGTTCCTCTTCAAGTAGCTAATTATAAATTAACTGAAAGACTAGATATAAAGACATGACAATTGTAATGAAAACCAACCACCAAGTATAACCCTGCCCTTCCCCCAAATCACGAAAATTTAAATTTATGTCCCTCCTCTTCTACATTAAAAAGGAAGTTCAATCACCGGTCCTTTTCCATTTATTTAAAGAGAAAAAACTGTCGGAAGCAGTTATGGCGTGTCTTCAAAATAAAATCAGTTCCTTTCCTTTTCCATTTAATTTATGCACCCTCTGTACCAGATATTTCCCTCATTACTCACGGCACTCATGGTATTTCTTATTTTGGAGTACACAGAAATAAGTGATACAAAAATGGAAGATGACTATCATTTTTTTTGTTATAGGACTTCTACATTTGAAGTTATTTTTTCCCGTCCAACTAGCATTTGATCTCAAGGAAAAAAAAGAAAAGAAAGAATCTTAGATAGATGATCTTACTTTTAACCTGGGCATTGTAACAGTAGGAGGTGCAGCTTTTGCATGAAAACCAACAGCCATATCAGTTGACAATAAATTCTGAGTATATGGCATCGCCTCCACCATAGACTTAGCTGGAGGCTCTCTATCTTTTCCAAGTAAAAATTCGGCTGGTAAGCCATCAATAACCTAAACTGACAACAGAAGCATTTACAAGAAAAGATGAAAGAAAGATAACTTAAAGAGGTATAAATAATCTTCGAGTATACACTACTTCATTACATTAGTAAATTATAACAGCATACCATAAGTATCAACCGGTCATAGACAGGATGTATCTTTGAGAGTTCCTGGAAAAAGGAAAAAAGTTATATAACTACATTAGCCTCTTAGCAGTTTAGTTATAATAGAAACAATCAATTAGGCTCAATAGCATTAACCATGTCAAATCTTAGTAGCTTCAGTAGTTTCAACACTAGCTTACTGCAATTGGTTCCAGCCAGCACTTACTACTTCAAATCTCACTAATTTATCAAACCAGTGCATTATTTGGTGAAACTAGTTTGCCTGCATGTGCTTAGATGTGTGTCTCATTGATTACCTTTTTCCAATGTTTGAAAACACCCAATTTTGTTCATCAAATTTAAATTTTGATCAAGGACAACAACCAAGTCAAAGATTATTTAAAAGAGTCAGTTTTGCTGGGATTGTTTTTAGTAAAAAAAAAAATCAGACTGGAAACCACTTATAATAACATCAGCCTTTTGGGCATACGATGTGTCTTTCAATTACTTAACTTTCTGGTACAGCCTCATAAGCATCAAATAAACAAAGATAACCAACTATTGCCTACTCTCGTCACCATTATAAATTCTACTACACAATATTGTGGAATGCAAATGCATACTATAAAGTACCACCTGATATAAAGACTTCAGCTGCTCTGAGGAAAGATCTGTCTTTTCAATGTTGTCAGTAACCGAATTACAACTCGGCATTTGGTAACTCTCTGGACCACTACACCATTTCAAATAGTACCAAATTAGAGGAGAGATCGAAAATAAGAAGTTCAATTAGACAAGGAAGAAATGGCGAGGAAGCACCTGAAGCCAGAGAGAGCAGGTTTAACTGGAAAGAACCCGAATAAGAAGAGAGAGATTCCAGCGATCTGAAGCAGCGCAGCCGTGGAAACTCCAATCGCAAGTGTCGAGCATGTTAGAGAAGAAGTCATCGCGGAGAGATTAATTAAGAGTGGGAAAGAGAAGAGATCTGAAGAGAAGGCGGGAGGAAAGGTTGGATTGATTTGAGCTGAGAAGTGTTGAGATCTCTCATCTCTGGAAGAGAGAAAAATTAGAATTTCGTCTCATAGAGATAGAGAGACGCATCGCGATGGGAATCGAGTTCATATAAATTATCCACCACCATTGCTCGGGCCGGGCCAACCCAATTATATTCACCTGGCCCGTTACTTGTCTTTTGTTCGTTTTCCACTTTCCACTTTCCACTTTCCACTTTCCAGGAAAAGAGGGCCGGATCTCAAAACAAAGAGACTGGAGATGAGCGTGTTCGGAGGAGACAGCTGGGGAAGAGAGGCGCAGCATCGGAAGAGGAAGGTCGACGACCTCCTCCTCTCCTCCTCCTCCTCTTCCTCTTCCTCTTCTTTCAAGAAGCTCTCCAGTGGCAAATTCGTGTGCCTCGTCTGTCCTCACAACCCCGTCCTCGACTCCCCTCTTATGCTCTCTGTGAGTTTCTCTCCATCTTTTCACATTTCCTATTTCAAATCACAAGGTAGAAACCCCTATGACTTTGTAAGAAATAGAAAGAATGAGGAACTTCGAATGCATTTATAAACCCTCAGCACAGATACTATCTGGTTTCTGCTTTTCAGGTTTTTCAGAAATTGTAGTTTGGTAGTTTGTTAGATTACTGTACTGGTTGTAGTTAGATTGACACAAAACCCAAATTTGGTTTTGTATTTGTTTGCCATTCTATGCTTTGATTCTGAGATGTCATGTGTAGCTTAATGAAGTACCCAATCAAAATGAGGGAAATTCTAGTTTCCTAGAATTTACTTGGATGCTAAAAACCTCAGGTGTAAGAAAAGGAAGAGAAACCCGATATTCTCTAATATTCTGGTATTTGATTGCCACAGAAACTGGTTTTTCAGTGGTTTGGTGCCAAGCACTTAATTTTCATCTGAAACCTTAGCTCGGGGTCCTTGTACTGATTTGAAAGTACAAAGTGCAATACTGTATACTATAAAGAAGTGTCAAATAAACAAGGGGTAAATCATTTTTTAGTCCTTGAAATGTAATGGAAAGACTTAAACTGGTTGTTGAACTTTTATTGGGACAAATTGGTAGGTTTCATTTTATGGTTGTTTCGTCCAAATAATACATTAGCGGTCTGCTTGCCTCTTTTGGCGTAGTTTCTGTATCTTAATCTGCACTTCTGATTTTACATTTCTACTCATTCAGCATATTTCATACATCTTATAGTGTATTTTTTGTCTTTATATCTGCACGATCACATTTGTTTCCTTTTACAGTGAACTTCATGTACTTTTAGATAATCTGAAAAAAGGATCCCATCTGAATATAATGACTAAATGGTACAAAATCCTTTGAATAATACAACATTTAAACAGGTGCATAACAAGGCTTCACGACATGTTGCTGCACAAGCCAAACTGAAGGAAAAGGAATTATGGAGGCAACAGGAATTAACCAAGAGAATTGCTTTATCATCTGAATCTAAAATTCAACCCAAAAACATTGGCTTGAACGACCAAGTAAAACCATCAGTTGAACAAACTCGGATAGCTATTCTGGAATTTCAATCCAGCAAATTTAAATTCAATGCAAAAGATGCAGCGTCAAATGATTCAAATTCAATTACATGTAGTTATGAGAGGAGAGAGAAAGAGCTCAAATTTATAGCAGCTGGCTGGAAAAAAGATTGTCATGGGAAGTGGTACCGAGATGAAAATGTGAGCTTTCGTACTGTTACTTTTGTCTTTTTCTGATCATTGGCTAGAACTTTAGAAAATTCCATTGGACTACAAAAGTAAATTCGGCCTATTTCAGATTTGAACTGGCACACCATTTTCATTTTCCATGAGCCTCTTATTATTTGGCTTCGTTGGAACATAAGCACCAGAACATAACCCTAATATTGAGAGGTATTTTAATTTGTTTTCTTACCAGAACATAATTAACATCCGAAATGAACCGTGTCTATAATCACTTAGGCCTCAACAAGTGAATGAAACAATGACGCAAAAGAATGAAAGAGAAAAGATAAGACAAGGAAATGGCCATCTGTATGTACAATTTTTGCAATTTGACTAGTATCTTCCTAATGATATAATGGACACCCATAATGACCTTTGATCTGTAATATTATTTTCGGACTTATGCTTTGTTGGTCATTTGATTTGATAAGTATTGCCTTATTTAACAGGTAGAATTTGACTCGGATGAAGAGGACCCAAATTTCTCCCTTGACTAGCTTAATAACCCTCATTTTGGTTTCAGGAATAGCCACTAGGTGAAAATTAGATTACTGGAGTTTTATCAAAGTGACATGAAGTTACATAGTATGTTCGACTAAACTGGAATTAGTTTTTATCAAACTGTACAGTTAGTTAGATCATCTTCTTCTTTTAGATTTAGAGTCGAGGGACACAAAATGTACAAAAAAATACATATAGGCAAGTTTCATTCTGGTTTCTTCATCAGGTCAATGTCACATAACTATGTGATAGCAGCAGTACTACAGCAGCTTGATAAAAGGGTCTGAAAATCTGAAAAAAATACTGATGAGCTGCAACTGGAAAAGAAATTAGCAAGTACAGTTTATGTGTGAGATATGGTTACTTGTTAGTGAGGCAAGTTGGGTGCTTATTTTTAGTAAAAGCAGTTTACGTGGAATTATTCTTGCCAAATCAGTGACACCATTGGCTTGTCTTATCTAGAATGTTGACTTGGATGCAGTTGCAGAGTTCCTTTGGTGAGGTGGGATAAAAAATGGTGTTACTAAATTAACAAAGCATCCTCAGAAAGGGAGATAACAGAGCTAGGAACCTTTCTATAATTGTAGGATAATAAATGAGAAATAAGAGGCCAATCAGTGGCTGGTTGGTAGATAAGACTGACTTGGGAACCGAATCCTCTGCCCCCCTGTGGGCAGGGATTTCCTGCCAACAATAATTTCAACCAATACAATTTTGACATCTGTGTCTTTTTTAATTAAGTTTAAATGCTGTCTCCTTCCCTAACTTACCATTTAAAAAAGGCTTAATTTTCTATATACCCTTCAACTCTTCTCCAATCTCTTATTTCTCCTTCAACTCTTAAATATATCATATTTGTCATCAAACTCTTCCAACTCTTTCTTATTTGCCCCTATAATTTAAAATAGAATGATTTATACTAACTAGAAATACATTTAAAAATAATTGACGATAATACCCTCTCTCCTTCTCCTATCAAACGCCATTTCTATCTCCCCCATCTAGTATCCTTCTCAAATAAAAAACGAAAAAAGACGCTCCATTGCTGCTCTCTATGCGTTGCGCCGGTATTACGGAAATAGAAAGTACCAAGAAAAATTAAAATATTTTTCTTGCTTTCCTCCCATACTCGTTCTGTACACTCTATCAACAACGTATTCAGGACTGCCATACACTTATTTGTGCAATGTGTCAACACCCAATACTTACGGTATATAATATTAATACCCATTCAGTTTTTGACGATAATACGAGAAAGTGACAAGTTTTTGGTTGCTCCTATAAATTACTTGTGATCCGTGAAAAGCAATGTCTAATTAATGACATGATCCAAAAATTACGGCTAAGCTTTATCTTAAAAGGCAAAACTCTGCAAGCAGTAGGCACTAATTTTATTTTTAAAAAAAGAATAAAAGATGATGTATAAAGTCTTTCGAATATGTTCGTCCAGTGCAGATGAACATGTAGAAGCTTGAACTGTTATAAGAAGTCAAATCATCGAGCTACTGATACTGATATATGGTGATTCACATAAAAATCTAGCATCCGGGCATCTTCAGTCTTCTTATTTTCTCTTATTTCATTAGTTTTCTTAATTTGAAGGATTTTCTCGTGAGTTAAACTTTAGACTTGTTTTGTTGTCCTGCGCTATCTTTTGTTGTCTCTGATTTTTTTGCGTTTTTTAAATTTGAGAAGGTAACAAGATGGAATAGAAGGAAATGGCATTTGACTAAAGAAGAAGAGAGGGTATTATCGTCAATTATTTTTTAATGAATTTTTAATTAGAATAAATTATACTTTTTTTAATTCTAGGGGCAAATAAGAAAGAATTGAAAGAGTTCGATGGCAAATATGATATATTCAAGAGTTGAGGGAGAAATAAGAAATTGAAGAAGAGTTCAAGGGCATATAGAAAATTAAGCCTTTAAAAAAACTAACGGAAACGGAAAAGAATACAATCTTTCGTCTCTTTGCCTTCCCCTCTTCTCTATTGATAATCAACTTTCCATTAAATTTTTTTATTTAATTGATTCCACTTGGATACATTTCCTCTATCTCTTGAACTTCCTTTTCTAAAATTAAAAGAACAAAATATTTCTGTCAGAACCTATCAACTGTGAGGAAGAAACACCAAGTCAACTATAATCACACAACAAATCATTTGGTTGGTAGGTTTGTTTCTTTTATATCTTTTTTATATCATTTCGTCATTGTATATTATGAAAGAATGACTTCCTGAGAAGATTGCTTTCTTCGTTTCATATCATTTTGCTTCTAAGTTTGATTCTGATCCCTTTCTCAGGCATGATTGCCTTTCTTTATACTGGTATTATTTGAAATTCTTTATATTAAAAATTATAAATCAAGGTACTTTGAGGTTTCAGTATTTGCAGAAAAATTAATTCAAATTCATTAGAATTCGTTCAACTTTGATACAAATATTTTTTCTTATTGCAATTCTAATGTGCGTTTTTTTTCTTAACTGGTTACTTATAGATGGCAACATCAGAAAATTATTTGGACTTAAACTTTTGTTTTGATGTGGCTTCTCCACACAATGTTCAACAAATTGACACTTCAAACAAAAGCTCTTCTGACAGCCCCAACATATTGCCACAACACGGGTAAGTGTTTTTAAATTTTTGCATAGTAAAGAATGTCATGACTCTTGTTTGACAATTTGCAAAATACATAAAGTACTAACTTTGCACAATTAAGTTTTGGTGAAGATGCAGGTTAAAACATGTACAAACCAATGTCAAACATGCTCATACATGCCTTGAACAAGTCAAGACATTGTCTAAGTATCAAGGAAAGACTTCAAGGCACAAGACAGAGCACAGCGTTACCATAATGCTTGCTCAGGCGTTATAACGCATCTACGTACAAGGCGTTATAATGAGTCATCAAGGCGTCATAATGCCTCAGGAGGAGAGAGAAGGCCAAGCTCCTGGAAAATCCTGAGCTATGCGTTACAGTAACGCTCCTGCAAGGTGTCACAACGCTTGGCCATCCGTTATAACGCCTTCCCCATGCGTTATAACGAGTTAGAACTTCTCTGGCCCATTTGTCAAATGCATAAGGGCAAGAAGGGAAAAGGTCCAAGGCGTTATAACGCCTTCCCCATGCGATATGGACCTTCCTGTAACGCCAGAGGTATTTCTTCACAAATCAAGACTCCAATAATTGCTCAGTCTATATAAAGATATCAGAGTCGACCTAGAAGGTCATCCAAACATTCAGAAAAGATTCTCTCTTTCAAGTCTCCTCAAGCTACCTAAACCTGAGAGCACTTAGGATAGCTACATATTGTCCAGTTGTCTATTCGAGATCATTCTTTGCTATTGTTTAGCCTTTGGTGTACCACATTTGTGTTGTCAAGTGATGCATCCCTGTCCTTAATTGTGTTGTCAATTGGACCTTTTGTAACAGCATAAAGTGGTGTTGCCCCTTGCATCGAGTTAGGAGAAGAAGATTAGCTATCTTGTGTTGGAAGAAGTCAAAGATCATCTCCGCCTCGTTGTAAAAATATTTAGTTATAGTGTAATGGCTCGGAAGACATTTTATTCTCGGAGATTCGTGGACGTAGGCCTAAGTTTCTTTTGATAGGCCGAACCACGTTACATACCGTGTCACTGAATGAAAAAGGGTTATGGTAGGATTTGAAGTTGTTGTAAGGCTTAGAGTTTTGAGCTGCTGGTGCCACAGTTTTGTTGCCTAGGTCTTCTTTGATTTGTCGAAGGGTCTCCTCAAAGGTCTTAAGGAAGGAGTAGATTTCTTCGAGAGTGAATAGTACCTCCCTTGCATTGTGCATGGCTTCCAACGAACTCATATAGCATTGCCAAGATTGCCTTCTCATCATAATTCTTATGAGTTTGCTCGCCACCTTGCAAGGCGTCAATGGGTCACCTATTTCAACAAAATTATTTGTCAAAAGGGTTAGCCTAGTGTACATCTCTTCGATAGATTCATTATCACCAATACTAAAGTTTTCAAAAGAGATTGGAGACCGACTTCTCTTGACATCTTTAACAAATCATTGCCCTCATACTTTCTCAATAGGGCTTGCCACATGTCATATGCATTGCTAGCCTCACCAAAGATAGGTGCAATCGATTCATGCACCGAGGCTAGAATTGCATTGACTGCTTGGTCATTATCTCTTTTCTTTAAAAGAGATTGAATGGTTAACTTACTAGTCTCTGCATTAAATTCCGATATATATTTAGTATTGACAACATCTAAAAGATCCATGATGCCTAAGTAGTTGGTCATGCATCTTTTCCAATAATAAAAAAATTTGCAACCTTGCCCCAATACGGGTGGTGGAGCTACATGTTTATAAGTGGTGGCCATTTGGTTGATATTACAAATGACCTTAGCTTGCAATTAAGAGGTTTCCTAAGTCACAAGCACAACGTGCTCTGATACCACTTTGTAGAACCTAAGCGACCTAGGTTATGACTAATTTTCGTTCAATTGGCAACTATAAGGCCTTAATTGCAAATTCAGACAAACCAAATATTCCTAATTGCAATTTGCTCAATAGAACAATTCAATCAATTTAACTAATACTACACAATTCTATCAATCAATTCAACAAGCAATTCAATCAATTTTCTAATTAAGCAATTCAAGCAGTACTGCAACTCAATTCACAATTAAACAATCAAGCAATTAAACTAATGAATTGAGTAAATGTAAATAGAGATAGGGAAAGAGAAAATGACTCAATCAAGTGTTGACGGAGTTCGACTTGCACTACGACCACGCCTACGTCTCCGGGTCCCCGACGCTCCCGCTTCTTGCAGTAAAAAAGCCCAGTACGCTCTACTAAACAATCGTAGAAATTACAAGTTGGAATCTAACTTTATTTACACACTCCGGTAGGATAGTTAGACCCAAGGTTTTCAGAAAAGCTCACGAATGGAAATTAGAGAAATAGACAACAGAACTAGAAATTGGATGCACTAGCTAACTCTCAACACCCTCTATAATAGTTTAGCTAAATAAAATTGGGAGTTTAATGAAGGTTTTGGCAAGTTTAGAAAAGCTCTAGAGTGCAAGAGTAATGGCTGCTTGTTTTGATTTAGAAAGCTTAAGTTTTCAGATATGTAAAAGGAAGAAGAAGGTCACTTTTATAGGTGCTAGATTATGCCAAAAATTAGGACTTCGAAATCTAGCGTTATAACGCTATGTCCTGTAGAAACTCTAGTGTTATAACACTATGATGAATGAAGAATTTTTTTTTGACATTGGATTCGGAATTTCGTGAAACTTTTTCATAGCATTATAACGCTAAGTTATGTACAGAACATAGCGTTATAACACTAGCACAAGACAGGACAAAATTTTGTGACATTTAAAATTTAAGCTAGCATTATAATGCTAAAGATGACATTATAACGCTAAACCAGAATTGTCTAGTACTTAGACAAATTTGGACATATGATCACATTGGCGTTATAACGCTAGATCCAGCGTTACAACGCTAAGTTTCTGGAAATTCTGGTTGAAATTTTGGTACTAATCAAAACAGTATTTTTAAACAAATTAAATTCATTTTGATAATCTATGACAATATTTAAGATGTAATTTTGATATCTTGATTTTTTATTTTGTTCATTTTCTATTTTAAAAATCTGATTTTACAATTTTGATCATTCTAGCATTATAACTCTAAATCTGGAGTTATAACGCCAAGGTTCAGGACTTAGCCATTTTTGGGAGAATTCCTAAATTAGCGTTATAACGCCAAAGATAGTGTTATAACGCTAAGTCTCTAGAATTTGAGGTTTGAAATTTTTGCCACTAATTGAAATAATATTTTTGATAAAATAAAGTTATATTGATAAACTTAAATTATATTTAAGATATATTCTTGATGTTTTGGAATTAAATTCCTTTTTAATATATTTTTAAAAATCATTTTAAGTTTGCAGTCATCTAGAGTTATAATGCAAGATTTGGAGTTATAACGCTAAGACTGAATGACTTCAGTACTTAGCCATTTTGGTGATTTCTTGCATTCTAGAATTATAACGCCAAAGATGGCGTTATAACGGTATGTTCTATTTTGTTTAGAATGTTGCTAATAAACTCCAAATTTGTAAATAGCTAAGGTGCAAAGGATTAATTAAACCTTTTTCTTTTCTATGATATAATCTTGAATGCTTGAGCTCCAATACATCCTTGATTTAATCTCTAAGCCCTTTTAGGACTTGCCTCAATTCCTAACAATATATCTTCACCAAAAATGCAAGATTTGATGAAATTAAACATTGTTTTGCAAATCAACAAACTTGAGAAATTGTTTAATGTAACACAACCAAGTTGGTTACAAGCTGAATTACAGTTTATTGGATGTCAAAGCGCATTTTTTTCTTTTTATTTTTTCTATTTTTATCATTTATCATAGTAATTAGCCAATGTAAATCGTTTGTCTATATAAAGACGATTAGGATGTTTAGATTGGTGTCGAGAATTTTAATATTTAGCCATCATAAAACCTTTTTTTGAGGAGTAAAGCTTTTCCTTATAGAATTTTTATTAACCAATAAAAAGAGTTTTACAAGAGAGAAAAGGAAAATAGAGAAAGGAGAAAAAAAGGTTACAAGCACAACTGAACTAAAATATCCTAAAATTAAAACTAAAGGACGATCACAACTGGATTCGTTGGTCGTGCTGTTTAACTAGGACACCCTCACAATCCGTCGTTGGTGAAGGTTGAATTCCATCTTCGCACCCTATTGAGCTGTTGTAACTTCCGTCCTTGATGCAGCTTCAGATGCCTTTCTAAAACCACCCTTGAACCTCCTCGATGAGGTCGTTATCACATATTTCCTGTACCAATTGCTATCCTAGAAAATGGTACCAGTACTTGTACCCGTAGTTCACCCAGAACCAGAAAGAACCCTTTGTTCTTCCCATTGTCAGGCATCTCAATTGGTTGATTAAGAAAGAACCCTTTGTTCTCTCCATTGGTACAGAACGATGGATTCCCTTTGTTACCCCCACAGTACCGAAAATTCATGTGGAATATCAGTGGATCCAGTTGGCACATAATATGGGGATTCCAGTCGACACAGTGAAGGTAAGCATTGTCGCAACCTTCACTATAGGTGCTGTACCAGTCCCAACAAAAATCATCACCCACCCTGCTAAATTCCTGTGCACTAGATTTCATGTCTTCTGTAGTATCACTATGGCCTTCAAATAGACCCCTTGCTGCAATGTCAACTGCATCAGAATTGGATAAAGTATAGAACGTCAGTACCTTCGCAGGACTTGTACCAGTTCGAGCATCCCAACAGATCAGACACGAATCATTAATACCCACATTGCAGATAGAAATTGCATGTCTTCTGCCATATTACCGTGGCCTTTGATAAGACAAAATTATATACCAGAATCGTAGGATATTTTATGTAATTTGAGCCAAAGTCCAGTAAATATATGTCAAAATACCCAAGTTTTAGTCTCAAGTTCAAGTTACTGCCCTAGAATTGGTTTACAATGCAGAAAATAGGTAATGAAAGCACAAGAAGATATTTCTGGACATCTGGAGCAGTTGGGAGCGAGATCAGACAGTTACAAGACTCATTACGATCGTAACCATATCTATTACGACTGTAATGATGTCCCCAGATTGGATCCAGAGCGTATGCACAACCATTACGGTCGTAATGATCACCATTACGGTCGTAATCACCACATTCCAAGACCCACATTTCAGAACCCATTACGGCCGTAACCAACATCCATTACGGCCGTAATGACCCTTTCCCGAGAGACAGAATCCCAGTACTTAGCCACCACAGGAGCTAAGTACACTCATTATGGCTGTAACCAACACCCATTACGGCCATAATGAGGGTTTCCCAAGAGTTGATATTTAATGACTTAGCCAAATTTCAGATGCAGAAGAGCTCATTACGGCCATAATGACCCTTCATTACGATCGTAACCAAAACCGACATTTCCCAAAATAGATCCCACGATCATCTTCATGACATGTTCTGGCGATTCCAGCACTCATTACGACAGTAATGAGGGTCCATTACGGCTGTAACCAGAGTTGGCAGAGCAGTTCTGTTTTATTTTGGGAAGTTTATTAGAAATTATTTTGGGATTAGTGTATTCTTGTATAAATAGGGGGTTCAGGTCTGGTTAGGACATGCCTTTGAGAGATAGAATTTCATTACACTTTTGGGAGAAAGAGAGAGATTTTGGGGAAGAAAGAGAAGAAGAAGAAGGAAAAAGAAGAAGGAAGAAGAAGAAGGAAGAAGAAGAGAAGGTCATTAGAGACTTCATCATCACATTGGTTTAATCTTCCACTCCTTCTCTTGTTTTCTTTTACTTAGTTGTATTTTCATGGCCATCAAGGGCTATTTCTCCATTAGATTTTTAGAGAGACTTGAAACTTGACTTGTATCTTACTTGGTTTAATGATATGATGATCGTTTTTGTTATTATGGCTTGTGCTTGTTTTTATTGCTTATTGTGATCTTGATCAAATTACATACTTAGGATTTAATGGTTGTAATTGAGAAATTGAATTGTTAGATCCCGACCACAAATAACAAGGTAGATGGTAATCTAAGTACCGAAACGTGACGATTATCATCTATAGGCCAACTTAATTGAATTGAATAATTGTACCAAGTACCGAGAGGTGAATTACAATATTTGTTTAAGTAGTTTAAGGCAATTAGGACTTAATGAATCTAGATTAAAGTAATCAAATACCGAAAGGTGAAGTTGTTCTAGTTTAGATATGGTATTAACATAGAAATATTCCTTAGTACCAAACTTGTTAATTGCGCCTTCATAATACAAAAACAAACCTTTAATTGACCAAGTAGATATAAACAAGTGGATAGAAATCCTAGAAACCTAAATCTCTCATCTTAATTCTTGAAGTTGTTAATTGATTTACTTAATCTCAAAAATTGCATAACACCAAACTTCTACTTTACAACAATATACAACATCTTGTTTTTAATTTCTTACTTAGATTAAAATTATTAGAATTTGATAACTAAATCCAACTTGTCCCTGTAGATTCGATCCTAAAGTACTACAATAGACAGTTGTATACTTGCAACCTCTATCTAGCAACTAGGGTTAGTAAAACTCACATCAGCCTTCAAATAGCCCCTTGTTGGAAATGGCTATCGGAGGCCTTCTCCTTTTCCTTGTAATCTTTAGGGGTGTCAACTGCATCAGAGTTGTATTATCCAATGAGGGTTTGAATTCCATATCCTCAGCCTGTTGCATCGATTGCAACAGTCACTATTCTCGGTTGTTTTGCTTGTAATGTAGATTAGTGCGATCCCGCCAGCAACCAAAGAAAGGTAGTTGTTGGATCGCTATCCATGAGGTAATGAACCTCAACTCCATCGTGGCAGCTGGGGCCATTGGAGATGGAATGCACATGACACTTCTGCTAACTGGAAAGCAGAGAACAGGCCCGACCCTGACCCAGGGCAGCCTGGGCGATCGCCCTGGGCCCCAAAACTCAGAGGGCCCATTTTTTTAACAGTTGGCTTTGGATGGCTGTTAAGTAGGCCGCCTTCCCAGCAACGAAAAAGATAAGAGGTTGGTGGTCATCCAACGTTTTTTCTAGCACTTTTCTCTTTCTTTCGCCAAACCCTCCTCTGGGCTTTATAGCTAGGGTTTCCCTTTTTTTCAATACACCTTCTTCCAGTGTTTCTGAGCTTAATCTTAAAAATCAAACTTGAACTCAATTTGGGCCTTTTTTATCTCCATTGAAAAGCCTTGTATTAATTTAGGCCTCTTGCAAATAAATGCCCAAGCTGTACTGTACAAGCGCAACTCAATTTCCTTGCTTTGTTCTGGGTATTAAACATAGAGTTGGTCTAAAGGAAAAGGTAGTTGTCCAAACTCCAAAAATGGCTTCATTAAAGTTGAGTGATTGCATGTTATCCAAAAAAAAAGTTGAGTGATTGCCTTGCCATATTTGCTTAACAACCCACAAAAGTTAAAAAAACTCATAAAGGTATGCAACGGGTTTTGAACCAAAAAGAATAAGAAAAACAAGCAAAACTTCTGGAAATAGCATGCATCTTGGAATTGAATTTTATCCTGCTAGACAATACAGTGAACAAAACATCTGTCTCCAAAGCTCTAACTGTCCAATAGTACACTCGACGGGGAGAGAGTTTCCCTTTTCATGATAATTTTTTAATACAGTGAGCAATAATATCATGTTAATTTATGAGTTGTAGAAGCATGAAGGCAAGATGAAAAACAACATATCCAAATGCATTTTTGATGAACTACATTCTACGTCTGAAGTGTTGATTAAAGCTCAATAGAAATTACAATTTCAACAAGGTGAAGAGTGTTGAATTTTAAATTTTTTCTTGTGTTGTTTCATCGGAAAGGTTTAAATGACAGAAGTCGAGTTTTTTTTCTTTATTTAGTGAATTATGTTAGCATATAATTTGATAAATCCTATTAGGTAGTTTTTTTTCTTAATTTGGGATGCCGTGGTGTTACTTTTGTGGGAAATGCTATGTATTGTTCATGCAGTTCTTTTTAACGGTAACAATGCATAATGCAGATGTCACAGTAAATTTATGTATCAAGAATTTAAGATCAGAAAGTCAAAGCAATATATTTTTTATAACTGATATTCAACGCATATTTATGTTGATAGTTCTGGAGTTATTTTCAACAAAAATTTCTTGCCCCGGGCCTCAAATCTCTCAGGACCGGCCCTGGTAGAGAAGCCCGTGGTCAACTGCTATCCGTTGAGAGGTTTGCTGTCAACCCCTTTCCACGAGCTGTTTAGAAGGCTCGTATAACACAATCGATGGAGCTCAACCTTGACCTTGCCATCGTTGTGAGAATAGTTGTTCATGGCAGAAGAATTTGTACTATATCCACTGGTCTAAAGGAGAGACAGAGGAGGAGTGGAAAGGGAGGGGGAAGGCGAGGTTATGGTTTGGTGTCGCCTGTTTAGTTGCCCCTTTTATCGCTTTCGCTTTTCTCCCCGATGAAAGAAATATTGATCAGCCATCATAAAGCCTTTATGTCTTATGTTGTATTTGTGATTCAATAAATTCAGTTCAAAATCACAATTTCTTCTCAAAATTACTCATTGAATTACTTAATTTCCTTATAATATTATCCAATTTCAATATCCAATTATTCAACTAATTGTGAATTCATCACACACAAAGGGAGACAAGCGGTGCTCGATGAAGAAGATATTGCACGAGAAGGCTTCAAGTGAGACGGGTGAGTTGAGAGGGCTTCAGGCAAGACAGTCGAGGCGAGAGGGCTTCAGACCACGAGCTAGAATAAATGCGAAGCTTCAGACGTGACATGTGAGGCAAAGAGGTTGGTTCTATTTGTAGCTCAAAAATCGCATCCTAGGGTTTGCAATTGCGGGAGAATGACAAGAAGAGTTCAATCGAGCAAGTTAAGGGGAAATTAAGTGATTCTCAGTGTGTATATTGATTCGGTCATGCTATCTTCTCTTCTTTTTTGTTGCTATAAGTACAACAAAAATATTGTATTATAACCCTCATTTTATAGCGAATGTACAAAACTTCCGCTATAAAAACTGTGCAGTGGCAGTTTAGTAAATAAGTTTGCATCTTTAATAGTGGATTGTAAGAAAACTCAGCTATAAAATGTGCAAGGAAACCTGTAATAGCGGACGTATAAAGGCACCGCTATAAAAACATATTTTATTAGCGAGCCATAAGGCGCGTTTTCTTTTAAAAACCTTTAATAGCGGATCATTTGCAGGGTTCTCTATAATTATATATAATTGCTTTTTATACCGGATCATGTGTTGCGTCCGCTATTAAAAGTTTTGACCAATAGAATTGCACGATTTATGTCCCACGAATCTCTATTTTTGTGAATATGAACCGTTCATTGCAGTAAATTCAACAGTCATAAAATATTATTTTTCATTCATTTCATTTCTGCCTTAAATCTTGAGATTCATATATATATATATATATATATATATATCCCACTCCCTCATTTCATTTTCTTTCTTCCAACATCCGAGAAATGAGTGCTGAGATCTCTCTGCCATGAGGAGTTAGGATCTTTCTGTCATGAAAATAATATCGTAGATCATTTTTAGAAGAAATTATAAGATCTTAGGTCATTTTAATAATATTCTAGATCATTTTAGAAGAAATTCTATCATGTTAGGTCATTTCTTTAAAAAAATTCAAAATTGAATTTTTCGTCGGATGCTTCAATTTTGATCGGATGCTAAGCATCTGTCCCCAAATTTTTTTTCTTTTGCCGTCCATTAAATTAATTTTTTTTGTTGTTTGGCATTTTTCCATTAAGTTTTTATTCGCGCAAATTAATTAATAGAATTTTTAGTTAATAAAAATTTCAAGGATGAATTTGAAAAATGTGCAGAAGCAGAAAATTAATCAATGGTTGAATTGGATCAGAAATTCGCGTCTCGAGGCAGAAAAGACGCATGTAATTCATCTTTTTTTATTTTTAACATATTTTATAGCAGACGCTAGGGTAAGCTCCTCTATAAAAGGTCAGTTTTTATAGAGGCCATTATAATATGGTAATATTCAATAGCGGAGGTTTGGTAAAGTCCGCTATAATAGAATATTCTTCAGTATATAGTGGATGTTATAAATTTTTAACAGCTCCAGCAACAACACCCCTCCATAGACCGCTATCAAAGTCGATATAATTTCGCTATTAAATCTCCATTTTATAGTATTATATATACAATTAAGCATTATATATAAAAAGATTCTCAAAAATTACATAACTCACATGATTTTGTTAATAAATCTCATTTTTGTGCTAGTAGATGCACGTTTAAAAATGTATAAAAAGATGACAAACATAAGTTTGACTAGATCTATTGCTACGCACCTGTGTGTCAAGCGGTGTTAGCGGTGCATTCTATTGGGTCAAATTAAAGTTGTGCCAATTAACGCATAAGTTACGCATTACACAGTTATGCAGCCAACGCCTTGTGCAAGATGCATGAACCAAGACAAATCAATTCAACACGTTAATTAATACGATACATATATTACCTGCGCGCAGAATTGTTCTCCCAATACCGTAAATTTAACTCTTTATATTGAAGTGATAGGTTGGTTAATTAGAATACTTTTAATAAAATTATGAGTTCAAACTTTTGTGACTCGTTGAAAAATGTTTAGTAAAATCTTTATGTACAAACTACGAGCTTTATATTAAATAAAGATGAGCTGAGCTAGACCAAGAATCATTTTATTTTTGAAACATGGCAATAGAAAGGAAATTTAGCAACATTCATAAAATAACGATCATAGAAAAATCTGTAAAACACCACTGGCAAAAGTGAAAAAAATATTCGAATTTTTTTTCGGAAAGATAAGACAACAATTATTTAAAATAACCATTGCCTTACTGTGTGATAAGGCAACGATTATTTACTAGAAAACAGTTACCCGCACTTTTCAAAATTATTTTTCCTCAAAATTCTAAGACAACGATTATTTACAATTATTGTTTCCCCTTTATAGATTTAATACAACAATTATTGTTTAATAACTGTTGTCCTATTCCAACCCTATGTATAAATTACATTTTCTCGTATTCTCTATTTTCGTCTTCTCTTCTTCTTCCTCTAGAATCAGCCTTCCACACCTTCTCAACCCGTCCTCTCATTTTTTTTGCCTCTTCTTCCTCTTACAACCTCCACACCTATAGCAGATATGTCTTCGCTAGAGGTGTGAAGATGATATGATATGATCGATTTTTCCCTCTCTTCCTCACCTGGTCGCTGGTTCCACCACTCGTATTGTTCTCATCTCGCCACCTCAAGGTAGTTGTTTTTTATTTTTTACTTTCTTTTCTATTTGAGGTGTCATTGTTATGACATTGTTTTAAACTAAATAAGTTAGAACTTGTTTGCATGGTTACGACCTTGTGCCACTATCATGACTTTTGGCTTTATTTTCTGTGTGTGGTGCCACTGTCACGACTTTTGGCTTTATTTTATGTGTGTTGCCACTGTCACGACCTTGTGTTAAACTAAAATAGTTAGAACTTGTTTGCATAGTTGTGTCACTATCACACCCTTGTGTTAAACTAAATAAGCTAGAACTTCTTTGCATGATTGTGCTGCTGTCATGACTTTTGGCTTTCTTTTTTGTGTGAGGTGCATCTGTCATAGCCTTGTGTTAAACCAAATAAGTTAGAACTTGCATAGTTGTGCCACTGTCACGACTTTTGGCTTTGATTTTTTGTTGCATGATTTATGGTTTAAAGTAGTACAACCCCTTCTAACAATTTGGAGTTTTCGTGCAGTCCCTTTTATTTTGATTAATCATCAATAGTTGGTTTGTCGTGCTTTGTAGGTGACATAGAGGTTGTGGGCATGAGATTGATCGACTCCATCAGATCATTCATGTCCCCTACCGATCTCGTGTTTTCTCCTCTAATCGATGAATGTTGTCATATTTTTCTCCACTCGTCACGTCGTCTCCCTCTCTTCTTTTATGAGGTAATTTTTTTTATTTATTTTGTTAGTTCCTACAATAGTCTAATTGTTAATTGTGAAGCAAATACCAACAATTTTTGTGTATACAAAAGTATTAAACGTGAGTGCAATGCTCTTAGAATTTCAATAATTCAAGATCGTTTATCTTTTGATAGAGAAATATAAAGATGTAATATGCAAGATGAGCAAAAGTAAATAAGTAACAAAATAATTACGTAGAATTGCTCGCAAGTATTTGTAAAGTTTTCCAAACAAATTGTGCATTCCTCTCTAGATTTGATTTTATTTGCACTCATTTTCTGATCAGTTGGGTATAAAACACCAGTGGTTCGTATGCTTGTATGTACTTTAAAGGTTTCTTAAACTACAAAATACATAAAAAACAAATAAGTTGGTATAATATGTTGAAAGTCCAATAATATAAACTAAAATGTCTGGTTTCTCCCTAAAGAGCTCATGCGTTTCACCCTAAAGAGTAACTAATCAACATACTTTTCATTTGGATAGTAGATTCATTTTCATAAGTGGAGACTTTTATTCTTTTAAGACCTTTAATCAGGACATATTCCCTTCGATACAAGACCGTCCTTTACTATTAGATTCTTTCCCTTGAAAATACCCGCTCTATTTGGTGGAACTATAAGTTCCACCAGAAGAATGTAATAATTTCTTGGAAAATACCTAATAGGAGATCACACTTTTTGTATCATTGTAAATATTTTATTACTAAGAACCTTACAAGAACAAAAGTCTCTACTTATAAAAAAACTACTATCTAAAGAAAAGATAGATTAAATTACCTCTTCTTTATGGTGAAACATAGGAACTCTTTAGGATGAAATCAAAGTTTTTAACTTTTATTGTTGGATTTTCACCATGCTTCACCTATGTCAAGTATTGTAATAACTTGATTGTATTTTTGTGAGTTTTGTAGTTTAAGGATCCTTTGAAGTACATAGAAAACATATAGACCATATGATGTTTTCTCTCTAGCTGATCAGAAAATGAGTACAAATGAAATGAAATATAGATAGAAATTTATGATTTGTCTAGAAAACTTCATAAACACCTTGCGAGCAATCATATGTAATATCTTGTTACTTATTTATCTATTTTTTGTAAGTACTTCTCCGCCCCTTTCATGTCCACTTTTCTTTTAGGAGGTAATTTTGATATGTACATACCTTTAAAGTATTTTACTATTCTAGTATAGCATGAAATAGTGAGCTAACCAAAATTATTTTACAACACTTTTGTAAGTGAAGAACGATTGATAAGTTATTTACATCTATCGGAGCACTGGATGAAAATCAAGTATTTCGTTTCAACATAAAGATAGAGAGATATTTCTCGCCAAAAAGAAGAGTATGATTTTTAATCTATTTTTTCTTTGACATTTTACTGTACATTGTAGAGTACTAATTATTTATTATTTGTATTTTTGTGTTTTTGCAGGAGGTTCCGTACGAGAGGATAAAATCAACAATAATTATTAGGGTTTAAAGGACCATAAATAAAAAGATGCAATTGATCGAGTCAGACTTAGTACTGTGATTGCGTCTTTTTTGAAACACTGAGAATCTTAGCTTTAGAACTAGCTAGATATATGTTATGATGTTACAGAAGATAGGTGTAGAGGTAAATAAGCAACAAATTTCACAAGCGTGTCTTCTCGAGGAACCTTAGATCTTTGAACTAGCTAGCGATAAGTTCTTAGAATTTAGAAATTAGAAGACAAGTTCTTAGAGTTACGATTCATTTGTATTAGTGTGATCAGATTATAATTTGTGACATATTTATAATATATTAATATTTTATTGTGCTATCTATGTTTTTATTGTGCTATTTATTTTATGTGTGACAATTTTATAAATGACGTATTTGCTAGAAAAATCTGAAACTAGTAATTTATAAAACATAAAAAAATATAGTAATCTCAGGCAACAATTTATAGTAAATAATCATTGCCTTATACGCATAATAAACACCGATTAATACTATATAGATAACCATTGCTCTTGTCGAATATTAAATTATTATTTTTCCGACTGCAAAACACCTTAGGCAAAGATTCTCCACATGATTCAACAACCCATTATACAGCAACAGTTGCATAACCGTTGATAATTAAAAAATAATTTATGGAAATTAAGTATTTTTATTTTTCATATATATAATTACTGTGAAATGACAATACTAGACGCCCAGGCATTGATTTTATCAGAGATATTATCACTCTAGATTACAAAGTATAACGGTTTAATTAGAATTAGTCTCATTTTTAGAGATGAATTAGAAAAACATAATGTTTATACTTACCAGGCATATTGTTTTCTAGACGAGCCAAAATTGTACGTTTTTCTCGATCAATATATATTTCATTTCGAGTTATAATTTGATGTAGCTGTTGATCGTAATTAGTTACTTTTTGCAGAAGGAATTTGTCGATATCAAATTTTATTATTATTTATGCATGCTATGATCAAAATTAACTGATTAATTGCACTATTAATGAAGAAAAATAAATTTGATTGTACGATTATTAATTGATGATAAATTGATAATCAATGATTGTAATTAATTATGTTTAATGTTTTTGTTCATAGCCGACTCACTGATCAAAATTTATGATTATATCATGAGCGATGCAATAATACTTCACAACATACAAAGCAAGCGGTAATTTGCTTTAGTATTTCTAATTTCAAAGTTCAGACGACGAATGAAAATCATTGAACTTGATTTTCATATTGAAATCTTCTTGGGGACTGAATTTTACATTTTTTTTTAATTTTCTACTATTTTTATAGAGGTGGAAAATCATTCATATCGGATGGTTTAGAAATCGTAAGATTAACCAAATTTTCACTCTCTTTAAAAAATAGTAAAAATTCTACAAAAAATGTAAAAATCGATCTCCATGGAAATTTTAATATTACTATTAAGTTCAATGGTTTGGATCAGACGTTTCGACTTTAAAATCATAAATACAGAGGCGAAGTACCGCTTGCTTGATGCTTTGAAAAGTACCATAGCCTCGCTCATTATCACACCCCAGAATCCCGCCACGTGTACTTGATTACAGGTACACGAAAGACTTAATTTTTTAATAGAGAATTTATGACAAGTAAACTATTTACATATAAATAAAGGAACATCACACACATTTAAGATGCACAGGTTCTGTGGAGGTCCAAGAGGCTAGGAGAGCAGAGTAGCAAAGTGTGGTGAATTCGACAGTAGAAGCGTGGAGTGCTACAACTGCGGACAACAAGGGAACTATGCGCGAGAGTGCCAATTCAACCGAGAAGAAGGAAAACTCGTGGTGGCCGGTAAGGAGAAGACAACAGAGAAAGTCCCGAGTGTAGAAGAGTGACGCACTAACGACTATTGCGATAGCCGGCGTGAGGGACGTCGAAGAGGCTGTGGAGCCTAAGAAGAGGAAATCGATTTCAAGTCATGATTTTTCGAAGAGCTGGTCATGTAGTATAGTTAGTAGTTGGTATGTGTATTGTAGTGTTATATACGATAGAGTTGTATTATTTATATGTTAGTTTTGAGTATTAGTGTCTTGATGTATTATGTCAAAATCAACAGTATACGAACATAGAATCTAGATTAATGCAAGACAAATTATATATCATAGTTAACTAAACTGATTGTATAACTTTTTTTATTATTCATTATTTGTAAGTTTACAATGCACAACCACAAACAAATCAAAAAATAAATTTGAAAACTCCTAAAAATAATCTTTATCAGAACTTGATCTTCAGACTTCTTTCATAAAAATCTTATGTCTTATCAGTTAGCACTATGCTAGACAAAGTTCTGCGAATATATAATTCTTTAACTAACCTAGCTAGCTAATCCATTCGTAATTATTTTCAATGACTCCCCAACCCGTTCGTAATTACTTTTAATGACTTCTTCGAATTTTTAAATTGAAAAGCTTGACTGAACAGGGCCCACAAATATGTATATTAAGACTCCAAATCAAATGCCGTATTTCCAAGTTGCACTGCGGTTGATTATTTGAAATATATAATAAGAAAAAAACCCAACTAAAGCTCCTCCATTGAGTTTTGATCCGCACTTATTTCACGTGCAAGGGGGTAGCCTGTGAGTTGTGACAAGCAAACGAGGATAAAGATAGACGACCGATTACACGTAATATATAGCTTGACTATAATAAGCACACGAGCTAATTAATTGGCAGAAAATAATTAAATAAATACACTTGCGAGCTTACCTTTCGAATAATCATTAATTACTAGTAACCACTTGAATATCTTTATGTAATTGATATACACTAATCATTACTTGAGTTAATTAAACAAACGTTGCAATTTCATTTTCACACTGATCATCATGTGTGTTTTCTTCCAATCTCCAAACCTTTTATTAAGTTGAAATAGTTTGCAAGAATCGCATAATGATGTGACATTAATTGATACCATTAAATTTGTTTTCATGCAATTTATGACTATTACAAAAAAGCTTTAGCCTCGAGTTTGAAAAGCTTTTAACTCCGAATAAGCTACCGCGAGAGAAGGAAATGGGTGCTAATCTAGCAAACGAGGATAAAGAGTGAAGTTTTATCACCAGATATTAATAAGAATTCGATTTTATAATAATGAACATTTATGATCGAATTTTTATAAGAATCCAGCATTAAAGAGACTTTTATTATCGATTTTTAACTAATAACCTGTGATAAAGAAGTTTAAAAAAGTCAAATCTGCAGGTATGTCGTGTGCACTACTCGAATTAAATTGCATGAGAAGAATGGCATTACTAAAAGTCTCTTTAATATGTAGATTTAACTCTCTAAAAAATAGCAAAAAATAAAAAAAAATTCAATTTCCAAGTAGATTTCAATATGTAGATGATGTTCAACGGTTCGAATCGGTCATTAGAATTTTCAAATTGGAGATATGGTGTGGAGCATTAGGAGTTTGATGCTTCATAGAGCACCCTAGCCCCTCTCTCTCTCTCTCTCTATATATATATATATAGAGAGAGAGATAGGCTAGCTAGGGTGCTCCATGGAGCACACTATCCCTCATGCTCCACATTCATTATCTCCTATTTGAAAATTTCAACGACCGATCCGAACCATTGAATATGTTCTACAAATTGAAATCTACTTGGATATTGAATTTTACATTTTTTTGTTATTTTTTTAAAGAAGTAGAAAAGTTGCTAATCAAACGGTTTCTGAACCAACAAAAGTTGCAATTTTTCTACCTCTCTAAAAATAGCACAAAAATTCAAAAAAAAAATGTAAAATTCAATCTTAAAGTAGATTTCAATATGTTGAATCGGTTCGGATCGATCGTTGAAATTTTAAAATTAGAGATACGATATGGAGCATTAGGAGTTTGGTGCTCCATAGAACACCCTAGCCTATATATATTAAAGAACAAAACGTCTTAAACCATATTTATTATTTAACAATTAAGCAATCCCGTTCATCTGCATGCATGTTCATTTTCAATATGTACAACTAGCACATATTAAATACATATTATTATTTAAGAAATGTATCATATATAATTATTGGTCGTAGTAATTATCGGCTAGAGTGCTGCCTTGGAACACGGCACAACTTGACATGGAGTTGCCAAAATTCCATTTCTACTTAATTTCCAAACAAAAATCCAATCTTATGGTCGCTTTTTATTTTCAAAGTATGACAATGTTCCGATATTAAACGTGAGATTGTAAGCCGATAATACGTCAAACCTTACCTACCAATTCATATCGTCGATGATCCCTATATTCAGTTGCCACCTTATTTTCTTTTCTGGAAAATTAATTAATTCGGTGTATGTATTAACTCACCATACATATGGTAAATAACTCGTTCAATCAATTTGCTTGCCTTTGATCAGGAAACCTTTCTCCTCCGAAACCTATATATTTAGGAAAATGTACCGTTGATCCGCGCATCCATACGCTCGTAGATACGAACTGAACGCGTCAAGTTGAATTCCAAAGAAATATTGTTATAGTTATTATGCATGTTATTTTTGTTATTATGTATTTAATAACATACAAATGCATAACAGTTCATATAATGTGCATTTAATAACTTAATTTTGGCTTGGGCACAAGATATTTCTTAAACAACACCGATATAACGGATATAACGGTGATATAGCGAATATAGCGGCGATATAGCAGATATAGCAGTAAATTTTTTAAATTTTAATTGTTTTGAGTTTTGAAATAAGTATGTTTTTTTCATCAATTTCTTGTGGCAATTATTATGCTCTTGTGCATCAATGCATTGTATTTGACAATTATTGATACCCACGTAAGTTATGCTAGTAATTTTAACTGTTATATCGTCGCTATACCGCTAAACGCTAAATGACTCCTGCATCGCTACAGACTGCTATCCGCTATTTAAAACCTTGATATATATGCTCGTGACATTTGATGAATTAATAATATTTCTTAGGTAGTTTAGGAACAGTAATCACAAACAGATTAACATCACAACCTACCAAAAAGTAAACATGCAAATTTTATCATGTGTTTCCTAATTATTTTGTTGCTAGATCTAGCGTTAGAGTTAAGAGAAGTGGATATATACACATACTTTAGTCTAGTAACTTGCAAACTTTATATAAATCATAAATCTACAAAGTAAGCACAAAAATATAATCTTAAATATATAGGAGCAGAGTATTTTTTTTTTGAAGTGCACATAAGGTTGCAGAGTCAACTTTTGAAATCCGAATTACTGTAAGAGAGATGCATGTATAGGCGTTTTGAACAAATAAAATCAAATAAGGTTACTTAAAATTCAAGGTTACATATATTTTCTCGTAGATGTACCTGTTTCATTGAATGATGATCAAAGACCTACATTTTTACTTTTCTAAGATGGTTGAACAGGCATTGTACATAACGAGGATATGTTAAACTTTTCAATGGTAGTGCATGTGTATTCAATAGTCAATAGGAAGATAATAATCCCTAACACGTTTCAGGAGGCGTACGTACGTACACAAGATATTATTCCTAATTAAATTATGCTTTGCTGGTAGATCAACAAGTACAATAAATTACAATATCATGTTCTTAATTTGAAAGTCTCTGGCCCTAAAAAATGCGTCTATAAATACAACTTTCCAATAACTCTACTATCCATCAAGCTAACACATACTACCCTTTAATTCATAGTCCACATTTACTAGAAATGGCCACCATAGCAAATGCAATCAGTGCAAGCTCATCACCAGCTAAAGGGAAGATCGTCACCGTGCTAAGCATCGACGGTGGCGGTGTTAGGGGCCTCATTCCAGCACCAATTCTTGCCTTTCTTGAGTCAAAGCTTCAAGTAAGACAACTTCCCGTCCCCAACCCCCACTAAATTAATCCCCAACAAAAGAAACTCTTGTGTTGCAACTTTGATTAAAAGATAAATTAGTTGAGCAATTTGATTATTCATGATTATTTTGATGATCAGTGAAGTAATGAATTACTTTACCATGTTAGGTGATTAGATATTTTTCTTTCGTTGTATTCCATGTAATATATTCTTACATTAACTTCATGCATGGATGTTCATATAGGAAACTGTATGCTTTTGATATGTTGCAGGAGCGTGATGGGCCAAATGTAAGGCTTGCAGATTATTTCGATGTCATAGCCGGCACGAGCACCGGTGGTCTTTTGTCCTTAATGCTGGCTGGTCCGGATAAAGACGGGCGCCCCATATATGCTGCAAACCAATTAGCTCAGTTCTACTTGGATCACGCACCAAAGATATTTCCACAAGAGTGAGTTTCACAAACTTGATAAGGAAAAATGGCGTTTATGTTATCAAATGTTCCATGATATAGCAATCTCAATTAACTAAACATAGCCTGTGGAGGTTTGTGGTAGTCTTTTTCTTTCAGAGTATTATATCAGAAACAAACGAAACCAACACTAGACTACATATAATTAATTGTTTTAAGAAAAAATGTGTTAAATTAAGGCCAGAAAGAGATTGATCTCTGCAGAAAACTGTTATTTAAGATCAATGCATGGTGTGGTCAATTAATATTGCAGGTCACGGAAGATACCAAAATTGATTGACAATGCCAAAATTCTTACCGGGCCAAAGTACGATGGAAAATACCTGCACTCTGTACTGCAGCAGCGTCTAGGGATATCAAGGCTACGTGATACTGTGACCAACGTTGTCATCCCAACTTTTGATATCAAATTACTTCAACCAACCATATTCTCAAACTTCACGGTATACCGTTACATGCATTAATTCTGTCTTTCTTCTTTTTTTCTATTGTTAGCCTAAATGTTACTTTTTAGGCTGTACATATATATATGTAGTGGGCATCCGGCATGGCTAGCTAACTGTGTTTCTGACCTAGTACGTACGATGCCTATTTAATTAATTCATGATTATGGTGTAGCATTATTAATCGAGCTTTATTTACAACTCTAATTGCTTTCAGTTGAAATATCAACCTCTGAAGGATGCACTTCTATCCGACATAGGTATAGGTACTTCTGCAGCACCAACATTCTTTCCGGCACATCATTTTGAGACTAGGGATCAAAATGGGAATACACGCGAATTCAATCTTGTCGATGGTGGTGTTGCTGCAAATAATCCGGTACATAAATTAATATATATATATATATTAGCAACTTGCAAATGGGATCCCCTTAACTATTTAATGTTCCTATAGTTAAACCCATTAATTTGAACTAATTACATATTTAATTATTTATGTAATTAGATTCTGAAGATAATTAACGGGCAAATTAAAATTCCAACAGATATTACATTACTAATTAAGTAATTAATAAACATCCTTTGTTAAAACTTAAAACAATGATTCCAATGTTTGAAAGAAATTTCAATCATTAAGCTGTGGAGTGAAGAATAGCTGAAATTTCATTGATGAACATTGATTAATTATGTATTCCTAAGTTCTCATTTTAGCTTTCCATTTTCCACAAATGTTTTTAACATTCTGTTTTTTATTTTATTTTTTATCTTGTATTAATTAGACACTGACTGCTATTAGCCAAGTTTCCCGGTGCATTGTAAATGATAATCTCTTCCCGGTCGATCCTACGGAGTATAATAAATTCTTAGTGATCTCAATTGGGACTGGAACAAGCAAGATTGAGGAGAGGTATACTGCACAGGATGTTTCAAAGTGGGGAATCCTTGGATGGCTTAACCAGAAGAGTGGCTCGCCTATTATCGACATCTTTAGTTATGCGAGTGCCGACATGGTTGATATTCACTTGGCTGTTCTCTTTGAGGCTCTCAAGTCTAAGGATAACTACCTCCGCATACAGGTAAACGTCCTCATTTGATCGAGCATTTCATAATTTCTAACTTAATATATATATGTAAATGCATTATATATATTTAAAAACAATTAATATAGTTATCTGAAAATATTATATGAATTGTTGAAATATTTGTCCTGACAAATTAATTAAGTGACAATAATTATATGGAGAACAGACTGACAGCCTCACAGGCAGCACAGCTTCGATGGACAATTCTTCAATGGAAAACATGAAAAATCTTGTTAAGATTGGCAACGATCTACTGGACAAACCCGTCTCGAGGGTCAACATAGAAACTGGCTTATACGAGGAGGTTCCCGGAGCCGGTACCAATGGACAGATGCTCGCAAGTTTAGCAATTAAGCTTTCTGAAGAAAGAGCGAGGCGTAAACAAGTGCGATCTAATATATAATTAAATATATA
Source organism: Eleocharis quinqueflora (assembly GCA_964058865.1). Lineage (NCBI taxonomy): Eukaryota > Viridiplantae > Streptophyta > Magnoliopsida > Poales > Cyperaceae > Eleocharis > Eleocharis quinqueflora. Next base: position 189,474 of record CAXKVX010000527.1, read on the forward strand.
TATATATATATATATATATATATATATATATATATATATTCTCATGTTATTGTTATGTATTCAATTTCTGATCATATTGTATTGTATTTCCGTTGTCAAAGCAATTAAATATTCAATCTTCTTCCTTCTAATTATTACTTAAAGAAAGCTTGAATAGTCCAGCTGTCCAAGATTATATATCTTTAGCTCCATCAAAAAAGATTATACATCTTTAGGATAATTTTGTATATTTAGTTGAACTTATCATTCATGGTTTTCAAATTCGGCATCACTGTCAAGATCGATCGTCGTGCTGTGTGAATCCAGATTAGACTACTAGAGTCTAATGAATTAGATCATGAAACTGAATTTTCTATGAATAGTTTATTTTTTGGTTCAAAATTTCAATTAATATTTGTAGCAGAAATATATTTGTAGAAGAGTTAATCAGGCGCCAACATTATACATTAATTCAATTAATGTATGATCACAACGACAAACGGAAAAAATATATTGCACAATATATTACAATTAAATTTTAGTTATTTGTGTGGTAAGTTAAGAATTTTTGCTTGAGAAAACAAAATTTCACGAAAATATTAAAATAAAATGTGTGGTGCCAATTATTTCTGTGTATAAACACACGGAATAAAGGTTCACAGAATAAGTTTTTCTTGTTTCACGAAAATAACTATGTGATTCCATGAAAATAATAGCACCTGGTCCATTTCTCTTAACGGACTTTGCTTGTCTCTCTCTATCTCTTAAGATTACATAGAAGTCACCTCTCTATCTCTCTCTCTCTTCCCTCTCCAATCATGCCTTATCTCAAAACCCTAACCCTCCGCTGCTCTCACATGTTTTCCTTCACTCGCGCCCCAACAACAGCACCGTCGACGCTGCTGCCGCCCTAGCCTCACCCCTTCAAGTACTCCTCTCGAAACATTTCTTCCACGCCCGATCTGCCTTACCATGTGATATGGATATATTACCTTGTCTCTCTTAGTGGATCCGATCCAATTAATGGGGCTCGCTCAGGCGGCGGTGCCATTGTTGCTTCCATGGTCTCCACTTCATCCATTGCCAAGGCTCCTCCCCTTGATTTTGATTATAAAGATTTCAATAAAGAAAAAGTTACTCTTGCGGGTGATGACGAGGTTTTGGCTTTCTCTCTATTAATTTTCCCAACTATTGGTCTTTTTTGGAAAAAGTTGTACATATTGTTTACAATAAGTTTCTAATCATGATATATATGAGATTTGTCATATTTACTTAATTGAGTCTCATGAGTAATGATAGGACGTTCTATCCATGTTTGATTTTCCAAATTCACTTTTTGATCTTTATAATTTGTTCTTAAGTATATTGTGAGAGGAAGGGATTTGTTCCCCCTTTGCCAGATGCATTCAAGGGTATCAAGCAAATTGGTGTGATCGGATGGGATTCTTGGGTTCAATTTTTTTTCTATTATTCAGTCATGATATTTTTGTCAGTCGTCATTTTTGTATTAATAAACATATTAATTTTGAACAGGAACTAGCACAAGCACAAAACCAGAGGGATTCACTTGCTGAAGCTAAGTCTGACGTTGTTGTCAAGGTTAGCCTCTTTAAATTTTTCACACTAACATGCTGTATTATAAATTCAAACTTCATCCTCTCGTTCATTTATTTTTTCAGATTGGTTTGAGGAAAGGGTCTCGATCGTTCAATGAAGCTCGTTCATTTACTCTATATTTTAATGTTTAATTTTTTTTTCAAACTTGAGCATAAAAATATGTGTCATCTATAAGTTGGATACATATAATATATTGGCATCCCTTCTATATTTTGCTCTTTTGAGGCATTTACAATCCCTTGGCCTCAATTTCTCCAAAAACTTGAGTGTCATTGCTGTGTGACCAAATTGAATGGGTCCATCTGTAAGAAGGTTGTATGTGCAAGGAATTAAGATCAATGGTGCGGGCATTAATTCTAGCTTTGCTGTCCACTAGGTATTTTCATTCTCTTATTACAATTTGCTAGATCTTTGCTGGACTGATTTAGTATTCTGCCAATTGGAATTAAACGCAACTTGAGTTTAAACATAGAGAAACTATCTATTATGGTATGATACTAGTATTATTATAATATGGTACATCACATATACATTATACTGGTGTCATACCTTATAAATCTGGCTTTATGATTTGAGTAGATTGACATTTAATATATTGGTGCTTTATCATTATTAGACTCACATGTAAAAGAACAAGAGACAAGGTGAAAAACCTTGTTCTTATGAGCTTAAACTGTTTATAGAAAAAATTATCTGAAGCAATTTTGCAAACAAGATGTATATGGAAGGGCAATAGATGTAGCTCTCGGATGATCAGTAGCTCCTGGTTTTCCTTTCACATTTGTCACGACTCTTGAGCAGGAGTACAAGAGTGACTTTTTTGGAGAAAGGGGTACATTATAACTTCTCAATGTGTACTTGTAGTTTCACTTAGTTACTAAAGGATTGTAATTTTGTACTTCGATATTGGGGCATGATTATGATTTCAGTTCATCTCTGCTCTGTTATGATATTGTTGTTTGGTTTCTTGATAGTTATGGTACTGTATTATGCAGAACTAAATGCACAATTGGTCTATAACTACGTATTCTGCTATGTTCTTAGTACCAATTTTTATCCAACTTGTCTTCTGACCTCAAAATAGGTAATTTGATTTTGCATAGTACTTCTTTATTCCAGAGTACTTAGTAGTATTCATGACAAATTGCACTAATTTGTCTAATGATCAGTTTGGTATATTGAAAAATTATATGAACTAATTATGCTTGTTTTTTTATGTACAATGAATTCAATGCAAGAGTAAGTAGTGAATGAGAAGGGGCAAATAGTGAATGAATTGAACAATAGCTTACAAGACCATAGAGTAATTAGTTTGATTTATATATATTAATTTATTGTAGATATTCGTTGGAAAGACGTATGTTAGTTAGTTTGTAAATGAACTTGCTGTGGAAATGTAAAATAAATTTTAATATGTTGTGAAATAATTTCTTCATTTTTTGTGTAATGTTGAAAATTTTAAATTAATACTAATTACATTATTGAACGTGAATATGCATCATTAATTGGAAATAATTATTAAATGATAATAAATGAAACAGTGACATTTCTGAGAAACATTGATAGTAAAATAATTATATTGATTGGAACAATGTATGATTATTTTCGTGAATGTGAGTTATTATTTATGTGGATGATTATTTCCATGGAGTGTCCAGTGTCCCATGAATGACCCTTTAGATGATTATTTCCATGGCAATGTTAATGTTGCTAAGTTCAGAGAAATGATTATTTTCGTAGTGCTTGATGGAAAAAGTAGTATTTGTGTAGTTATTTTTCTGTGGCTATTCCATGGAAATGACATCTTTTTCATATGATTATGTCCACGAAATTTTTTTTTTCTTCCGTAGTAATATCAACAATTATAGTAGTATATAATACCATACATACATAGAGATGGCAGATTTCAGATAGTGCAACACTTTAAATTTTACAGCTAAAGATTGTCTTATTTTTTCCCATGGCCTAACTAAAATTTAAGAGTCCAAAACACAAAAACAGGAGCCCCTTTAGCACAAATTGGCAGATCAACTCTTCAATTCAACCACTTCATGTCTGTATTTATATATATAGCCCATAGTTTGGTTTCTTCTTTCCAAACTGTTCAATTACTGGCCTTAATCGTCCCAAATCAAAAGCAGTAAAAGATGCTTTTATTTATATATATTCTACAAGCATGTTGGTTTTCTTCGCTAAAGTTTTCAAATTTTGGTTAACATGGAAAACTTACTATCTTAAGAATTTGTAGTTGTTGGTAAACTTCTGAGCTTGCTTTCAGCTAGTTTATCATTTCCTCTTATCTTGTTGAACAAGTTGATACGGATGTGATTGCTGTTAGATAAAGATAGGGGAGAATTAAGTTGCTGCTTGCTTTAATTATGGTTTAATTTGTAATAACTCAACAAGTAGTTTTGTAGAAGGTGGATAAGAATAGGAAAGTGATAAGGTGTGGAGTTTAGGCACAAGATAAACACTCAAACAAGTATTTTTATTATCACTCAAAATATAAACGAGATTACAACTCTTTATTTCGAACTCTCACAAACTTCACACTTCTCAACTCTCTCAAATCTCTCTTCTCTCTTTAGCTACTGCTTTCTTTGCTTTTGTTCTTTGGCTTCTCTTTTTTTGCTTGATTCAAATGAGATGACAAACCTCTCCTTTTATAGCATACAAGGAAGGTCTTGAGTTACAAAAGTCATTACTCCATCTATTAATTCTAAAACTCTACTTTTAATTGAATTCTAATGTGAGAGGTTCAAAACAAATGTGAGGTAGAAATAACATAAGGTGTTACTTTATTAAATACTCTAAAGGTTTCTACCAATTAAACTTTAGGTTTGAAACTCCAACAAACGCCCTCTCAACATTGGTAGTTCCAATACTGCATGTGACCGAAAAGAAAAGAGCGAAAAGAAGGCGATTTCACCTCCGGCGGGGCAGGTCACCTCCGACCTCCCCCCGCGGCCACTCCTTCCTCTTCCCTCCCTCTTCCCCCCTCCTTCTCTTCTTCTTTATTTTCTCCTTCTCTTTTCCCGCCCTCCTGGTCTAGAGAATCGAGGTGACACAGCCGATGTGGTGTAGCGATGGACAAATCTGAGAAAGACGATTCGACTAGATCGAGGAAGGATGCCTTCGAGGGAGAGACTTAGTTGATTGATCAAAGAGGGTGCCTCCGAGTGAGATCTAGAAGTTTTAGTTGATTGATCAAAGAGAAGAGGTGACTAGTGCCCCTAAGCGACTAACGGGCGCAACTTCTGAACTCCGATTTACCAGAGACCTTGAATCTTCTCTATTTCTAACCTGATTCTCAGGTTTGCTGAGATGCAGCTCGCGCTTCGCTCAAGATACATGCAGGCGTCAAGAAGGGGAAGCTCTTAGCCATATCTGATGAAGAAGAGAGGAAAGAAAGCTCAGATCGAGGTGAAGGTGGACTGAGTTTAGAAAAAGGGCAAGGACGATGGTAGGGGGTATTGGATCAACAATAATAAGATGGATCTGTCAGACTGAAGCCCAGATGACGGAGCTCGACAGGTCTCATTGAGCATGTTGTCAGGTTAAACCTGACGTCCAGATCCGATCGAGGGGGATGGTTATTCGGGCCTTGCTCACGATAGAGGCAAGGCAACGATGATGCTTGAATGCTATGACATTGGAGATGTGATGAGGGGGAGATCATGACGGCGACTGGGTGAGAAGAAATCGATCTCAGACACTGAAGGGCGATGTCAGGGGAGGAGTGAAGTGTAGTCTATGGAGCTCGAGATCAGGGAGTTAGGGCTCATCAACAGAGAAGGAAGTGGCTTATCCGAGCTCCAATAACGAGAAGCTCCCGTGAAGAGGCTGGTATCACGCTATGGCAGCTGGTAAGTCTGGTACAGTGATGCTGATATTGCAACAGATGAAATTCTGATGTACCAGTGGAAAAAGGGGATTACCAATTGATTGGTATGAACTGTGGGGATTACCAGTGGACTGGTATGGATGCTGTGGGTATAGTTCACAGAGATACCAGCGGTGTTGGTGTACCAGTTCGAGCTGGCTAACTGGTGAGGGCATAGATGGATGAAGTGGATACTGGTAAGGGGTATAATGGCTGTGTAGTTAGTGGGGTAGGACCAGGGGTACGATAGATTTTTGCTTGTGCTTTAGTTTTGAGTTTTAATTTGGAGCTTGGATATATGATTTGGGGCTGATATTGTATATTTTGATTAGATTAGATTAGGGTTTTAGATAGTATGCACGAGTAGATAAGTCGTGTATTAGTGTGTGTTTTGTTCTTTTGTAACTTATTTTCTATGAAAATGGAAGTGGTGGGATTTTAAGCCCACTTATTTCAAAAAAAAAAAAACGCCCCCTCAAACCTGAAGTTGTCGCATGCGTAGCGCACTTCTGAAATTTTTAAATGCATCAACTGGGAGAGCCTTTGTGAACATATCAGCGACTTGCTCTTTGGTACTACAGTACTCCAATGTCACAACCTTCTGCTTCACTTGATCACGCAAGAAGTGAAAACATATCTCAATGTGTTTGCTCCTCCCATGCATGACCGGATTTTTCGCAAGTTGAATTGTGGATTTGTTGTCGATGTAGATTACGGTCGACTCGAGTTGGGGATGATCTAACTCTTTCAGGAGATTCCTCAGCCATATAGCTTCACATGCACCAGAGACTGCTGCCACGTACTCAGTTTCGCATGATGAAAGAGCGATAATGCTTTGTTTCTTCGAAGTCCACGTGAATGCAGTGGATCCGAGAAAGAACACATGTCCAGTGGTGTTCTTCCTTTCATCTTGATCACCTCCCCAATCACTGTCTGAATAGCCATACAAAATAGCTCCAGCATTTTTAGCATAACACGTGCCAAATTTCAATGTTCTTTTGAGGTACCTGAGAATTCGCTTTGCTGCCAACCAATGTGATGTTCTTGTCTCTTCTATGTACCTACTGACAAGCCTAACTCCATGCACAATGTCGGGTCTTGTGATTGTAAGGTACCTCAGACTTCCAACGGGACTTTTGTAAATTGTTGAATCTACATGTTTTCCATCACTTTCTTTTGTCAACTTCATTCCAGTTGCGACTGGCGTGCAAACATGATTACAATCTGCCATCTTGAACTTCTCGAGTATCTCTTTGGCATTCTTCTTTTGTGAGATGAAGATGCCATCTGGCTGCTGCCTTATCTCAATGCCTAGAAAGTAGGCCATTAGACCACAATCAGTCATCTCAGACCCTTTAAACATAGCTTTCTTGAACTCTCGAAATATGTCGGGTTGCTCCCTGTAAATAAGAGATCATAACATAAATGCAAGCTATTATAACTCCATGCTTGTTCTTCTTCATGTAGAGGGCATGTTCGAATGGGCATTTGACAAATCTCATCTTCTTTATGTATCCATCAATTCGTGCATTCCAAGCACGAGGTGCTTGCTTGAGCTCGTACAATGCTTTCTTCAAACGGTACACCTTATCCTCAGCTCCTCTAACAATGAACCCTTCAGGTTGCTCAACATAGACCTCTTCTTCAAGGACACCATTCAGGAATGTTGACTTCACATCTAACTGGTGAAGGTTCCAATTGTGATGTGCTGCAAGAGAAATTAGCATCCTTACTGTGTCAAGGCGTGCTACGGGCGCAAAGAATTCATCATAGTCAATGCCATCCTTCTGCTTGTATCCTTTCGCAACTAGACGTGCCTTGTGACGATTGATTGAACCATCAGCACCTCTCTTGATTTTGTACACCCATTTGACACCAATTGCCTTCTTGTTTGCCGGCAGCGTGACTAGCTTCCAGGTGTCATTCTTCACAATGGCTTCAACCTATTCATTCATGGCTGTCCTCCAATTCTTATCCTGCAAAGCCTCTTTGAAACTAAGCGGTTCGGTATCGGCATATAGACAAAAGAGGTTGGTTTCATCGCCATCAATTTGGTGTGTACTCGCATAAATATCATTAAGACTTCTAGTTTGTCTGTTGCGTAGGAAACTCCCGCTACTACTGGATGAAGATGATGATCCAGAAGTTGGTGTGTTCGGTTGCTCTAATTGTGGTTGCTGTTGCTGCTCTTCAGTATGCTCCTCTATTAACACCTTCTTTCCTTTTTCTCTTTCAACATTCGTCCATGCTTCATTTTCGTTGAAGATGACATCTCGACTTACCACAACTTTGTTACTTATCGGATTATAGAGCTTTATGCTTTCGATTCTTCACTATACCCGATGAAGATGCACTTCTCGCCACGATCATCAAGCTTCTTTCTTTTTGCTTCTGGAACTTGTGCATAAGCCACACACCAAAATACTCGTAGGTGTGATACAGTCGGATTGTGACCACTCCATGCTTCTTGCGGAGTCATGTTTCTCACGCTCTTTGTCGGACATCTGTTGAGAAGATACACCGTGCATGCTACTGCTTCTGCCCAAAAACCTTTTGTCATGCTTCTTTCTTTGAGCATCGTTCGCACCATGTCGAGAATAGTGTTCTTTCATTCAGTCTCTCCATTCTGTTGAGGAGTATATGCTGTTGTGAATTGCTGACGAATGCCTTCTTGCCTGCAAAATTCTTCAAGCTGTTTGGAGGTGTATTCACCACCTCTGTCAGACCTTAGTGTTTTGATCTTGTAGCCACTTTCATTCTCAACAAGTTTCTTGAAACTTTTAAACACTTCAAAAGTTGCTGACTTCTCTTTCAAGAAATATGCCCATGTCTTTCTACTGAAATCATCAATGAATGTGATAAAGTACTTGTTACCTCCATGTGATACTGGCACCAATGGCCCACATATATCTGTGTGAACCAGCTGTAGCGGTTGTTTCGCTCTCCATGAGCGACCTTTTGGGAATGGAAGGCGATGTTGCTTTCCATGTGTGCACACCTCACACACATGATCCAACTTCTGTATTTCGGGCAAACCATGCACCATGCCCGCTTTTCGAAGGAGTTGAAGTCCACCAAAATTGGGGTGTCCATAACGAAGGTGCCACCTCCATGACTCGTTGTCTTTCACCAATAGACATGTTCCCACGAATGTATTGAGCGTATAGAAAACATTCTATTATTTGACATAGCCACCTTAGCCACCAATTGTCCCTTTGCATCATGAAGAACAAGAGATCTACCTTCTATGTGAATTATGTACCCTCTTTCAAGAAGGTGTCCGATGCTCAAAATATTACTTTTCAAATTAGGGACATAATACACATTGGTGATGTATGCAGTTTTTCCATCCTTTTGTAGAATGTTGATAGTGCCTTTACCTTGCACCGCGAGTTTGGTTGAGTCACCAAGACTAACAGTTCCTTGTATCTCCTCCATGCTTGAAAACAACTCCCTTTTGTCGCACATGTGATTGCTCGCTCCTGAGTCTAGATACCACATGTCATGTTGCTCTTGTGCTTCATCTCGGGCTAAGAGCAATGTCGGATCCTGTTGAGTCGATGCTTCGGCAAAATTCGACTGATCCACTTGTCCAACTGGGTTGCTTCTACAATAAGATGCATAATGTCCATATTTATGACAATTATAACACTGCACTCCTCGACCTCCTCGACCACGTCCATATCTGCCTCTATCGCGGTTGTCATGTGCCTCCCAACTTTCGTCATTCTTGTTGTAATTGTTGCGCCCCCTGCCTCTGCCACGGTCTCAATTACCACCACTTCGACCTCTTAGATTTGTTAGAGTCAAGTTTGACTCTAATACTTGCTCCAAATTCGTTGTTGTCGAAGATGTTTTATTCTTTTGAATTCGTTGCTCGTGTACTTGTAAGGACCCAATGAGCTCTTCAATTGTTAGCTCGTCCAAATCCTTCGACTCTTCAATTGCAACGACTACATGCTCGAACTTTGGATGTAGAGATCGCAGTGCCTTCTCCATCACTCATATATCAGCAAGTTGCTCACCATTTCGCTTCATGTTGTTGATGATGACAAGTAGTCGTGAGAAGTAGTCCTTCGTTTGAGCTGCCTCGAATTCAGCCCGTAATGTTTGGAATCAGATCCTCTTCACTCGATCTACACCAGCAAAATTGTGCTAAGTGTATTCCATGCTTCCTTACTCGATGTTGCTTCTACAACTTTATCGAATGTCCCCTCGTCTAGACCTTGATAAAGGAGAAATAATGCCTTACGATCCTTCTTCCTTTCATCACGCAATTCAGCCTTTCTCTCAGGCGTATATGCATCAAACTCTGCTTGAGTAGCATTGGTGTAGCCATTTGTTGCTATCTCCTATAGGTCTTGACTGCCGAGAAGAGCTTTTATTTGTATCTTCCATCTCTCAAAATTTTCTGTTGTAAGTTTCCGTATTTGGGGGAACAATAAATTTGAGGCCATTTTTTCGGGTATGTGGATCGAACTTTCGCTCTGATACCAATTTGTAGGAGGTAGATAAGAATAGGAAAGTGGTAAGGTGTGGAGTTTAGGCACAAGATAAACACTCAAACAAGTATTTTTATTATCACTCAAAATATAAACGAGATTACAACTCTTTATTTAGAACTCTCACAAATCTCACAAACCTCACACTTCTCAACTCTCTCTAATCTTTCTTCTCTCTTTAGCTACTGCTTTCTTTGCTTTTGTTCTTTGGCTTCTCTTTTTTTGCTTGATTCAAATGAGATGATAAACCTCTCCTTTTATAGCACACAAGAATGGTCTTGAGTTACAAGAGTCATTACTCCATCTATTAATTCTAAAACTCCACTTTTAATTGAATTCTAATGTGAGAGGTTCAAAACAAATGTGAGGTAGAGATGACAAAAGGTGTTACTTTATTAAATACTCTAAAGGTTTCTACCAATTAAACTTTATGTTTGAAACTCCAACAAGTTTAGCATTCAAAATTAAGTTCGTAGGATTATATATTAGCTAGCAACATAAAATCTTGCATAGTGTAGCTAGCAACACCCGTAGATTCATCCTCCCCAATAGTAACTAGACTCAATTTTGAGGCGATTTTGAGAGAATTGCAAAGTGAGACAAAGTGTGTAGTGAATAGGTTTCGATCAATAGAAATAGGAGAGAGAAACTGAACAAATGACGCGTGGCAAAATGCAGATGGGATCGATAGGGGTACCTTTAAGGTTTTGATGACGAATCCATCTCCAATATTCATGACCTCACATGGAGAGATCCAATTCAAAAAAAAATTCTCAATCAAACGGTAGAGACACTACTAGATTTATCAAAATAACTTACCAAAACACCATACAAAGAAGCTCTGTTAAGGGAGCACACAGATCGGCCTAATGGAGCAGATAAAGAGATTACGATGGTTTCACATGGCGAAAAAGAGATTGAGAAAGCTATAAACAAGACAAAATCAGATACAAAATTATCTTTCTCTGACTGTTACCAATGTGGGGAAAAGGGGCACATTGTCAGAATTTTCAGAAATCCGATAATTTGTTTGAGCTGTAATAAAACAAGACACAGATCTTAGAAGTATAGAATCGATTCTCAAATCCATTACAAGAGAGAAAGGAGAAACATAGAACATACTTAACACAATCTATCATATCTGGGGAGATCGAGAAACAACCATAAACGAGAATAAATATTTCACATCTTGAGTGTGAGGTAACGAAAGATCACTAGGCAAAGATGAATGGTGCCAGGGTCTTGATTTTTGAAAACACGCCATCGTCTGAGGCAATTGAAGAAAACTTCAAGAGATGTGTGATAATTCAAACAAGACAACATACACTAGAAATAGGATGGAGACCGCCTGGCTCCTAATTGTCCATGAAAAATGGCGGATTACTCTGAATAAAACGTGTTAGTGGAGGGGTCGGGATGGTGGAGAGACATGATGCTGCGAAAGGAGGTGACAAGAATAGATGATGCCAACCTTAGAACATACCCATGGAATTGCTCGTATGAGAATGGATACAGATTGAGAAGTAGATGAGTTAAGGTCATTGGATTTCCCCATAAATTGTGGTCTAAAGTAGAATTTGACAAATTAGTGAAGGAGTTTAGGGTGATACTTAGAATTGATCCTGGTACACTCAATTTCACCTCATTAAAAGAAGACATACTTAGGTTAGGTGTATGTGAAATTGAAGATATACCGGTTATGAAAGAAGTGATTTACAAAAACGATAGAAATAAGAAATGCCGGACAAAAGTGAGATTTGAATTTGATATGGCTTTAGATCAGAATATTGAAAACAACAAAAGAAAAAGCGGGTTAGAAAAGACTTACCAAAACCAATCTCACCTGACCCTTCTAACTATCAATCTAAGCCAAATGACATGGAGGCAGGGAATCAGGGAGATGACTTTAATGATGATGAATATGACTTTGAGATAGAGGGGGAGAATCAGACAATGAGAAATGGTGAAGGGGTGAATGAGAATAGCTAAAATGTTGATATCAGAGGGCAAGATGACTTAGTAGAATATCAAGCAGATGCAACTAACAAAAACAAAGAGAACGAGATGTTGATTTTTAAAGAAGTACCAGTAATCGTTGAAGTTGGGGAGGCATCTAAAGAGATGGCCTGTCCTATTGAGAAATATAACAACTGGAAAATGATTGAGATGAAAGATAATGAAAAGGAAAACACAAAAGGAGTGAAGAGCCAACACAGTCTGTGGTGGAAAAGATAGAAAGGACAATGAAGGGGGATATATAAGGGGAAAGAATAGATGGAAGTGTTGAAATTGAGACATCAATTCTAATAAATAAAGTTTGGACTACGTGTTATATGATTACTACGTGTCACATACTGTCACATAATATTACAAGGAGTAATATATGGATATGTCAAATAATGTGATTAATTGATATTCAGTGGCATTATACGTATTTCACTAAGATTTTGGACACAAATTTATAAATAATTTAAGTAAATTAATTATAATTATTAATGGATCAATTATGATTAATTAAACTATATATTGGTGTTAATGTAAAGTCAGAAATATTGTTTGAGCTAAATCCAACTCAAATTGGATCAAAGCCCAAGCAAAACAACACAAACACAAGTCTATTGCGGCCGCGATAAGATCCTTTGCGGCCACAATGGAATATGGAGATTTGGCAATAATTTTCTGAATTTTCAGAAGATCCATTGCGGCCGCAAGAGACTTGACAGATTTCCTGCCAAGTCTATTGCTGCCGCAATGAGATTCATTTGCGGCCCAAAGAGACCTATTCCAAGGCAGTTTTTTACTACCTAGATTTACCTTTATCTTTTTTTATTGGATATTATAGCTATCATACCAAATTCGTGAAAATATTTACAGTATTGAATATTATAATTTGGAAAAAAATTGGAGAGAATGTAATTTCAAATATTTCATGAATATTTGATAATTAATTTGATATCTTTCCAAGATACACTAACGCCTCTATAAATAGCGTTGGGTCTCCATCCATTCACAACATTTTTCGTTGAATAGAAAATTCCCGATTATCGACATAGGACACATGTATTGTGCAGAGCCACTTGTCTTATTCCAGTAAAAGATATACTCCATTAATACCGTTTGTTATTTTGGAGAAAAGAAAGGCACCGAGATATACGTGGATGGAATCGCTAGCGCACCAAGTCACGCATCCGCACTTTCGCTGCTAGAGGGAGTTAGTTGAAAGAACATGCGTACAAGGGAGACCGTATGGGTGGAAGGTAAGTACCGCTTCAGCACTAGTTTTATTTATTCCGAACATGTAGCACGAAGATTATTCGATTTGTAGCAATTGTTTTTCATAATTTAGGGATTTTGGTATTTTGGCTCAAACCCTAAATGAATTGCACCAAACTAAGTCCATCATGCGGTATCTGAGCCTACTCTGTTTCTCGTGTTTGGAATTTGGTAATTTACTCAAAAATATAGAATTTAATTGTTGCATATTGTTTTTGGCTTTTTTGAATTTGTTAATTAATTATTTTGGGCATTTTTAAACAAAAATTGAATTTTGTCGAATTCTTCGCTTTTAATGCGAATTTATATTGATATTAGTCAAATTATGTATTTATCAATATTTAGAATAATTATTTGTACAAATAAAGTTGATTTTAAGAAAGAAATGCATAATTTAAGTCATAAATTCGAAACAGATAATTCCATAATGGTTTATTACCAAAATAGGGAAATTGTGATGTGAATTGTTCTCTATTGCAGCCACAAAGATCTCCATTGCGGCCGCAACACTATATGGTAATGTGCTATGTTTTGGAAATTGTGTTGTTTTCTGGAAATCCAGAGAACAAATTGAATTGACAGGATATATTGCGGCCACAGCGGCCTGTATTGCGGTCGTAATGATTTTGGAATATGGTACAAACATTGAATTGAATGGTTTATTTTGCCATTTTTTCTAAATTTTTTTTTCTGTTAATTAGGAGTAGTTGTAAATTAATTTTGAATTAAGATATATATATATATAATTATATTATATATAATTACAATTAATTTTGACTACAAAATTAATACTATTTTATCTTAATATAGAATTTAGCTATTATCTATAATTGGTATAAATACTAATAAAAGAGAAGATAAAATTGCTAAATTCTAAAAGGATGACATTTAAGATTATAATATTGTATTAATGCTATTTAGTAATTTCTAAAGGTTTTAGTAAATACTAAATATGTTTAAAGTCTATATTTTATAAAATATGTACATGTATTTTATTGACAATAGAAAATTGGTTAATTCTAATTTAAAGTTCCTACTGGGTAATAAATATATATACATATGAATGACGAGTAGTGCCCTTTTAGTATACGTCATAATGTAGACTTTTACACGATTTTAATCTATTCAAAAGCAATTAGAAATACATGCCTCATCTTGTTAAACGATATTGTTCGCTTGCGAACACTATCGCTAAAGTTGCAAGCAAGATGACCCATGAAAAGTAAAAGGACGTGTATTAACAACAAATTGTTAATCTCTCCCTTCGGAGGATTAATGTATTAAGTAGTTGTTGATACACGTAAAGTAAGGTGCATAAACAAAAGTGATGAGAAACTACGTGCTAGTGATGTATAGCAAGGCATTTGAGGCATGGTACCTAAGTAGTCCACTTGTGACTCACCTCCCTCAGTTGATTGGCCTGGTCACTAGTACGTAGGTATGTTAATTGGACCCATCAACAAGAGCGGAAAAATGGCTCATTTGTACTTGTGCATAACACCAAAATACCTAAGAGTATTGACCGCTTCTGTCGGGGCCTCATATTGGATAGTATTGATGGTTAAAATGTAATTAATGAAGATATTTTTAGAGTTCTTTGGTCAATGCCTTTTGAATAGACTACAAAATCATGATTAAGGATTAAATTATGACATATAATTACATGATTAAACACATATTTTTAACATAAGACTTTCGAGTTATCATTTATCTTGCATGACAAATGTGATAATCCTTAAATTTCATGTAATCATTAATCGACCTAAAGGAAGATAATGATTATCATGGGAGATTATTGTGATGTTTAATTGTCAAGCATAAGACACGTAACAAGTGTGGTGATGAATACAATTCTCATATGATCATTTATCTGTCCCAATGAAAGAGTAACTATGATCAATTATCGTCAACACTGAATTGCTATTACAAGATACATAAAGTAAATGATATCATCGAAAAATGGTTTGTTAAAGGAATCGAATATCTTGTTGGATAATATGTATAAAGTTGTAATTGAAAATGATGTGAAATTTATTCTTCTTTTGTTAGCTTAAAATGAAAAGAATGTTGCCTAAAGTTGAATGGATAAAGAAAAATGACATTTGATCATAAAAAATTTTCAAGTAAAGAAATACACTTTATTCAAAATGAAATAAAGTGAAAAGTAATTGAAAAATAGATGATCATGTCATTAAAGTTTTGAATTCAAAATCAAAAGATCAAGGGGAAAAATTGAAGTGAAGGTCAAATTACAATATTAATATTCATATAAACTTGTTTTGATTAAGAATAACAAGGCATATTAAATATATTCTTAACAAAATTCGTTTGTATAAAACAAGAAAGCAAAATGATCTGATTAGTAAAATAACAAGTATGCTGCAAAAAAGTGTAAAGATTGGTTTAACAATTAAGGAGTTAATTTTTTATGCATTATAATGAAGTAAAATGACTTGATTAGTAAAATAACAAGTATGCTGCGAAAAGAACTGAAATGAAGGCATATAAGGTTGTTTTGGAAAATTGAAAAATTTGAATTTATGTCATATAAAAGGTTAAAGATATCATCCTTTAAGAAAATTAAAAGTCCCAAACTTTGAACTGTCTAAGCTTAAAATTTGTTTAAAAAAACATGATAATTAAGTAAGGACGAAAAATGTATAAAATATATATATCACAATTATATTTTTATTTCTAATTAAGACAAGTATAACGTTTACATAATTTGAAATAGAAACTTATTCGTCATGATTCAAAATAGGCAATTTTTCAGAGCACTTTTGTAAAGCCTATCATTTGTGAATATTTTACAAAATTTAATGCAAAAGATTTTTGGATAAAATTAACCATCAAAGTTGTTACACATATGACCAAGTTTTGGTCAAAAGGAACTTTGTCAAAACCAACAAAATGATAAAATGTGAATTCAACAAGAGTGACAAATGTCAAATAATACAAAATATCTATAATTCATTTAATATGGATAATAGAAATGGATAAGAGTATTAGTTTGACACCTGATATAGATATGGATACGTATTAATATCATCATCTAAGTTAGACTTCTGTAGTATAATAGATTTTAAATGAATTTGCATCACTTATATTGTCGAATTTTATTCGCAATAAATGAAAATATAATGATGTGATTATATTTACATATAAAATCTATGATAATAAGTCTAAAGTAGTATTGCAGCATAAGATGATATATATTCACTAAATCCAACTTGCTTAAACCATAAAATGATTTGAATGTATATTTGAATCTCTAAGGAATATGGGTACGTTCAAATAATGTTAGACTTTTTAATAATCATGAATTATTAAAGATGTTCAAATTGAACAAAAGGAATAATAAGTTGTCAATTGAATAAATTCCTCCAAAGAAATTATTACAAACCTACAAAACACAATTAATTGAAACTTTAGATTTTTTTGAGGACGTCATTTGAATAAATTCCTCCAAAAAAATTATTACAAACCTACAAAACACAATTAGTTGAAACATTAGATTTTTTGAGGACGTACAGTTTGTGGGGACGTAGATTTTTTAAGATTAAAGATTTTAACAATGCCCATAAATTAATTTTCCGAAAATGAAGACATGAATTAGAATAAATCCTGGGCCTTCGCTCGGCTTTTTATTCTAATTCGAGTCAAGACCAGTAAGAATATGTTTTGGGACCTTCGTTCTGATCATGTTCACAATCTGGTCAAGGCTATATATCGGAAAATGAATCTCGGGATTTATTAAAGTCTATTAATCATCTTTCCGAAAAAGGAGACATGAATTAGAATAAATCCTAAGCCTTCATTTTGCTTTTTATGGTCAAGGTTTTCATGACCTTCGTTCGAACCATTTTCAGAATATGGTCAAGGTTATATATCGGAAAATAAATATTGAGTCAATTAATCATTTTTCGAAAAAGAAGACATGAATTAAAATAAAATCTTGGGCCTTTGCTCGTTTTTATTCTAATTCAAGTCAAGATCAGCGAGGATATGATTTAGGACCTTCGTTCTAATCATGATCACAATCTGATCAAGGTTGTATATAAAAAAAAATCTTTTATTAATAGGCAAACTCCATCTCAAATAAGAGACTCAATTAATGACACATAGACCCAAAACAAGTCCAAATAGATGCATTGCTTCTAGAAATAATTTTGGCTATAAGCCCATGGATGTTTCGGAATAGGAAAACTTGTGTTGTTAAATGATGATTCAGTTAAATACTCAAAAGTACATTAAATAATACATACACTAGAAGAAAAAAGGCTTTTAGCAAGACCTATAAATGTTACACAATCCTCATATATGTCTAGCTAAATTTCTTAGCAACACTAAGCCATGTTTTGTTAAATGTAATCTAGCAAGGTGCTTTAGCAACATTAATTTGTGATGTGGGTGAAGATAAATTAATAGTGTTGCAAGTTAGCAAGAGAACATTTATTGAGCTATTACAAAACCAATTGATTTTGTTGTTTATCTTTTGCTGTTGCGCATTTTTCTTTTATTATTGTCAATAGCAAGACTAATTAGTTTTGCTGTTGAACTCCCCTTTATGAATACAATGGCATTTGAGTAATTTCACATTTTCATAACTTTTTCTTGCAACATCTGACTGCAACACTGGAGATTAATATAGCAACATATTAGAAAGAGCTAAATCTGAAATATGATATACAAAAGCGGATATAATAAACAAAATTTCAATATGAAATATATTAGAACAAATGGATTTGTTATACAAAATATGCAAAATTGAACTCCAATGTGATGAACAACACCAGCTGATAGTACCTTTAATAAACTATCCTAAAACATACAATATCATTCCCAACTATCGATCCTATGAAGAACTTCACGCACATTGTTATCAACAATAATTCCTTCGGCATCTGATCTAACCCAGTTTTGACTTGAACTCTCTACCACATATTCCAATAAAGCTGCATGATACACTTGGTATTCTACATCTTCCAACTCATCATTACCTGTATGATGAATTTTATCGGGTATAAAGTACGTCAATTTTACTTAAAATGAATTTCATTAGTACATTATTTATGCCATTTATCACATTTTTAGTTAGAACCACTGACTAAGTCAAATAAAAAAGAACAAAAAAATTCCCCTTTTTCTAATGTCATTAGCCTTGTCGCAGGTAGATTTCCCCCAACGCAATTAAATAAAAAAAAGAATAACTCTTCTTTTCATAACTTAAGGCTTTCCTTTTCACAGGGATTGGCACTAACTAGCGCTTGGGAGCTAAGGCATTTAGAATTGGTGCAATAATTAAGTTGAATATTTGTTCTTTGTGTCAGATATGGACCAAATTGGAAAACGACATTTAGAAGCTTATTTAAAATTACAGTCTAATAATCATACAGACGTGCAGTGAGTTATATACTTGAATATAGGTCTGACATTTCAAGATTGTCAGTAAACAGAACTAAATTTAAAATTGCTTTAAATTATAGAGTAACCTGATTCACCAATAATTTATCTCAAAAAAAAGAAAAACTGATCCACCAAGGAAACCGTTATACTAGTGCAATTGCTTTGACACCACTCTGTAAAGCTCCACCATTCTTAAATTATTATTACGCAATTGATCACAAAATGAGTTCTCTATATATATGTAATATGACAACTTGATCATTGTTTATGATCTAACAAAAAGAGGGAAGCATGTGTAGTTAAATATACCTGTATGATAAACATCTCGAGGCTTCAGCAATGGAGCCCTCCGGTCATGCTCTATTACGCACATAAGACTTTAATTCTCCAAGAAACCTACAGAAAATTGTACTTGCATTAATTTCATATTGTATATTATAGAATATAATATCTAAATAAAATACTTCAATTATACCTTTCTACGGGGTACATCAACCGAAATTGATTTGGACCTCCAAGCAAGGCCTCTTCGACTAAATGGATTACCAAATGCACCATGATAGTGAAAAAACCTGGTGGATATATCATCTCTAAATGACAAAGTGTTAGTTTAATTCGAGCTTCAAGTTGTAAAAGTTTGTCGGGATAGAGAATCTTTGCACACAACTCTCTAAAACAACTACATAATTCAAGCAATACTTCTGTTACATTTTTGGGTAACAACCCCCTTATGGCAATAGGAAAGAGCTGTTGTATTAGAACATGACAATCATGGGTCTTGAGTCCAATCAATTTTCATTGCGGCTCTTTTACACAACTTGAAATATTACTAGCATAACCAGCAGGGAGCTTAATTTCTCGAAGCACTCGACAAAACTTCTTCTTCTCTTCTCGGGTCAATGTGTAACAAGCAGGAGGTAAATAGTATTTCTTTCCAGGTCGTGCCTGGGGGTGCAGATCTTCTCTAATACCCAAAACTTTAAGATCATGTCAGGCATTTAAGTTATCCTTTGTCTTATCTGGTTGTGCAATTGTTGTCCCGTAGATATTTTCACTAACATTCTTTTGAGTATGCATGGTATCTAGGTTATGTCTAAGCAAATTTGTTTTCCAATAGGGTAATTTAAAAAAGATGCTAATTTTCTTCCAGGTTTTTGAATTTTTGAAATCAATGATCTCTTCTTCCATTTGGGAGAGAACAGTAGAACCACTAGGAGGAGCAGGAGGATGCCTGAACTCTTCAGTACCATCAAATAACTCTTTGTCATAATGGTACTTATGGTTAGGATCAAGGAAACGACGATGACCCATGAAACAATACTTATGACCATTTGGCAACCAAAACGAGCATGTTCCAATGTTGCAATTTGGACACCCATATTCACCTTGTACACTATACCCAAATAGATAACCATATCCAGGAAAATCACTAATGATCCACAAAATGCAAACGCGCAGAATAAATGTTTCATCAAGGGATGCCTCATATGTTGACATACACATCTATTTTCTGGTTGCAAAAACACATCTATTTTCTGTCCAGGTCTAGTTGGACCAGGAATGAGCAATGTAAGGAACAAAAATGACTTTTTCATGCACAACCATGGAGGTATGTTGTACGGGATTAATACAACAGGCCAACAAGTATGTTGTGAATTCAACATACTAAATGGATTGAACCCATCAGATGCTAACCCTAGTCTAACATTACGAGACTCAATTGAAAAATCATTATGCTTATTGTCAAAATCTTTCCAAGCATTAGAGTCAGCTGGATGCCTTAGCACCCCATTTTTTGTGCGCTTTTCTGAATAATGAGGCAGTTTCTTTACACATAAATAACCTCTTGAGTCTAGGTTTCAATGGAAAGTAACGTAGCACTTTGGCAGGGACACCCTTCTTCTTTTTTGCTGTATTGTTACAAGTACCAGTGCCAACCTTCCATCGAGATGCACCACAAACAGAACAAAAGTCATCATCAGTAGTATTCTTCCAGTATAGCTGACAATTTTGTGGACAAGCATGAATTTTTTCATAACTAAGACCTAACTTGGCCAATAGTTTTCGAACTTGAGCAAAATACTTTGGTAATTTCTCACCATTTGGGATGACAAGGCGCAAAATTGCAAGTAAATCAGAAAAAGATTTGTTGGTCCATTTGTTTGTGGTTTTAGTGTATAATAAGAGCACCAGTAATGATAATTTGGTCAACTTGCAACCATCCCATAGAACTTCATCAGTCTCTTTCAGTAATTTATAGAATGTTTCAGTTTCCATATTTGTCCCTGGTATATTACATTCCATAGGATTTGGTACATTGGTGGTTGGCTCAGCTTTCCCAGATGCATCGTGAATTAATTGATCCATGTCAACATGAATCCATGAATTTCCCTCCACTGGATTATTAGAGCTCTCACCAACAGATTCCCCATGAAAAGTCCACTCTTTATAACCACGCAAAAAACCATTGCAAACTAGATGATCATAGACAGATGCTCAATCAAGTATGAAATGGTTAACACACTTCACACAGGGACAAGGAATTTTACCATTAGATGGCAGATTTGTAAAAGCAATGTTAAGAAACCTCTGAACACCATCCATGTAATTAGCACTGCCTCTTTTGCAATTGAGCAACTCTTTAGCTAAATTGAAATCCATCTGATACAAATTATTAAGAATAATGGTCAGAATAAATTTTAAGAAGCACAAAAGATCCTTTATTTCAGAAGGCATTTGAATAACACAGAAATGCTAGTACCACTCCTTTCAAAGTAAATGAATTATATAATCAACTAAATTTCACCGAGTATAAACTGGACTGGTAGGGAGGGATCCACCGAGCGCAGCAAAAAGTACTCGAGGTTGGGAGGGAAATCAAACAGTAATCAATTAAATACAATTATCAAACACTAATCAATCTTAAAAACTACAGTCGTTGTGGAGTTAAGCAACAAAAATGACACTTTTTGTGGTTGTTTGACTAAGGATCAAGGTATCATTCATAAAATTCATTTGCATAGGTAACAGGCTGGGATATTCATAAAATTCATGGGCCTTAATTTAAGCAAAAGTTCAACAAGAGAAAATTGCACAAAATTGATATTTCCCCATAACTTCTACATTCATAAACACAAAAAAAACTTTTATGTGTACGTGTCATATATTTTTTATAATTCAAGTTCTAGCATATACAATTATTTAATACTGTATTGTTCTACAAGGTGATATAGTTTCAGTTTAATATGCAATCATCCTCGGGTAGCTAGTTCAAGCATAGAATTACACATTTGATGTGCAAAGATAAAACAAAAACATGCATGAAAATACATGATTTCATAAGCTGTATTGTTCTACAAACACCTCGCACAAACACATAAATTTATATGGTAAAAAGGTATAGAAAGTCCAAAACTCTCCAACAAAAAGATTATATATCTTGAAGAATCCATCATACATGTAACCCTTGCTTTTGCAAAATAGGATAAAAAATCAGTTAATCTAATTAACTGTACATATCTTCTTTAATCAAAATTCAAGCTCCTATATTAATTAGACATGTTTAGTAGATTAATATTCAGGAATCTCGCAACAAGCACCATTGGAATTCAACAAGGTCATGAAGGCACCTGCGATAGGATGAATTAATTGGTCACACACTTCTACTGTAATTAAGACAAACATGGATTTTGCTTCTCTTCCATCTGAGTTGCTCACTGTCTCGGGGTATTCATCCATTTGCTTCTGTATCGCCAACTGACACAGACAAATACAATTTATTCATCAACCACCTAACTTAGTGTTTCAACATTCATCAACAACTCAATAATCATCAACAAATAAATTATTCAAAATGAATGTTACTGCTTACTGCAACTTCTTCATTTACAAAAGTGCCGTCCTTGCATTTATGGGTTGCTAGGTATATCTCAGCTCGGTTTGGTTCTCTTTTCTCTGGATCATTCATTTGTTGTGAAGTTAAGTCATAAAAAAAGTAACCAACTGATATTCTTGTTTGAAATGAAATAGTGTAACAAATAAATACACAATAAATATATTCTTCTAAATAAATCAATTTTGAAATGGGTCCAGTGATTAATTTGTGTTTACCATCTCATGAGCATGACGTGCAAAACTCTTCGTCCCTGCAGTATGAGCGGTTTTTTGCATGGCTCGACCTCTTTTATTGCGTTCGCTCACTGCCTACATTTCACATAAGCATTTCTAATTAATTCACACAAAAAACATAGACAATCATCATGACCAATGGTATATTGCACCGTACCTTTCCCTCGGGAGATGACCAATATGAGACAAGACTGATCCATTGGTCTGCAATCACACCTTCAAGTACATTTTTAAACATGTCCTCTATACGAGCATTCTCATCAAAATACATACCCTTCAGAGTAGACTTGTATTGAGTCCATTTATGATTGAGTGAAGTAAGAATCAACTTTTCACACTCAGACTTGTAAATGAACTTCGACTACAATGCGAAAGACAAGTTAAGAAACATACAGCTCATGTCAAGAAATGTCAGAAAAGCTAACCAAGAGATCATATAACTGAATATTAACTAAAATTAAAATAATATTTTATATATACCTTTATTAAGCGAAGAATACATGGCATAGCAACCTTTTTAAGAAGTTTCCAATTGTTATAACTTAGACTGCATACTGTGTCATTTCTTGCTATAGTTCCCAAAAATTGACCCAAGACACCAGCTTCTGAGCCGATCGGCTGGAACATGGAATTTTCTTTCACGACTAGCCTATGTCCAGGCTCTAATTGCCAAAGATGGCAAAGAAGGGTTTTGCCCCTGGTGCATCTTTTTCCCTCATTATCTTGTTTTAAGACATTGAAATCATTAAGATCTTGTGCAATTTCTTAAGTATAACAATCAATTATTATGACAAAAAATAAATACCTTCAATAACAACTTCAACACCACCAGAGGGCAGTTCAGATTCCATGGTGAGTTCAACTTGTACATTATGTGTGCTTTGTTGAGGCATGTACTCCTCAGTGTTGTTCACAGTGTGAGAATTATTAATTATGGATTAAAGTCTAGCCCATAATTAATTAAAGATTGATGGCCCAGTCCAATTAGAGTAATCTCTTGATTAATTATAGCCATTGGATGGAGCCTCCTCATTGCATCTATTAATCTTTGGTGGCTGAGATTAAATAGAACTCTCTAATAAGGAATGTCCTCTCTCTCCTATGCCATAACAGAAAACATAATTGTAAAAACGTTTTTTGCTCTTGACTGAAAGGAGACCACCATCCTAGAGCACAATAGAAAGAGAGAGAAACATCTCCTTGTGCAGGAAATCAACTCTCTTCAAGGAAGGTTGTAAGGAGGGCTGCACAACAAGGAAAACACGCAAGGTGCAGAAAATTCCAGCAAGACGTTGGTGCAGTTTTCTTGAAGTTTCTCATCCGAAAAAGCACTTCTCGCAAGGAGAAATTATAGCAATCATGGACAAAGGTAAACCCCTATATTAGTGTTAATTTTATAGAGGTTTTTGGTGATTTTATGGAATTCTAAAGGTCCTAAAGGCTGCTCACTAATTGATTGACCTTTCCGCATTATAGATGATTAAAGATGATAATTGTTTATTAAAGTTGAATTGTTATGTGATATGAATTATTGCAAATATCATATTACATGTGGTATCAGAGCATGGTTGAAGAATTCCATAAAATTCCATGAAAGTTTGATGAATTGCTTAATTTAGGGGCCAATAACGGTTTTCGGTTCAATTGAACTTTTTCTTCATAATTTTGATTGCCAAAGTGATTGGATTATGAGAAATAGTTTGAATTATGGATAATCAAAATATTTAGGCCAAATTCCAGTTTCATGGTTGAAAGAATTGATCAGAACAGTAGAAAACGAGAAATTCTTTGAAAAGATGTCAAGATCGTTAATAACGATCTAGAACGTTATTAACGATCATATATCGTTAATAACGATCAGTGTTAATTTTCAAAAATTTTGAACTGAATTGAGATCGTTAATAACGATCATGAACGTTAAATAACGATCTCCACTGGAGTTTTTGATTTTTTTTTTTATTTGGGTTGTATAGTTCGTTATTAACGATCAGAGTTCGTTAGGTAACGATCTCCACTGTTGATTCTACCCAAATTTATTGAAATATTTTGATTTTGAGCCGAATAATTATGGTTAATATCTAGTTATATATTAATGATAATGGTACCCTATATTAACGCAAATATAACTAGTTTATTATGAATTTACATAATTTTTATTGGATAGTCCAAAGATTATCACAAATTGTGTTTATTCAAAATTAAGTGGTGTTTTAATTATTAAGTTAGTAGTTGATCATCCAAAGATGACAATTTGAACTAACGACAATTGAATACCAATTAAAGAATAGAATTAGAATAGATATATTATAGTTATATTATTTATTCATTAAAGTTTTTAATATGGTAATAAGCCCCAAAGGGTAATTATGATATTAATTTTAAAGTAGTTGTTTCTTCCGAATCTGAGTTTAAGTTATAAAATAGGAATTAAAGTGTTCACCTTAAAGTTTCCTATTTCTAAGTCAATTATATGATCTAATTAAAGTTTTTCCTTGTCCTTTCTTTTATGGAATTTAGCTCCATTCCCTGTCTCAATGCAATCGCATGCAAGTTCTGTGGTTGTCTATAATGGACTTAACTTTGCTGAATGGTCTGAGCAAGTGAGTTTCCATCTTGGGGCGCTAGACCTAGATCTGGCATTACTGGAAGACAAGCCACCGGCACTAACGAGGACCAGTTTAACTGCTGAGAAAAATCTCATGAACAACTGGATTCGTTCTAACAGGTTGTGCCTCATGTTTATGAAAATGACTGTTGCGGGGAACATTAAAGTTTCGCTTCCCGAAGTTGAGACAGCTAAGGAATTTATGGAAGAGTTAAAGAAAAGATCCAAAACTGCTGACAAATCATTAGCTAGTACACTTATGGCTCAACTTACCACCATGAAGTACGATGGTAAGAGTACTATGCATGATCACATTTTGGAGATGACTTCCCTAGTTGCCAAACTCAAAACTATAGGTATGACAGTTGATGACTCTTTTGTTATTCAATTCATCATAAACTCATTACCGAAAGAAGTTTATGGTCCGTTCCACATGACTTATAATCTGAACAAGGATGTGTGGACATTAAATGAATTGACTAATCAATTAATTGAGGAGTCGAGGCGTCTTGGACCGTATAAGCCTCACACTGTCAACTTTGCAAATGATCATGAAGCGGGTAGTTCTAAAGGCAAATCATCAAGTTCTAAAGGCAAGAATAAAAGTAACTCTGCCATGAAAGTTGGAGCTAAGGGTAAGTGTCACTTCTGTCACAAGACGGGACACATTAAGAAAGATTGCCCGAAGCGTAAACAGTGGTTCGAAAAGAAAGGTATGAATAATACTTTTGTTACATATGAATCACATTTAATTGATGTTCCAAAGAATACTTGGTGGGTTGATTCAGGTTCTACTACTCACATTTCTAACAACTTACAGGGATTTCTTTCGATCCAAACCACAAACCACGCAAGTGAGCGGTTCGTGATAATGGGAAACAAGTCTAAAGTTCCAGTAGAAGGTGTTGGTACATACCGACTTGTAATGAAAACTGGTTACTATTTGGACTTGTATGATTGTATGTATATTCCGTTATTTTCGAGGAACTTGTTATCTATCTCGAAAATGGATAATTGTATGTATACATTTAAATTTGGATCTGGATTGTTTAGTGTGTATAAAGATAATTGCTTAATTGGTAATGGCAGTTTGATTGATGGTTTATACAAATTAGATTTAAATGATGATTATGTGAAATCCATTAATGAGAATTACAATGTTGGAATGAAAAGAGCTTTCATTGATGAAAAATCTGCTTATTTGTGGCACAAACGCTTAGGTCACATATCAAAAGAGCGTATTCAACGACTCGTAAAATGTGATGTATTGCCGAGTCTTGATTTTACAGATTTAAATGTGTGTATTGATTGTATTAAAGGAAAACAAACAAAGCACACAAAGAAAGGTGCCACTCGTAGCAGTAATTTATTAGAGATAATACATACCGATATTTGCGGTCCATTCGATGTTCCCACTTTTAATAGTGAAAAGTACTTCATCACTTTTACAGATGATTATTCACGTTATGGATACATTTATCTACTTAATGACAAGTCTCAATCATTAGAAGCTCTTAAGGAGTTTATAACAGAGGTTGAGAGACAGTTAGATAAACGTGTAAAAATCATTCGTTCTGATCGTGGTGGTGAATTTTATGGAAAATATACCGAAGCAAGTCAAAATCCTGGTCCATTCGCTAAGTTTTTAAAAGAACGTGGTATAGTTGCACAATATACGATGCCCGGTACACCGCAACAGAATGGTGTAGCCGAACGCCGTAATCGTACATTAATGAATATGGTTAGAAGTATGTTAAGTCATGCTAATATACCTAAGTCTTTGTGGATGTATGCATTGAAAACTGCCGTGTATTTATTGAATCGGGTTCCAAGCAAAGCAGTGGAGAAAACTCCATTTGAATTGTGGACTGGAAGGAAACCGAGTTTAAGGCATATACATGTGTGGGGTTGTCCTGCTGAAATACGGTTGTACAATCCAAATGAAAAGAAATTGGATTTTAAAACTATTAGTGGGTTCTTTATTGGTTATCCACAGAAATCAAAGGGGTATATGTTTTATTGTCCTAACCATAGTACGCGTATAGTTGAGTCGGGAAATGCTAAATTCATTGAAAATGATGAGTTTAGTGGGAGTTCTTCAATTCAGTCCAATGCTGAAATTAATGAAATAAATGAGCAAATTATAGAAACATTGCCCATTGAACCAGTGGTACAAGTTCCAAATGTTGCTATGCGACATTTTAATGTTCGGAATGATGTTCCAATAAATGAAGAAGAACAACCTCAAGACGATCAACCAAATGTAACCAATGAGCCATTAAGAAGATCCGTGCGTGAGCATAGATCGGCTATTTCTGATGATTACTTGGTTTATTTACAAGAGTCTGAAATTGATTCTAGAATTGAAGATCCTACGACTTATAAAAGGGCGTTAGAATCCAAAGAATCGCAACAATGGATTGATGCTATGAAAGATGAGTTAAATTCTATGGCACAGAATGATGTATGAGATTTGGTTGAATTACCTAAAGGATCCAAATCTGTTGGATGTAAATGGATCTACAAAATCAAGTATGATCAAAATGGTAATATCGAAAAGTACAAAGCCCGATTAGTTGCCAAAGGATTTACTCAAAAAGAAGGCATTGATTATACAGAAACTTTTTCCCCGGTTTCTAGAAAAGATTCGTTGCGCATTATTCTGGCATTAGTGGCTCATTATGATCTTGAGCTACATCAAATGGATGTCAAAACAGCGTTCTTAAATGGTGAACTTAATGAAGAAGTGTATATGGATCAGCCTGTAGGTTTTTCAATTAGTGGGAGTAACGGTGAAAACTTGGTATGTAAATTGAAAAGGTCAATATATGGACTAAAA
Organism: Eleocharis quinqueflora; assembly: GCA_964058865.1. Classification (NCBI taxonomy): domain Eukaryota; kingdom Viridiplantae; phylum Streptophyta; class Magnoliopsida; order Poales; family Cyperaceae; genus Eleocharis; species Eleocharis quinqueflora. Next base: position 217,706 of record CAXKVX010000527.1, read on the forward strand.
CAAGCTTCCCGTCAATGGTATCTCAAGTTCAATGACATTATTACTTCTTATGGTTTTAAGGAAAATGTTGTTGATCGTTGTATATACATGAAGGTTAGTGGGAGTAAGATTATATTTTTGGTCTTATATGTTGACGATATCTTATTGGCAACTAATGATTTAGGTCTTCTAAGTGATACAAAAAGATTTCTTTCAAAACATTTCGAAATGAAAGATATGGGTGAGGCAAACTATGTGATTGGGATAGAAATATTCCGGGATCGTTCACATGGTATATTGGGTTTGTCTCAAAAGGCCTATATTAATAAAATTCTTGAAAGATTTCGAATGGAAAATTGTTCAGCAGGTATTGTTCCAATTCAGAAAGGTGATAGTTTCTCGGAGCTTGATCAATGTCCTAAATCTGAATTAGAGAAGGAACAAATGAAAAGTATTCCATATGCATCAATTGTTGGCAGTCTCATGTACGCACAGACCTGTACAAGACCAGACATAAGTTTTGCTGTAGGTATGCTCGGGAGATACCAAAGTAATCCCGGTATGGAGCATTGGAAAGCAGCAAAGAAAGTGATGCGTTATCTTAAAAGGACAAAAGATCATATGTTGACATATAGAAGATCTCATGAACTGGAGGTCATTGGGTACTCAGACTCGGACTTTGCCGGATGCAAAGACACGAGGAAATCCACTAATGGTTTTCTCTATTTATTGGCCGGAGGAGCAATATCATGGAAAAGCGCCAAACAGTCGATTATAGCTACTTCGACTATGGAGGCTGAATTCGTAGCTTGCTTTGAGGCTATGGTTCAAGGTTTATGGCTTAGGAAATTTATTGCTGAATTGAAGGTCGTGAATAGCATTGAAAGACCATTAAAGATTTATTGTGATAATTCCGCAGCCGTATTTTATAGCAAGAATGATAAGTACTCGAAAGGTGCAAAGCACATGGAACTTAAGTACTTGTCAGTTAAAGATGAAGTAAAGAAACAAACGGTTTCAATACAACATATCAGCACGAATCTCATGATAGCTGATCCTTTGACGAAAGAATTGCCACCCAAGCAATTTGGTGAACTAGTAATGAAAATGGGTGTAGTAAATCGTGATAATATGTATGTTGTATGATATTATTTGTATATTTGTTGAATAGATTGATCAAAGACAAATATTTATTGTGTTTGTTTGTGATATTCGTTAAGTTTATATTATTGCATTAATATTATTGTTTGTTAAACAAAAGGAATCCGTTTTCGAAATGAAAACATTATAGTGGATATTAAAGTAAGCCTTTGAAAGATTTGTAATTATGTCGATGTGTCATCGTGGTACATAGAAGGAATTGAGTAGAGTGAAAGATTGCTCATGCCCGCTATGACTCGTGACATTTAGATGTAATTATAAATATTAAAGATCGCTTGGTACAGTTAAACATAAGAGATTGCAATTTAAAGAAGTTTGTACTGGACCAAGTGGGAGAATGTAAGAATTATTAATTATGGATTAAAGTCTAGCCCATAATTAATTAAAGATTGATGGCCCAGTCCAATTAGAGTAATCTCTTGATTAATTATAGCCATTGGATGGAGCCTCCTCATTGCATCTATTAATCTTTGGTGGCTGAGATTAAATAGAACTCTCTAATAAGGAATGTCCTCTCTCTCCTATGCCATAACAGAAAACATAATTGTAAAAACGTTTTTTGCTCTTGACTGAAAGGAGACCACCATCCTAGAGCACAATAGAAAGAGAGAGAAACATCTCCTTGTGCAGGAAATCAACTCTCTTGTAAGGAGGGCTGCACAACAAAGAAAACACGCAAGGTGCAGAAAATTCCAGCAAGACGTTGGTGCAGTTTTCTTGAAGTTTCTCATCCGGAAAAGCACTTCTCGCAAGGAGAAATTATAGCAATCATGGACAAAGGTAAACCCCTATATTAGTGTTAATTTTATAGAGGTTTTTGGTGATTTTATGGAATTCTAAAGGTCCTAAAGGCTGCTCACTAATTGATTGACCTTTCCGCATTATAGATGATTAAAGATGATAATTGTTTATTAAAGTTGAATTGTTATGTGATATGAATTATTGCAAATATCATATTACACACAGTCCTCAACCTCTTTTTCCTTGCCATTGATACTAATAATTGTATAAAAATCAAACAGGTTACTGAATGCTCAAAAAGAAAATCTACATTCAGGTCTAATAGCATATATTTCTTGTACAGGTTACCAACCTCTTGTATAGGTTACCAGTAAAGTACTGGTTCAGATGATGACGAGGTCAGTATCTCTACAGGTTACCAGTAAAGCACAAATTGCAATTTTGCTTGTCCAACTAGCACCCTAGCAGTGCTTGTCCAACTAATTAATTCGAACCAAAATGAAACAAACAAAGAACAGACAAAACAGGAAGAGTGCATGGACTTTCACTGTACCAGTGGTACAAAGAATTTCACTGTACTAGTGGTAATCCACTTCGTGAGAGCTGCATATGTTGGACAAGCAATTGGATCCGAAGGCATGTTTACTTGCCACTGATGCATTTGGATCCGAAGTTCACGAGCAATAGTCAAGCATTATGTAACGGTTGGTGAGTTGTTTGTTATAGTAGACCTTTAATTATCTCAGGAGTCAGCTAAAGCAAAATTAAAGTTAGTCGCTCGACATATATACATATTGCTGGTAAATTTTTTTTGATGATGCATGAGGCGTTACCAATGTCGAGACATCAGACGGGTGTTAGACAACATGTCTAAAAAGTTAGCAATATGTTTTTGTGATACTTTTAAGTTTTGAAGTTAACTTCATAAGTATGTTGTTGCACTAATTTGCTTTGACAACAACTTTCATCTTCCTCAACGGTGCGTGCTCTATCTACTTTTGCTCTGTCAAAACTTCTCAATCAATTCTCATCTCAACCCCAACACTATAAGGCACGCGAGCTATGTTTCGAAACGAAATCCTTCTGGCGCGGTTTCTATTTCGGGAGAGAGAACTGACTTGCAGATAGTTTCGCTTGAACGACCACCTATTTCGTGAGAGCTGAAGAGCGGTTCGGAGATCGCGATGAGAGGAATCGATTCAATTTTTTTTGGGTCTCTTGAAATGGCGGTGGGGGAATTGGGAGAATGGGAGGTGAAGGTAATTGTATACAGAGAAAAGTACATTTACAATAGAGTCCTTAATTTTATTTAAATGACTTAAAACTGTATGATCATAACAGAAAATTTGTGCACGGAGAAAAAAAAAGAGGGAAATAATGAAAAGAGAATGAAATGCAGGGAGGGAAAATTGTGTGCCAAAAATCAGAAAAAAATTTGGTAATAGCAATAGTGCGCCAAAAGAGGAAATTTGTGCGCCAAAATAGGAGATTAAAAAAAGGTTTCTTTTGCAGTTCAATTTGGTCTTGCAATTTAGTGTTCCAATTCATGTTTTAGTATTTATAGAAAAAATAAAATTAAAAAGTTACATGATTCATGCTTCATGAATGGTAGTCTTGCATAATGATGTTGCAAAGATGAGAACATAGCAACACAAAACAATATCTTTTGCTAAATCCCTTTTTTCTTCTAGTGATATGACCCAAAATTTATCCAAATAGATATATTGCTTCTTGAAATAATATTAGATGTAAGCCGGTGGGTATTTTGAAATAAGGCATTGTCGTGTTGTCTAAATGATAATTTCTCTATTGAGAAAATGCTCAAAGAAATGTTATGCAAGTGCCAAAATTTACTAGAGTAAACTTAATTGCAACTATAGAGTCGTGTTTTCAAGTTCTTCTATAAAACATGACTAAAGAAATAGTTATATATTCTAGAAAGTGAATAAGTTATCTTATATACGGAAAATAGAACTACTTACTGATAATATTAAATATTTGCCCATTATGTTAAAGTGCTAAAATTCATTTTAGTACAAATGAAAATTTGGAACAATACGAAATTGAAATGGTAATGTTGAGAAATACAAAGTCAAATTTTGTTAGTAAAAGGATTCTTATATAATTTATAGTTATAGAGAATTTTTCTTTAAAGATTCTTTAAAAGGATTAATGACACCATGTTTAAAATTTTGAATAGATATTAAGGATGCAACTCGAGAATTCTTTCATTAAGGTTATATGTTGCACAACGAAAATAATATCTATGCAATTAAAGGGTCTCAATTCAAATTGTGATCTAATCAAATTATTCAAGTTCTGTGGGAGTAAAATAAAAACAAAATATATCTTAAAGAATATGGATTAATGCCCCGATCGAAATCAAAAGCAATCAAATCTAAGTATTTATATATGCCTTATTAGCATTAAATATGCTGATATATGGACATAAGGATATTGTGTTATATAACGACATATCCAAGAAAATACTTAGTATAAAGATATTTATAAGATGTTAAAGAGACTTATAGCAAACAAAAGAATAATACTCTAGTATCAGATGTTGGAAATTTTTTTTGAGGTCATACCAAATCTGATTTTAGGATTAAATGCATGTTCTCATAATGTGTCACTCTATAATGAACTCACTGTTGAGATCATTTTAAGTTAAATTGTGACAATAAAGGAGCCATGCATGATAATACTAAAAACTTAATAAGGTTGAAATATTTTTCATAAAAGTTTCCTAAAAGAGAGATTAAAAGATAGAACATACAATAGTACAAGCTTCATATTCACAAGATTCGTAGAAAATGTGGGAGCTTGATTTTTAGAAAATGTATATGCAAGTTACATCTCTCGATGATACTGGAAATCAATAAGTTTTCTAGTAGTCTAAAAGAAAGGTTGAAAGAGAGAACATATGACAGTACAAACTTTGTATTCACAAGTTTTGTGGAAAATTTGAGAGTCTGATTTTGAGGAAATATATGTTCTATGTGATTTGCAACAAATTGTGATTTATATGCAAGTCACACCTCCTTTAAAGTTTTTTACCACTAAAGTAGCGATGACCCATTCAGAAATAGGCACATATAATCACATTCTCGTGTAATTTCTGAACTATATGACTAGAATCAAATTCATGTTATCCAGTTATAATTGACACTGTGATTTTACTCTGGTAAGCCACGCAAAAAATGTGGCGACACCGCTTAAACCGCTTAAGTCGCTAGTTGGTATAACTGGTGGACCAAATTGGTTAAGAGATACAAAAAGAAAGACAAAAATGTTAAAGTAATATGCAGATTCACAGACATATGTAATCAAATGAATCACACTTGTCCATGTGGGAGTTTGTTGGAATTGAGACGTCAATTCCAATAAATAAAGCTCGGACTACGTGTCACATATTGTCACCTAATATTATGAGGAGTAATATATGGATATGTCAAATTATATGATTAACATATATTCAGTGACATTATACATATTTTACTAAGATTTTGGGCTCAAATGCATATGGAATAAGTAAATTAATTACAATTTTTAATAGACCAATTATGATTAATTAAACTTAATATTGATGTTAGTGTAAAGTTAGAAATATTGTTTGAGCTAAACCCAACTCAAATTGGATCAAAACCCAAGCAAAATAGCACAAACGCAAGTCTATTGCAGTTGCAACGGAATATGAAGATTTGGCAATAATCTTCTAAATTTTTAGAAGATCTATTGCAGTCGCAATAACCCTTAATGTGGCCGCAAGAGACTTGATAGATTTCTTGCCAAGTCTGAAAGCCAAGTCTATTACGGCCGAAATGAGATCCATTGCGGCCGCAATGAGATCCATTCTGGCCGCAAGGGACCTATTCCAAGGCAGGTTTGGACTGCCTAGATTTACCGTGATCTTTTCTAATTGGATATTATAGCTATCATATCAAATTCGTGGAAATATTTACAGAATTGAATATTATAATTTGGAAAAGAATTAGAGAGAATATAATTTCAAATATTTGATAATTAATTTGGCATCTTTCCAATATACTAAAAACCTCAATTAATAGCATTGAGTCTCCATGCTTTCACAACATTTTTCGTTGAACAAAAAATTCCCGGTTATCGACATCGGGCTCATGTACCGTGCATAGCCATTTATCTTATTACATTAAAAGATATACTCCATTGTTTCGTTCGTGATTTTGGAGAAAAAAAGTAAAATAAAAATTAAAAAAGCTGTAAGTTCTGCAACCTGACAACTGGTTGCAGAACATACAACAGCTGTCAAATCATAATTAATTCAGATTCTAGAATTCAAATTTCAAAATTCAAATTTGAAATTTAAATTTCGAAATTTAATTTAAAAATTAGAAACAGAAAATCAAGAAAATAGAAGAAAAATAAATTAAAATAAGAAATAGAAAACAGAAAAAATAACAAGAAAATAAAAAAATTGAAAAAAAAAATAAAATAGAAAATTAATAAAACAAAAATAGAAAACAGAAAAAGTAAGAAAACAGAAAAAATAAAAAATAAATACATAAAAAAGAAATAGAATAAGAATAGAAAAAATAAAAGACAACAAAAAATAAAACAAAAATCAATAAGTAAAATAGAACAAGAATAAAGAGAAGAGAAGAGTCAGCTTCGTTGGTATCAGATATTGAAAGAATAAAAATGGCGAAAGAGATAGTAACGAAGAAGAACAAGAACAACAATGGTGAATATGAAATTGAGGAAGGAGATAATATATAGAGATATGAGAGATAGAGAAGAAATAGAGGGGTATATATAGAGATATGGAGATAGAGACAAAAAAAATGATGAGCTGGCACAGCTAGCGCGAGTTCTAAATTCAAATTATTATCACCGATTGCTAACTAAAAATCGTTGATAATACCTTTATCACCGGTTGTTTGTTAACAATCGGTGATAAAAATTAACTTTTATCACCGGTTGTTAACAAACAACCGGTGATAAGGTATTATCACCGGTTTTTATTTAACAACCGGTGATAAAGGTATTATCACCGGTTTTTATTTAACAACCGGTGATGAAAATATATTTTATCACCGATTTTTATTAAAAACCGAGATTAATATCTTTATCACCGTTTTCACTATAATCCGGTGATAAATGGACGAAAATAAAGCCCTTTTCTGTGATAGTGTATAATACATCGATATCTAAGATAGCGATATCAATGCAGTAAAGTTTGAGTAGCATAGATGTCGTGTGGTTTTGTCAACTATTACTGAACTCTGTGTTTCTTCGTTTCTTTCGATAGAAAATGAAGAGGTGGCCTTTCCCACTTGTTTTTTTAAAAAAAAAATATAGCCAACAATATGGATAATGCTTAATTACGTGTTAAAACGGTGACATATATATGTTTGACTATTAATGTTTTAGTTGTTCCACCCAACGATGATGGAAGTTACATTGTTTGATTTTGATATAATGCGCAACAATATGGGAAAGGCGTGATATGTTGGAAGGCTGTACCTATTGTCGGATGCATACCATTAACATCATATCAACCGTTGGATCGTTTATATATATATGCTACGGGGTCTGCACAAATCACACGACAATCCACTACGTACGTACTCCTTAATTTGCACTCCATGACCATGACTAGTTGATATTGGATGTAGAAAGAAAACGACTCACGTTTAGACCTGGTCAATTCTAGAAAGTTACGCTGCTTAAATTAATTTTCCCTAATGATTAGTATCTTAAATTAGTAGCTTTAGTTTTGGAATTAACGACGTCCAACTGATTGAGTTCTATGCTAGAAATCATATTTTTTTTACAAATATAATAGAAGCAAAACTGGATGATTTATGTAGACATTTTTGTATTTTTTTTTTGTGTGGAAAGAAACGTAAATATTCTGCTCATGTTCATGAATTAATTCTCTTCCAACCAAAACTGTGTCTGTAGATAACTTAGAATTCACACTAGTAATGATCCCTAAATTATGATACCATCGTTCTCCATGGATAAAATACACAAATAGAAAAATTCTTGTTGATATTGACGTTCTACAAAAACTAATTATTCAACATTTTATCCTGTACTTCTTTACTTGTTTGTGCATATTTGCTTACACAACTTAATTGACCATCAACATCTATATATTATCCATGATTTAATATTGGAGAAGAAAAAAATCAACTATTACTATAAGCTGACTGACTTTTATGATAATTCAAGATAAATAATAAATGACAACTTATAAACAGTTTAGGTATAGTTTAAAATGAAGTGGCGTGTATATTCATCATATTGTTAGCTCTAAATTAATTAGTGGCGGCTAGTGAAGATGCATGTGGCCGAACTGACTACTGCAATTAATTGTAGATCAATATATAAATGGTAATGCATTATGCATATATACATTTGTGTTGTTCCGTAACTATCAGGATTACGCATTTGACTGGTTCATGTATACTATACAACTACCAGTTGGTGTAGATGTTGGTATGTATTATATTGTGAAAGGGAGCTGATACACTGATACGCGATTTGATACGTACCAAATCGATACGCGCGTCTATTTTCCACGAAAAAAACGTCTTCATTTTGTGCAAACTGTCATCTCCAGTTGCTACTTTGTTATACGCAATCGATACGCGCGTCGTTATGCATGTTAAACACATTGTAATGCATGTTATTCGAGTTCGGCTGCATGTTAATTTATTATAAATTTTTATTTCGTATACACGTGAATTTTATATGCATAATAATTAGAATAACATGCATAACAATCAAATTTTGTATGCATGCATTTTAAATTAACATGCACAACAATAGAAAAAAGATGTATGATGTTTAAAATGCATTACAATAAAAAAAACTATCATAACAACTAGAATAACATGCACATCAACTAAATAAGTATGCATGTGTTTTCAATTAACATGCATAATAACAGAAAAATGAAGTTTAAGTTGCATTCCATCACAAAAACTATTATAATAACATGCATAACAATCAAATAAGTATGCATAGTAAATCAACTAACAAACATAACAACAGAAAAATGAAGTTTAACATGCATAACAACTAACATGCATATAACAATTAGAATAAGTAAGTATGCATAATAAATCAAATAACATGCATAACAACTAGAATAACATGTACAACAACCAAATTAGTATGCAGACATTTTTCAATTAACATGCATATCCAAATAAACATGCATAATAAATCAACTAACATGCATAACAATTAGAATAACATGCATGATAACCAAATTAGTATGCATGTGTTTTCAATTAACATGCATAACCAAAATAAATTTGCATAGTAAAATCAATCCATATGCATTACAACTAGAATAACATGCCCAACAACCATATTTTTTTTATGCTGGCATTTTCAATTAACAATCATATTTTGTATGTTGACGTTTTCAATTAACATGCATAACCAAAATAAGTATGCATAGTATATCAACTAACATGCATGAAAACTAGAATAACGTGTCTGACAATCATATTTTGTATGCTAGCGTTTTCAATTAGCACATGCATAACAACAACAAAAATAAAGTTTTCGAGGAATAGATCGCGAAGATAGTGTAATGGTGCACGCGCGAGAGAGAGAGAGATACGAAACAGGCGTATCGCTGGAAATAAATTGGACATCGAAAGTGATTTAATGGAGATAAATAACCGGAACTCGGAGAATGAGAAGGAGACCAATCAAGTTAAAAAGGCTACTCCTTCATCTCCTAAAAATGAGGCAAAGATATTATAAAACTTAAAAGTTTTCACTTCTAAGCCAACATATACATCATCTTGTTGTGTAAGTGATGATGATGATGATAGTGATGATGAGAACCAAATCAATGATACAAGCATTTCATCTAATGAGAAATCTCTAAAAATGGAAATTATTAGGTTGAATAAACTTCTTATTGAGACCAACCGCGAGCTAATAAGAAAAGAAAGCATAATTGCAAGATTAAATAACAATGTAATCACATTCGAATCAAAGGTAAATGAAGGTAATTTGAAAAGTGATAAAACATTGTTAACAAGGGGCTCAAGGGTTTTAAGATCCACTAGTGTATTGAGTAGTGACACTAGGAAGGATCTAAATAAAATGTTTGAGGGACAAAACCTCATGACAACTCGGGTCTTGGATATAAAAAGAGCGCATCCTCTTTTCAATCCAACACTCAACTAAATCTTAAAGTAAAAGAAAAACATACTCAAAATTCAAAGGACAAAAACAAAAAACAACCAAAGTCTAGCTCTAGATCAAACTATGCCTTTAGCTATGGTTTCAATAATAAGTCTTATGCCAAAAACAAACCAGAACCTAGATGTACCTACTTTAGTCCATCTTGGTCAAGAAACATCTACTATAGGGCACCAACCGGTTGGAGGTACGAACCAAAAGATAAAAATCTTGCTCAAAATGGCCCTCAACTAAATGAGAAGCCAAGAGTTGTTTCCAACAAACACATGATACTCAAAGCAATAAAATTTATGAATTAAAATGTGACTATCAAACTCGGTTTGTTAAATTACACATCAATTTCACAACTAAAGATTTTTGCAATTATTGTTGTAAGAATGGTCATATCTCATTAGAATATGATTTTCGAAAGAAGGGAAACTTGAAAAATGTTATTTGGATCCCTAAACTTAAAAATTAATGACACGAACGGTACCTCCCTTCGAATCACCTAGCCATATATTTAGTGGGAGTTTAATACAAAATATATTAGTATGTTTTAACTACTAATATATTCTTATTTGTTGTTTGACGTCATCCCATAGAGAAAATGCTTGGATCATTGATAGTGGATGCTCACATCATATGACCTGTTCTAGTTCTAACTTTATCTCATTAAAATCATATGATGACGGTTTGGTAACCTTTGGAAGTAATCAAAGAAAAAGCAAAATTGTCGGTATAGGGTCCATTGGAAATCAACACTTAACTATCTCAAATGTCTATCTAGTAGATGGTCTAAACTTTAATTTGCTTAGCGTAAGCTAACAATGTGATGCCGACTATATATTATGTTAAATTTGATGCCCGTAATTGCCAACTAATGTCGTCTGATACAAACAAGAAGGTTTATCAAGGCGAATGACAAAATGGAATATACTATATATATTTAAATGACTTTAGACAAGATGAAATATGTTTAAATGCTTTGACTAACCAATCTTGGCTTTGGCATAGAAGGTTAGCACATTTAGGTGCAAGTTTCATTAAGAAGCTCATTAAACACGATCTAGTGAAATGACTACCATTGAGCAAAATCGACTTGGATGGCGTGTGTGAGGCATGCATCAAAGGTAAATAAGTAAAGTCTAGTTTTACTTCAAAGGACATGGTATCAACCGATAAGCCACTACAACTATTGCATATCGATTTATTTGGACCGATAAGCATTCCTAGTTTGGCTAAAAAGAGGTATGTTTGCGTAATTGTCGATGACTATAGTTGGTACATGTGGGTCATATTTCTAAGACATAAAAGTGAAATGTTTGAAAATTTTGTTGAATTTTGCAATAGAGTTGAAAATGAAAAATAATTAAAGATTAAAATAATTAGAAGTGACCAAGGAGATGAGTTTGAAAATGCTAAGTTTGATGAATTGTGTTCAACGAGAGGGTACAAACACGAGTACTCGGTCCCAAGAACACCTCAACAAAATGGTGTGGTAGAAAGGAAAAATCGTACCTTATAAGAACTTGCACGCACCTTGTTGAACAATTTTTCCTTACCAAAATATCTTTGGGCCGAAGCGGTTAACACCACATGCCATGTAATAAATAGAGTAGGTTTAAGACCAATAATTAAAAGAACACCATATGAATTGTGGGTTGGTCGTAAATCAAACATTGCCTATTTTAGAACTTTCGGTTCTAAATGCTTTGTACTTGATTATTCTCCTAAAATTACCAAATTTGACTCAAAATCAATTGAAAGAAATCTAGTGGGTTACTCTATGACTAGTAAAGCATATAGAGTGTACATACCAACCTCCAAAATTGTTATTGAATCTATTAATGTAAAATTTGATGAATCGAATAATAGTTGGGTCGAGAAAGGAAATGTTGACATTGTAGGTATGGAAGCATCTAACTTAGGACCTCATCCTCAAGAACAAGGACAAAGCGAGATCATGATTGTAGATAACTCACCTCATGCAAGCAACGACACAATTATTACTTCGGAACAAGCACAAGAACAAGAACAAGTCGGTCTCAACGAAGATGCTTCTCAAGAAGGAGATGCTACATCGATGGAGCAACTCGAGTATCAAATACCTCAAGACTTAAGAGAAGTAACTGCTCACCCTTTAACAAACGTAATCGATAATCCTAGGGATGGTGTTAGAACTCGGTCCAACTTGAACCAAATGATTGCTCATTGTGCATTTGTTTCACAAATTGAACCAACAAACCTAGAACAAGCGTGTAAAGATGCTGATTGGATTTGTGTCATGCAAGAAGAATTAAATCATTTTGAGAGAATAAGGTGTTGGAACTTGTGCCAAAACCTAAAAATAGTGGGATAATTAGGACAAAATGGGTGTTTCGCAACAAAAAGGATGAAGAAGGAAACGTTGTTCGAAATAAAGCTAGATTAGTAGCGCAAGGTTTTAGGCTACGAAGAGACATTTGCACCTGTCGCTAGACTTGAATCCATAAGAATGCTCTTAGCATATGCCTCTTACAAAGACTTTGCTCTATTCCAAATGGACGTTAAGAGTGCATTCTTAAACATATTTATATAAGAAGAAGTGTATGTACATCAACCTCTCGGTTTTTTTGACCCAAATTTTCCCGACCATGTTTATAAACTTGATAAAGTTCTCTATGGATTAAAACAAGCCCCAAGAGCATGTTATGGTAGACTTAGCTCGTTCTTGGTAGAAAACGGCTTCATAAGAGGAAAAAACGACACCACACTCTTTACCAAAAAGAATGAAAATAATATACTATTGGCCCAAATATATATAGATGATATTATTTTTTGTTCAACTAATGCGACACTTGCCGAAGATTTTGCTTCTTTGATGAGCAATGAATTCAAGATGAGCATGATGGGTGAATTAAAATTCTTCTTGGGATTGAAAATCAAGCAACTACCCGATGGTATTTTTATAAATCAAGCCAGATATGTTAAAGAGTTGGTAAAGAAGTTTGGATTGAAAGATAGCAATGTTAGCAAAACACCGATGGCAACAAACGTCAATCTTGATGCGGATGAAAGCAGAATTCCCGTGGACATATCCCAAAACCAAGCTATGATAGGTAGTCTACTTTATTTAACAGCAAGTAGGCCCGATATAATATTTTCGGTATGTCTTTGTGCTAGGTTCCAATCACACCCTAAAGTACACTTAAAGGCCATTAAAAAAATTCTCAAATACATTAAGGGTACATTAAATCTGGGATTATGGTATGGTCGTCAATCCGAGCATGACTTAATAGGATACACCGATGCCGACTTCGCCGGACACTGAATGGATAGAAAAAGTACTAGCGGCACGTGTCAATTCCTAGGTGGTTCCCTTGTTTCTTGGTTAAGTCGAAAACAAACCTCAGTTGCTTTATCTACGGCCTGAAACCGAATACGTAGCAGCCAGAAGTTGTTGCACTCAATTGTTGTGGATTATTCAGACATTAAGCGAGTATAATTTATGCTTCCGCAAGGTCCCAATAATGTGTGACAATATAAGTATTATTTTGATCTCCAAAAATCTGATATTTCACTCTCGTACCAAACACATTGAAATTAGACATCATTTTATATGCGATCATATCGAAAAAGGCGACATAGAACTATCCTACATAGATACCAAAAATCAAATTGTCGATATTTTCACAAAACTTTTAAATACACAACAACATCGCGAACTACGTTTCAAGTTAGGGATCTTAGAGCTTAATTGAGAAAATTCTCTCACCAATACTCAAGAATTTCCAATGCAAACTGCTAAACCTGCAAAAATTCTAGTCCTCAATCGTTAGCCAACGGTTATAATCGTTGGTAACGGTTGGCATACTCAGCAAATTAGATGAAAAATCCTGAAATAATGAAAGTCTCAGTGCTCAACCATTACCCAACGGTTATAACCGTTGGTAACGATTGCCATCGATCACAAAATTGAAAAATTCTGGACGAAACTCATTCCACGATCCAATGCACAACCGTTGGTAGCGATTAACTCTTCCTATACAAAAAACAAGTTTACACCCCTTTCTATACCTAACCGTTACTAACGGTTGGTAACCGTTAGTAACGGTTCGCTGAGTCTGTGCATAAAATCCTAACGGTTACTAAGTTCGTCTTCTCCCCAAGTTCGTCTTCTCTTCTTCCACTCCTTTCTTCTTCCCCAAGTTCGTCTTCTCTTCTTCCTCTCTCCACAACTGACCCTACATAAGCTCTTCTCTACCAAATAAATTGAATTTTCTCAATCTCCTTCATCCTCTCCTCTTCTTTCTTCATTTCTCCTCCAACCTCTCTCCCTCCTACCTTCACCATCTCACCTTTTATTTCCTTGTCATGGATTCCTTCATTTCTAGCATCAAACGTCATGTTCGCAAGATCAAACGCCCTCGTCCCAACGACGACGAAGCAGGACTCCTCACATGCCTTCAAATTGAGTTCCGGCACGCCTTGACGAAGTTAGAGGTAATCTATATCTCTTCAGAGATAATGACTCTTATGTCAAGTTTAGGGCCTTGTCGAAATGACCAAAATTTCCATGCTTCTATTTTCATGTGTGTGGCCGAATTGATGGCCTATTTGAGAGGGGGAAGTTGTTGAATATTCAAACCGTTGGGGTTCAAGGCATTATTTTAATGTAACGAATCCTACAATGAGATATTGGTTCAAGCCTTTTATGCCAATATGAAAATAACTAATGAACCTTTCGGCTTCTCGACCTATGTATGTGGTAAGCAAATTATAGTAACCTTGGACTCTTTTGCTGAATGACTTGGTTTACCAAATGAGGGTGAGGAAATGTACTTGAACCGTAGTTGGCTGGAGGAACCGGTAGATCCCCATGAGTCATACCTTAATTGGTTCTATGTACCCATAATGAGTCAAGGAAAAAGAATGTTCTACTCTACTCAATTATCGACACTTCACCACCTTGCTCATTATCTTTTGCATCACATACTAACACCTAAGGGAGGTATCAAAACCAATTTTGAGTACAATGGGATTTTCTTTCTTCGCCATTTGCTTGAGGGAAAGCGCACCTTCAACTTGTCATATGTTATTATCAAGCATATGATCAAGACATATAAAGATACCGAACAAATTTTACCACACGGGAACCTTATCCAAAAAATTCTCAAGGCAAACAATGTAGTGTTTCCTCATGAGTATCCTCTCATTAAACCTACCAATCCTTGGAAAAGACTTGAGAAATATATATGGATGGATCATTACGGGAATTGACCGAGGGGATGCTACTCATCGCGCTACTGGGTCTCAAGTCTATCAACCGAAAATGGAGGATAAAGATAAGTGGTTGTCTCTACCAAATGCCTTGGTGATCAATACTTTGATCCGAATGTCGAAGCCTCTCCTCCTCCCTTCGTTCAGGTTCTTCTTCTAGTGCTATGCCACCGTCATACTCAAATGTTGCTTTGCAACAAGCCGTCTTCTCCTCCTTGAATGATATTCGTCTCACATGCAACGATATCAATACAAAATTTGATCGCATTGAGTCAAATAAAAAAGAGTTTAACACTTGGACAAGGAGTCAATTGTCTTCTTTGTATGACTCTCATCTTGATCTTCGCTCACGTTACTATGCAAAATATGGCTTTGAAGATGATGAGACGTCTCCTCTACCTCTTACCTTATCTGTCCCACACTTGGAGAATGTTCATGTGGAGCACATGCAAGAAGATGAAGAAGAAGGAGAGGGGGATGATGGTACTACCCGCGGTGATGATGGTGCGTGAGTGAGTTTGAGAGCTTATGTCGTTCGTAGTTTCATTAGTTAATTGTTAAAATTTATGTTGTATTTGTCTAAACCTAGCACTTGGATTGCTTATCTGTGTTGCTACACTACTTTGTTTTTTATGGACCTACTTGCTTGTTAACTATTTTTCAATATCTTGGTTTATTAGTTATATGCTTTGATTTTCTTTATTATAAAGTTATTATATGTGCAAGATAACTAAACAATGCATGGACTAGGGGGAGTATTGTGATGGCTGTCAAAACAATTTCCATGTAAATGGGCATAAATTAAGGGGGAGCTACATGCAAAAATACATTGTGCATCACTTTTGCTCGATTTCCAAAAATGGGGAGAACATGTATATGTGCCTTATATTTGAAAAACTAAACTCCTAAATGCATATATAATTGCAAGTTTTGCAAATCGACAAAATGAGAGAATGTTTTGTCTAACAACTTACCGTGTATTTGTCGATTTGAAAACTATTTTAAACTTTACCGTGTATTTGTGTTTTAGATTGTGTGTAGGACATTAATGGCCAAAGAGGGACTGCATGAAAGAAGTATCAAGCAAGCTCAAGATCAAGCATTAATATTATGTGTAAAATTATTTGTAATTTTGCAAATTAAGGTGATTTGAGCTTGAGAAAATATCCAACTCAGAACTCAACCGTTACCTAACGGTTATAACAGTTGGTAACGGTTGGCTCCTGTCATAACTATTTAGAAATCTACAAAATTCAACTTTGATCCCAACAGAATATCGTTACCTAACCGTTGTAACCGTTGGTAACAGTTGGGAATTCATTAAAACTTTTTGTTTTGTCAAACTCTGCACTTTGCTCCCAGCTGACAACTGTTAGCCAACAGTTATAATTGTTTGTAACGGTTAGCTCACCATTTCCAGCACATAATCTCATTTCAACTAACCGTTACTAACGGTTATCAACCGTTGGTAATCGTTCACTCCGCCAGGCTGTTTTGGAAGCCCTAATTCTGTGCCTCTATATAAGGAGATAATTAATTCCTTTCCTTCTACTTGATCAATTTTGAATTCCCAGCATCCATAGACTCCTAAACTCCATTGTTAAGCAAAAACCTAGATCTAATTCTCTCAAGCTCTCTTGATCTTAAATAGCAAAAACCATAAGCGATCCTTGAGAAAGCTTTGTAATTCTATTATTTTCCTTTGTGATTTTGATCGAGTCTAGTCTCTAACTTCGTGTGTAAAGAGCTAGATCTCAACCTTGTCAGGGAATCGGGAGTCTCGAAGAGTAGCTCGTCTATAGCCGAACTTTGTTAACATATCGGTGTCACGCATCTACTATTTTGTTTGATCATTCCTTAACTCTCTTATTTACTTTTCATTATTTGTTCTAAATTGAATTGTTTTGGTGATATAAAAAATTTAAGCCATAACATTTGAATTGCGCAGGTTTAAGACATAACCAAATTTTACATTTTTTGGAAATTTTTTACTATTTTATCGATTAGGTGGAAAATTCATTAATCTAACAATTTACAGACCTTCAATTTAACCAATTTTGCACCCATCTGATAAAATAGTAAAAAAATTTAAAAAAATGTAAAATTTGGTCTCCAAATTTTTGTTAGTATGGAAAACATTTTCAACGGTCTTGATCGATTGTTTGCACTTTATATCTCGAGATACGAGCCTAAAGTATATGCATGTTGGTGCTTTATAAAGTATTTTAGCACAACTATATATATACATATATATATATATATATATATATATATATATATATATATATATATATTTGGTGTTAATTTTTGGGATCTAGCAAAAAGCATTTTAAAAATGTTGATGTTTTGCGACGAGTATTACCAAAGAAAGGATTTAATTTAGAGTATATATTATACCGGATATCAAGTCATATCAAATAATAAAGGCGCTGAGGAGTAAAAAATATTAAGTCTTCCACGTCGTGTATTAACTAATAAAAATTGGTGTAGATTGGCTGAAGAAAAAGCAGAGTGCACCTCTTATCTCTGCAACGAGTTCTAACTTACTTTTTGCAGCCTCGGCATTTACAACAGAAGATAACTAGTGTAAGCCACAAAAGACTCGGTGTGAAAACCATTTTTTCGATGGTGTCAGTACAATACCTTCCAACTACAAGAATTCACAATCAAATCTAGAAAAAAACCTCCACACACAACGGATCAACAAATAGTGAAATTCACAACTTGCATACAACTAAAAGACAAACAATAGAGGAAGAGATGTTCCCAAGAGTTAAATCGAGTCCAACAAGCACACAAGAAATAAAGTGGTTCAGTCAACCCTACTCCACCGGGAGGCAATGAACAGACAAATTCCACTATTGCACATGAGATTACCAGAGATTACTAGAGGGTACAAGAATGTCTCAATTGTTAGATCAAACAATCACTCTATCCTATCTCTATCCTCCTCCCTCTCATTCCCTTCACCTTTTCTCTCTCTGTTTTCACGTCAAGAAGAGCATCCACTCAACCACCTCTCTAACCTAGTGACAACGAAGTTCTAAAGAGGAGAAGAAAAAAAAAGGCAGTAAAGAACTGGGTCGATTTCAGCCTAATGCCCAATAATCTCGATCGTAGGCTCAAATTGGCAATTCACTCCATTCCCAACCGTAGTAACTCAATAGTTATTTGTCGATCTTCACGTCACCTCTCCAAAGCCTCTTAATCAAGAGATTCACCACATTTTCTTGAGTTTACAACCCGCGGCCACCCAAGCCCAATGCACGATGCAGTATCAACCACCACATGACCACGCCTACCTCCACCAATGTCAAGGCATTCAATAAAATCCAAACGGTCAAGCTTACTGTCTCCAGCTCGCCTTTGTTTAGGCTGTTGTCCAATGGCATGCTCTAACATGTGACGTGTCCTCAATGTTGCAACTCCGCAACAACGTGCCACATCATCACCTCCAACAGCTCCACCTGACGTAGTGACGGCTGATACGGCAGTGGACACAAACTCCACTATACCAACCCTCTCAAAAGTACCATCGCACAAAGTATCCTGAATGACAACCACGTCACCTCGAAGTACCTCCATGGACCCATGAAAATTCGTAGCTAATATCCGCGTGAATCCAACTCACTGATTGACACAAAAACCCTTCGTACATCAGGTACATATCGAACATCGATAGCCATACGAATCATACCATCCCACATCCAGAACCTAACCATACCAACTCCGACAATTGACAAAGCTGATCTGCAACCAAAGTCGCGATCTCACCGGACATATCTAAAAAAGAATAAAAAAATCCGTCCATGGACAAACATGGAATGTACTTCCAAAGTCTAACACCCAGCTATTTTAAGTCCCACTTCTACTGCTCCATGTCCCACCACCAACAGTCTCATATACATCCTCCTCACCCATAAACACAAAGATATCATCCTCATGACCAACCACAACTGTCGCGTGGCCGGCTCGAGGTGCAGGTGGACGGTTCTGTCGGCTCACGAGACAGTCGCGTCAAAAATGACCAGACTTGTCGTACTTATGGCATGTACCACGACCCGACTTTTTCCATAACCGTCCATCCGATGCAGTCACAAGCGCGCAAGGGGCTTCTAACACATTCTCCTCACGCTGCCTCAAGGACTTTAAATCCAAAAGTACATCAGTCTGTTAGTGCATGCCCTAAGACCAAACTGTTGACTCCTGCATTGTATCAATAATTAATGAGATAGTCATTTGTTTCATTCAGTTTTATTATTCATAGTTTAATTTAGAAGTTAAGGACTTGAATTGTGGAACACTATTGTCAATGATAATAAAAACTCTAAATATCTGTAACCAAAGTAATTAGCAAGAAACACTAATTATCATGATAAGGTTAGCATGAGAATTAACTGTTGATTAGGTTTCACAGATCGAGAGATAAAAGTACTGTTTAATCTCATGGATGCTTATTGGAGAATAAGGCATTAGATGACCAACATGAAATATAATGAATAAAGATTCATTATCATTTATATTTCATAATATTTAATTTGATGGTATGTGATCTTCAGTTTTCTCGTATAGAAAATGCCTCTCTGTGTATAACATCCAACACTTGCCTTGATATCGGGAGTCATAAAGGTGTCATTCCGATATGGTACTACTAATGATGAAGTTCGTGAATATCAATATGACTAAATATGTCCTTTACATATGTTTGTATATGCAAATGATGATATCACTAGGCCCCTTGGTAAAATATGATTATAATACATGCAGTATGATTAAAGAGTTAATCATACAAATATAATATATTTTAGAATGCCAAGTAGAATTAAATAATTCTATATGAATTGACTATGGCTTATTATTTGATATCATGTGACATATGGTTAAATACGAACATCAACTCTAGCTGTTATTTTAATAGGGTCATGATTTTATGTGAGTAATATCTTCTATATTATTTGGGTAATCACAATGTACAATGCTAGATACCGCTTGTGATTTGTGATAATTCAATTGAGTTTAATATTGCTACAATAAAATATAGATCCTAATGGTTACACCAAAAAGGATCAATGCTTGAAGAAATCATATGATGATGAATTAGTAATTCTAAGAATTAAATATTGATATGTGAGACATATTATGTATTCATAATAAATGAGAAGATATATATTAGTATGAGATACAAAATGAGTAAAGACTTCATTGGAGGATTTAATTATGAGCACATTAATTGGGCTTATAATTAATAATGCATAATTAGATTATGCAACATAGGCTTAAGACCCATGTAAATTTTTGGGTATGATATGAGAAGTGTATTAGTAGAATTAGATAAGAAGAATTTAATATGGAGTGATCATATTAATTATGTATATATGAGATATACAAATTGATTATGTTTATATATGTGTGTGCATATGTATATATTTGATTTGTCACCATGATATGAGATATCAATCTTTTTAAGGATGTCAATGAGGATATCAATCTTTTAAAGAGATCCATAGTGATATCAATCTTCAAAAGACATCAACCGAATCAATTTGGTATCATTTTCTTCTTTATCTCTTTTTCTTTCCATAAGCAAAAATCCTCTTCCTTTTATCCTAGAATTACTGTAGCAACCACGTTACTGTAGCAAGTGAGGCACAATATAAATATATCAATCCCTCATCTCTCTAGAGAGCTCTGTCTTATCTTGTCTTGGTTAGGTTCTCATATGTTGAGAATTAGATACCTAGAAATTATAGGAGGAAGTAGATCTAGCATTCAACTTTCCTCCTTTCTTCTTGCACATCCTAGGTTGACTTGAAGGAACCTCCATCTCGTTGGAGGAGAAGAAAGAAGAACAATTGTGACTCAGTGCTAGCAACCATCTCAATTCAAGTGAAAGGTATATCTCAACTAGATCTTTATTACTTAAGGCATGTAGATCGTATATTTTGTAGTGATATTTTCTTGTATGTTTGATGCAAGTTATTCAAATTTTTGAACTTGTTTCTTTTATTATATAAGCATAATAGCATAATAGCATCATATGACTTTGGTAGGGATCCATGAAAAGACAAGCTTGATCTTCAACCACGATCTTTCCACTTGCATTAAACACATCTCACACCAAAACATTAAATGCACCAAGGTGAACCCTTAAATTCATATCAACCTCCATCCTAAGCCGGTACAACTACTTTTCCAAAGCAGTCCGACTTGCCAAGGACTTGGACAAATACAAATCTTCCAATCTCTTCCACAGCTCGTTTGGAGAAGCTTCGGCTATGAATGGGACTTTGACTTCATTCGACAAGCAAAAGCGAATTGTACTAAAGGATTTATCACACAATGTTTTCCACTTGTCATCCTCCATGCCCATTGGTTTGGTATCTTTCAAGGCATCATCAAGACCCTGAAGTTCAAGGTCATCTTGTACCGAGCCTTGCCACAATGCAAAATTTTGTTTCTCATCAAATTTTGCAATCCCAAGTATGGATGCTACACTAGGGTTTGTCATTGCCATATTCTTGTCCAAGTTAAAATCGTACCAAAAAACTCGTGTTCTGATACCACTTATTGGAAAAACATGTACAATATCTTCCAACTACAAGCATCCACAATCATACCCACAACAAGAACCTTCACACACAATGAATCAAGAAATTGAGAAATCCACAACTTGCATACAACCAAAGGACAAACAATAGAGGAACATATGTTACCATGGGTTAGATCGAGTCCAACAAGTACACAAGAGAAGAGAAACACAAGAGATAAAGTGGTTCGATCAAGCCTACTCCACCGAGAGGCAACGAACCGACAAATTTCACTATTACACGAGAGATTATAAGAGGCTACAAAAATGTCACAATTGTTAAAACAAACAATCACTCTATCTCTATCTCTACCCTTTCTCACTCTCACTCTCTTCACATTCTCTCTCTATTTTCACGTCAAAAAGAACAGTCACCCAACCACCTCTCGAACCTAGCGACATAAAAAGTTATAATGAGGGGAAGAATAAATGGGAATAAAAAAACACTCGGCCGATTTGAACCTAAAGCCCAACAACAAGTTTGTTCTTTGTTGAGAAATACTATTTGGATACATTATCTATACTATCTAATAAAGCATCTATACAATTGATGTGTCAGTATGGTCTTTGGTCTTACGTACTTTTCTCTATGGACAAAAATACCCCTTTGCATCATCAGAAACTATGGGAAAGTTTTAAGCCATATTTTTTACAATACGGAGGAGAAAGATATGCGCATCCATCCAATTTTTTTTGGAGCTAAATCAAATTAACATTTTCCTTCTATATGAAATTTCGAATATCTGAAGACTACGTTAGCTTTTGACCGAATGGTTAACCAAATAATTATTGCTCACAATCCAATCTTTTATTTCTTAATCAATCGTTCCAAGCTTATTATTTTTTTTTTCAAAAAGTGAACTCTAGCTATCAGACAAAAAGTTCGAAGCTTAATGTTCATAAAATGAAAGTTGCTCTTAGCCCATCAAATAAATGTTGCTCTCACTAATTAATTCAACGGTGAATACTCCCATAAAAATATGAAGAAAACATGCATAGATATGCATGCTAGATTTTTTTATTCATTGCCGGTAGAAGCATGCTAGATTTACAAAGGTAAAATCAATAAATAAATTTAGTATGTGATCCTTTGTATGATGAAAGTATTTTTTTTTTACTTCCTCATACAAGTAGTACGTATTTTTATTTTTTATAAAAAAAATGCGGACTTCATGAGACTCAACAATTAATCAATTTTTTGCTATTTTTTTTGACATTAATCAATTTTCCTACCTCTCTAAAAAATAGCAAAAAAATTCCAAAAAATGTAAAATTCAATCTCCAAGTAGATTTCAATATGTAGATCATGTTCAACGGTTCGAATCGGTCGTTGGAATTTTCAAATTGGAGATATGATGTGGAGCATTAAGAATTTGGTGCTCCATGGAGCACCCTAGCCTTTCTATATATATATATATATATATATATATATATATATATATATATGGATGAGAGAGGGAGAACCAATTCAGTCAAAAATAGAAGTTATTTTTAACTTCAATTTCTTGCACACAAAGATGAGCCAAGAATAGTATTTTGCTTTATGGGCTTGAGCTCACCCTAAGCCCAAGTACATCTCATCCATAATTTGGGCCTCGCCCAACTTGATCAAATTCAAATTTAATTAATCATGTCCCACATAATTAATTATTGTTCTATGCTTCAACTTGTCAAATAGAGCGACCCAGTAGGATCTATGTCATGATCAGTTATAAATTAATAAACATTAATTTATAAATCATAATTGGCATCTACCAATGCATTATGATCGTCCGATCAAACACAGACAAAATCGTGATCCTTTATTCTTCCGTATTGATTCCCTTGTCACGTAATATCATTGATTAATGTCAAGCGCAGGAATGTGTCATCCTTGAACATTAATCATTTTCTTGATCCTCTGTGCATAATTATTATTTGTATCATCTCATGATCACAAATGCATGCATAATAATTATCACTGCATCAAGGGGCCCAGAGATATCACTAATCTCATATGAAATGAGACAGACAAATATATCCTATTGACTATCCATAACTTCTAGCATAATTCATGTATATTCGGAAATTATCTTTATAGTCCTCGGTTAGAAGCAACATTTGACAATCGCATAAAATATACATCAATTATCTAGAATTATGATATCTCAGATAATAGAATCAATACTAAATTATGACTTTGCTGATGACACAAACACAATCTCTACAGCAAGTCAAGGTGGGTCATGTCCAATATCACGTACCTCGTACATGTATATCTATGTGATTAAACAGATACCTCGTATCAGTGATCTGTGAAACAAGATCATGCATTAATCCACATACTAGTCTATATATATAATCATTCAGTGTTCCATGCTAATGATATAAGACTAGGGACTATTAAGAGTCTAATAATCAATCATAGAGTTTCACAATTCAAGTCCTCAACTTAAATAATCTATGAAATATATAAAACTCAAGGAACAAAATGATATAAATCATCCAATACATAAAACTAAACAAGAGTACCATCACAAATGATTGGTCCTCTAGGTCACTTGACTAACAGGACTTTCCATAAAAAAAGAGGAAAATAACTATATGTGTCTATGAAAAGATTTGCTTTTGAAATTTGCACTTGGAGATATTTAATATATGAAAATATTTATTTCTGAATTAACCATCTGTATCTATGAAAATATTATTCTCTATTAAATAAGAAAAACATTTCTCTATTACATAAAGGAAGCGACTAACTGTCCTCTTTACAAGCCCTCCTTACACGCCCCCCATATAAGTCTTTATATACTCAAATTTAGTAGTCTTTATATTTTTTAGTATAAGTTTTTATACTCAAAAAATATTATCATTGCATTTGTTCAATAAAATATTTATACAAAGAATTAAAAATAATTTATCATTGCATTTGAGTGGGGGGGCGCGTAAGGGGATGCTAATATGTGAAACAGTTATATTTACTCTTGTTTTTAAATGATTTTTGTCAGATAAATTGGATATTTTTAAATAAGATTATATCGAATTTATTGCATTACGACTAACAGAAGATTGGCAGATTGCATATTAGAGAAGGCTGAAGACCTAAGACAAACATTTCAATTGAGAACCAGCCAAGTTATGAATATGTTATATGCAAAAAAATAATAATGTATCAATATAATATTACTTTAGACTAAGAATTGCAAACAAATTAACATTCACAACAGGAGCACACAAGTTCCCAATCTAAATTTGGTCCTTGTTTGAGGTCAATGCAGTACCTCCAACAGTCTACTTCTCCACAGGAGCACACAAATTTCCAACCTAAATTTGGCCCAAAATATATTCAGTTAAAAAAATAGATAAGTATATAAGATGAATCGGCAGCTAAAATTATTTCATCAACTTTCTAAAAATAATTGAAAACTTTTAACAAACACTATAAGTTGCCAAGCTGGGTGGTAACCAGCAATACTGGAGAAATAAGGCATGTCTTGCCACAATGAAGTAGAACCCTAGCAGCATAACCAAGAGCATAATAGTATTTATCATCAAAATTAGTAATCATGCCGCATCTTCCTTCATATCTGAGTGTACAAATTATTTAAACAAAATTACCATATGCTTAATAAGACCACACGGTGGGCTTTTTATATAAGTGCAACGATATTTTGCATTGAACTTACACAAAAAAGTGAGACTGGCCTTTGAAATGGCCAGCATACTTCTCTTTTGTCTTCCTCTTCTCCAGCTTAGCTTCTACCATGGAGATAAGCATTTTTTCAGTCTCAATTTTTGCAGCCTAAGTGATAATATCATGACAAAGAATTAGTCTTCTTAAGCAAATAATAGAGATCATTGTTTAGAAATGTTGCTACTATAATGCAAAATAAGTTTTCACCAACATTTGCCATGGTGAATTCATGTACCAAGCATAATTTCTGTCAGATTTAGTTCTCAAATAATTGTCCAATATACCTGATTATTTATGTATACTATATCTTATATAAATCACATGTTGACTCTTTTTTGTATCATTAATCTCTTTTTTTGTAGTCTAATTAAAAGGTAATAATTAGGGCAGAAGTTAATAAAGTAATAACTGAATTAATAGTTTATCTACCCTTCAACAAAATTAACAATATACACTAGTGGTACAACAATTCTTCATTCTTATGGTTACCTGAACATTTCTATGAGGATCTCTTTCTAACAAGTAGTCAAACAACATTCAGATGCTCGATTAGCTCCACGTCGAGATAGCTCTCTATACGAAATCACAAAAGATAATAAAAATTCAGAACAAATCGAACCACAAAGAGAGAGAGAGAGAGAGGTAGGTGAAGAAAGATCTGATTCAAAAGAAACTTACGATGGCCTTCACCAGATGGAGCTAGGGCAATTTATGACAAGCCAATCAACTTGATTGAAGATCAGCGACGAGTTAGTGGGGAAATTTGATGTGTGACATGTTGCGAGTAAGGCAGCCCATGGAGAAAAACCCTAAGTCGGTGATGAGAGAGGAGCGGAGGCGGAGCCCGACGATAGTCTCGTCGACAGAAGCGTAGGAGCACAACAAGCAGGAGAAAATGGAAATGAGGAGAGAAAAGAGAGGAGAAGAGAGAGGGATGGACAATGAAGGCGGAGAGGCTGTGAGGAAATCTAGGGTGCGGCACAACAAATGCAAGGCGAAGCGATATTATGTGGCCAACGTATACAGATACTTGGCAAAACAACCCGCTTGTGATACAATAAAGGAGAATTTTGAGCTTCTACACATAACATCAGAAGCAACGCCACAAATTTGAAAAAAGCGTCAACGGACGGCTCATATCTACTTCGAAAAGTTGAGGAGAAATCCAGGTCGTTTTTGAATCAGGACATCAATGTGCGTAGTAATATAGCAGAGATGCGTGGCGTTATCAAGAGGGACATTTCACAGGAATATAAAAGTTTTGATTAGGCCTATTAGTAAAGTAACGCAACCAGGAGCTTACACGTCCAATGTAGTGTACCAGGAGTTTCTGCAAGATGACTAATATTGGTAAAGCGCAATATGCTCTCTTTCTTATGTTAAGTTGCATTTTTTTAGCAAATGTGCTTCTATCATTTTATCTTTAGTTTTTCTTATATTAGTATTTTTGAAGCAAACTAAATAATTAAGTTTATGTGATGATTGTGGCACTTTATTTGTTTTTTAGGATTTTACTTTTGTGTTATTTTATAAGATGTCTGGATCAGCTTCTATTCTTATATTTACGTCAACAACAAATCAGTGACACTTAGAGAATCATTGTCTAAATGAAATTATTGTGCAGTATACATATATGTTATATTGTTTTGTAGTTGAAAGACAAATACGCGCATAAGATTGTAAAAGCTCTTCTCCAAGAAAATATTGTTAATGTAACTAAATGACATGAACACATAATATTAAATATGTGTCGAATAATTAAAAAAATGTGATTAATGCGGAAATAATATTTGAGCAACATGCAAGTTAAATGATTTCTTTCGTTCATAATATCTCTCGTTGCTTGACATGGATAGATTACTAGTTTATGAATAATTTATGTTGCAAGTCTTTGAAAAGGACTAAACATTCAAGTTCAACAAGTTCACGCAAACAGCCAAGAAAAACAAAAGCCATAGATACTGATTAACAGTGGAATACCAAAAAAGAAGAAAAGAGTAAAAAAGAGTAATTACTCACTCTAATTAAATTGAGTTTTTTTTTAACAAATAGGAGAGCGCTGTACCACTTCATTTTCCCAAAAAAGAAAGCAAAGTACAAACAATTAGTAAAAATAATTAAAGTTATTTTATTTCTACGTGGATGATACGTACATAGAATTTAATATAAGATAGTGTTAAATTGCACCCAGCACAACAAAAATACGTGTACTCGTTCATTTTAATAAACTAAATTTGAAAATCACAACGAGACTGGTTTACGTAGCACGCAAATCAGCACTAAATAAAATATAAGTTTAGATATACAGGAAAATAATTTTCCTCTGTTTGAAGTGATCTGCCTGCAGAATCCTGATTGTTGTAGCTTTAAAACTAAATTACTTGGGATATAATTAATCAAATTAACGTTTTGAACGGATCAACATAAAGGTTGGATTAATTACTTGAGACTAGGATAATACTGTTAATTTTCCAAGTACAATACATTTTATAAAGATTGCTTTCGTGTTCTACTGGGACAAGTTTGGATGAATACAATATAGAAAGTTCTTAAATCCCTTGGCACCTAAAGCTAAAGCTAGCACATATATATACATGTACAAGTCCCTCTTGTTCTTGAAGCCAAACTATTCACTCCCATTTTAGTTTACATATACCAAATGGCCAACAACGAAATTGAACATGGAGAATATACACCTGGTAAAGAAAATATTGTCACCGTGCTGAGCATCGATGGAGGTGGTATTAGAGGAATTATTCCAGCAACCATTCTCGCCTTTCTTGAATCAAAGCTTCAAGTAATTAGGCAGACACTATATAGTTTACCCCGTTTCTGATCCAAACACACATTACGAACCCTGACTAACAAAATATAACATTTTAAATTACCGATATTATAATTAAGACAAGGTGCAGCGTGCTGGGTTAAATTCTTTAGATCTTATAAGGATCCATGCATACTAATATTGAGAAAAATGTCATCGTTATTGTTTGGCAGGAGATTGATGGAGATGGAGTGAGGCTTGCAGATTACTTTGATGTCATTGCCGGGACGAGCACTGGTGGTCTTTTGACAGTAATGATGGCTGCTCCTGACGAGAACAAGCGTCCGCTCTTTGCTGCCAAGGATTTAACTAAATTCTACCTGGATCATGGTCAAAAGATATTTCCACAGAAGTGAGTGAACAAACATGTGGAAAGACATCTGGTGGTCTATGAAATTCATATCTCAATTAGTATATATATATTATCCTTAATTTACTTTAGTGATATGTTTTACACAACATTACAAGTTTGCAATGCTTCTTCTGTTAATATAAATAAGTCAAAAAAATGTATAGTGCACTATATATATATAGAAGAACTCTTGGAATTAAGAAATTTTAATCGATGCATATGGTTGAATTGCAGGTTGGGCATGCTATCCAAATTCACAAACACATTCAAAATGGTTACTGGGCCAAAGTACAACGGCAAATACCTTCACTCTGTAATTCAACGCTATCTCGGCCGATCGAAGCTACACGACACTCTAACCAACGTGGTCATCCCAACTTTTGATATCAAATTATTGCAACCTACCATATTTTCAAACTTTGCGGTACACAAAACTTTGTTATTCTTTGATCGGTGCCTTGATCTCATTTTGTTTTCCAAACTTAATTTTGCTTTCTATATGGCCACTTATTATATATAGCCTATTTGTTGTTTACATGTAGATATATATGGCCTTGACTAGCATGCACAGTGCAGAGGTTTCTATTTTAAGTACCATTTAGCAACAACAATTATGGGGAACAAAAGCATAAATTAGTCTTTTCCAAAAGTAGTGACCTTTTATTTTATGGCTAGACTTGCTGTCGAAATTATTTGATGTTGAATTAATATTTCTATCCGTTATCAGAACCGATAGTAAAAATGAAATAAGATATACATAATACAGATTTATCTGATTGATGCTGTTTTGTTAATTGAGCTTAGTTTACAATTATTTTCGATTAGTTGAAATATCAACCGCTGAAGGATGCACGGCTATCTGACATAGCCATAGCCACTTCCGCAGCACCAACATTTTTTCCGGCACATTACTTCATGACCAAGGACGGCGAAGGAAAAACGAGGGAATTCCATCTTGTCGATGGTGGTGTTGCTGCGAATAATCCGGTACACATATATTCTAACAACTTAAAAGTAATAAACCCTGTTACTTAATATGTAAATTAAATTAATTGCAATCAAGATAAAAATTCAATTGCTATGGAAATAAAGTTGCTAACAGTCTACCTTTTCTAAATTCATTATTGTAAAAACCTCCAATTTTGAAAATAGTAATACAGCCGATATGTTTTACTTACTCAGCTGTTGAGTTTGAAATTGAATATAGAAAATAATGCCTCATAAAAGAGTATGCCCGACTGTCCCATTCTTACTGTCCTGCCTCTCTCAAAAACTTTTATTTATCACCTACACATAAGATATCTGTCATTGAATATACATAACTGTCACCTCATCCATGATTTAATTGTTTTATATGCATATGTGCATAAAATGTATATGAAATTAATTATATAAAAGGTATTATAATGTTTGGTACAAATGTGACCTTTCAGATAACAAATAGCTGATTTTGTTTAAGAATGGAGGTTTTCTAAATAGGCAAGACTGAGGAGGAGAGACGCTAAAAAATTTCATTAATAAAAGAATTTCCCCTATGAATGACTATTCATATATTCTTTTCTGTTTTGTTGAATGGATCTTTTCATGTTTACTTTTGACATTCTTCTCAAATTTTCTTTTTGAATTTTTGTATACATGTATTAGACACTGGCTGCAATGAACCAAATTACACGGGAGATAGTTGATGGAAATGATCAATTTTTCCCCATCAAGCCAACAGACTACAACAAATTTTTAGTAATCTCGATTGGTACTGGAATAAACAAGATTGAGGAGAAGTATACAGCACAGGAGGCTGCTAAGTGGGGCATCTTTGGATGGCTCAACCGGATGGGTTCCTCGCCGATTATCGACATTTTTAACAGTGGAAGTGCTGACATGGTCGATATTCATTTGGCTGCACTTTTTCAGGCACTCCGATCTGAGCAATGCTATCTCCGCATACAGGTACATATTTAAATAATTATTAACTATTATCACATGAAATAATTATTTAAATATTCAGTAATCATTTGGCTGCACTTTTTTATAATTAGTTACTATAAGGCCACGCTAAAAGTATGTATTCCTTCTTTAATCAATCTTCTAGTTAGAAAATGGAGCTTGCGTTGACATCGAATAGACTAATTATTATTCCTGACTAATTTTTGAATATTTTGGGGCACATCAAGTCATCCATGATTTGGTGGTACACTACAAGTAACTAATAACGTAGAACCTTTTGTTTACATGTAATAGGCTTGATAGTGACATAGATCAGAGAGATATACAGAGTGACATAGATCAGAATTGAATAATTTTTCTCATCCATTGGCACCTCCTACAAGTTATCGAAAAATATATATATATATATATATATATATTATTGAACAGTAGAAATATTTTTCTGACAATCTTTGGACAGGATGATTCACTCACAGGCAAGACAAGCTCGATTGATGATTCTTCAAAGGAGAACATGCAAACCCTGGTGCAGATCGGAAACAACCTTTTGAAGAAGCCTGTTTCGAGGGTCAACATAGAGACTGGCTTGTACGAGGTGATTCCTGGAGCTGGTACAAATGAAGACATGCTCACAACTTTCGCAAAGAAACTTTCTGATGAACGAAAGAGGAGAGAAAGTGCTCGCCTAAAACAATAAATCTGTTTGTAGTTAATTTCTTTATTCATTTCTGTACAAAAAATAAATTAAGGACTGTTTGGAAGTAATAAATACAGAACTATTGTTCTAAACCAAAAACTTTGTAATTGTTGGAAGTCTTTTTATACTATTCTCTAGTCTTTTGTGCGTAAGGTTGCTGGATTGAAATTAATAATAAAATATCAAAAGTTTGCATGCTTGATCTTGTATTTGAAAAATATTTCAACAATTCATAGTATATTTGGTGTTTGTGTATGCGCCTGGTGATCCTGTTGAATAAACATTAAATGTTATTTTTAGTGGGTTTTAAATTTAGAAGTTAGTGGAAAAATAAAAAGTCAAAAATATTTGTAGATGAAAGGCCAAGAGTTGTTATAGGAGATAGTGATGTTTTATGGTTATAAGTAGGTTTTATTATTTTCAGTTTTAGAAGAGTATGCTAAAGCCTATAAATAGATTGTTCTTTCTATTGTAAGAAAACAACTCAGAGGAATATAAAAATTAAATATTTCAAGTGGATTCTATTACAGAGAGTTGAAAAGTACTTGAAAACAGTATAGTAGTTGTGGATTAATTCAGTTATCAAATTGGTATCAGAGCCAAATGGCGAATGTGACGGGTCAAATGTCGCTACCACGACTAACGAAGGCGAACTACGAGAACTGGAGCATTCAAATGAAAGCTCTTCTTGGATCTCAAGATGCATGAAAGGTGATCGAAGAAGGTTTCGAAGAACCAACAAATACTACAGGATATACAGCGGCTGAAAACAAGGCGTTGAAAGAGGTGTGATCGAAGGATAAGGCTACACTATACATGTTGTTCCAAGCCGTTGACGAGTCGGGCTTTGAGAAGATTGTCGGTGTTCAAAGGAGCCGACTGAGTCAAGCAAGTGCGTTTCCAAACTCTTCGTGGCGAGTTGGAGAGCATGAAGATGAAGGAGTTGGAATGTGTATTTGACTACATCACGCGTGTACAAGCTGTTGTGAATCAACTCATTCGTAATGGCGAAGCGGTAACCGATGCGCGAGTTGTGGAGAAGATTTTGAGATCATTAACGGATAATTTTGAGAATGTTGTGTGCGCGATAGAAGATTCAAAGGACCTTGCGACGCTCACAGTCGACGAGCTCGCTGGTTCTCTCGAGGCACACGAGCAACGTAAGAAGAAGAAGAAGAAGAAGAAGAAGAAGAAGAAGAAGAAGAAGAAGGAGGAGACACTCGAGCAAGCACTTCAAACCAAGGCGTCAATCAAAGATGAAAATGTATTCTATTCTCAAAACTTTCGAGGTAGAGGATGTGGTAGTAGAGGTCGAGGAAATGGTCACTGTGGTAGAGGCCATGGTCAAGAAGGGTATTATGAGGAGAATGGACAATCAAACCAACAAAATTGGCGTGGAAGAGGACACGGTGTGGAAGAGGCGGCCGATCACATTATTCCAACATCGAGTGCTAATGTCACAAATATGGTCACTATGCGAAAGGATTGCAACTTCGGCAAGTGCTATAATTGTGGCAAGGAAGGGCATTTCGCGAAAGAATGTCGAGTCGAGAAAAAGGTGGAAGAGACAATCAATCTAGCCACGAAATATGAGGTGAAAGAAGGTTTACTCTTGATGGCTCACACAGAAGTCAACACCGACAACAACATGGTGTGGTACCTCAACTCGGGTGCAAGCAACCACATGTGCGGGAACAAATATTTGTTCAAGGAGATGCAAAATATTGAATATGGTTATGTGTCATTTGGAGATGCATCAAAGGTGGCGGTCAAAGGCCGAGATACGGTTTGTTACATACAAAAGGATGGCTTAATAAGGTCAATCCAAGATGTTTATTACGTACCAGACCTCAAGACCAACATTTTGAGTATGGGGCAACTCACGGAGAAAGGTTACTCGATACTTGTAAAAGACCGGGTACTACACTTGAAGGACAAGCGAGGGCATCTGGTTGCTCGAGTCGAGATGGGGAGGAATAGGATGTACAAACTAAATTTGAGAAGTGTGCGAGAAAAATATTTATGAGTCAACGTAGAAGACAAGGCGTCACTGTGGCATCTCCGCTTTGGTCACCTACATCATGGTGGTCTAAAAGAGTTTGCACGGGCTGTCGGACATGGACTATGAGGGTAAATTTTGTGAAGAATGTGTGCTTGGCAAGCAAGCGAGAACCTCGTTTCAAAAGAAGGCATAATATCAAGCTAAACATACTCTCGAGTTGATTCATACCGACATATGTGGACCAATCACCCCTGAATCTTTCAGCGGTAAAAGGGACTTCATTTCCTTTATTGATGATTTCTCACGAAAAACTTGGGTTTATTTTTTGAAAGAAAAATCCAAGGCATTCGAGGTGTTCAAAAAGTTCAAAGCCGTATGATCCGATAGAGGTGGCAAGTATACTTCGACGGCTTTCATGAAGTATTGCGAGGAGCAAAGCATAAGGTGATTTCTAACCGCACCATACTCTCCACAACAAAACGGTGTGGCCGAAAGGAAGAACCGGACTATTCTTGACATGGTTCGATCAATGCTCAAGAGCAAGAAGATGCCGAAGGAATTCCGAGCAGAAGCCGTGCAATGTGCTATCTATGTACAAAATCAATGTCCACAAGTGAAGTTAGATGATCAAACACCACAAGAGGCATGGAGCGGACAAAAGCCGACAGTTTCTCATCTCAAAGTGTTCAGTAGTGTGGCTTATGCACACGTACCATATCAACGAAGAACGGAGCTCGAAGACAAAAGCAAGAGGTATATTTTTATTGGGTATGATGAGAAGACAAAAAGGTACAAGCTACTCGACCCGATAAGCAAGAAGGTGATGGTGAGTCATGATGTGCGAGTAAATGAAGTAGGCGAGTGGGACCAGAATAATTCAACGGAGGTTATCATCGAAGTTGGAGAATCATCAGTCGTTGCACCAAAAAGTATACCAACAAACTCTGAAACTACCGATGATGAAGATGAACCACGACAATCCAAAATGCGAAGTTTGCAAGATTTGTATGATTCGACAAATGAGGTACACCTTGTATGTCTTTTGGCAGATACTGAAAATATCAGCTTTGAAGAGGCGGTGCGAGACAAGAAGTGGCAAACTGCCGTGAACGAGGAGATTAAGGCGATTGACCGCAACAACACATGGGAGCTAGTAGAATTGCCGAAAGGAAGTCAACCTATTTGTGTGAAGTGGGTGTTCAAGAAAAATATGAAGTTTTTTCTTGGTTTGGAGGTTAGACAAGTAGATACGGGTATTTTTTTATCACAGGAGACATATGCAAAAGAGATTTTGAAGAAGTACAAGATGGCAAATTGCAACCCGGTATCAACACCAATGGGACCAGGTAAAAAACTCTCGAAATTTGATGGAGGAGAACGAGTTGATGCGAGCAAATATCGGAGTTTGGTGGGAAGTCTTCGCTATCTCACATGCACAAGGCCGGACCTTTCGTTAAGTGTCGGCATTGTAAGTCAGTTCATAGAGGAGCCGGTTTATTCACATTGGAAGGCGTTGAAGCGAATCCTACGATACATCCAAGGAATGGTGTCACTCGGGTTGTTCTACTCGAAAGCAGAAGATTACAAGTTGGTTGGATACTCCAACAACGATTGGTGCGGAGACATAGACGATCGGAAGTGTACATCGGGATATGTGTTCTTTATGGGAGATACTGCATTTACTTGGCTTTCAAAGAAGCAACCGATCGTGACGCTCCCGACGTGTGAAGCTGAATATGTGGCAGCATCTTGATGTGTATGTCATGCGATATGGCTTAGAAATTTGTTGAGCAAGATGGAGCTAAAGCAACTAGGTGCAACCGTGATTCAAGTTGACAACAAATCAGTAATTGAGTTGGCAAAGAACCCAGTGAACCATGAAAGAAGCAAACACATTGACATTCGTTTTCACTTTATCCGAGATCATGTAAAGGAAGGAAGTGTGGAATTGGTGCATGTGGCAAGTCAGGATCAAGTTGCAGATATCTTCACAAAACTGCCACCGAAAGTACTTCTCGACAAGTGCAAGAAGATGATTGGCATGACGGATGGTAGAAGCATTTAAATTTATGGGGGAGTTTTGTTGAATAAACATATATAGGTCATAGTGTAAAGTTAGAACTATTATTTGGGCAAAACACAACTTAATTTGGATCAAAGTCCAAGCAAAACAACACAAACGAAGATCTATTGCGTCCGCAATAAGATTTATTACGGCTGCAATAGAGTAGGGGAAGAATGGCAATAAATCTGCTGCTTTGGGAAGGAGAAGGTTGACAATACTCCTGAGAAATCAGGAAGTAAGGTGATTTGTCACTTTTGCAAGAAGCCCGGGCACATCAAGATACACTGTACCAACTATGTTTTGTGGTTGAAAAAGAAAGGTATGCGATGACTTAGTTTGTTTTGAAGTTAATTTAAGTACACTATCAAAATATAATTGGTGGTTAGACTCAGGTGCAACTTCTAACATCAGTATATCCATGCAGGGTTGCCTAAACCTTCGAAAGCCAAATCAAGCTAAACACTACATTTATGTGGGAGATGGCAGGTAGATTGAAGTTGAAGGCATAGGAAAATTTAGATTATTGTGTAGGACTGAATTTTATTTGTATTTTGATGCATTAGTAGTTTCATCCGTTCGAAGGAACCTAATTTCTATTTCCTATTTGGACAAGAATGGCTTTGAATGTTCATTTGCTAATGGAAATTTCAGTTTGATTCAAAATTCGAAACAAGTTGCTTCTGATTCTTTATCTTCTTATGACAATCTTTATTTTCTTGAAATTGACACTTCACATATAGAAGCCATGTGCATTGATACAAGAAAACGTAAATTAACTAATGATAATTCAGCGATATTATGGTACAGACATTTAGGACATATTTTTATGCAAAGAATGCAACGACTTGTGTCTAATGATATTCTCACACCTCTAGACTTTACTAATTCCAAAGAATGTGTAAGTTGTATAAAGGGAAAACAAATTAATAAACGCAAGTATGATGCAAAAATGTGTAATTATCTCTTAGAATTGATACATACCATCAGTGGTCCTTTTCCAAAGGCTACAAGAAATGGTCACCGATATTTTATCACATTCATAGATGATCATTAACCATATAGACACATCTACTTGATTAAAGAAATGGCTAAAGCACTAGACGTGTTCCATTCCAGAGTTATAAAGTGAAAGTTGAGTTATAACTTCACAAACACATTAAAGCCATCAGATCGGACCATGGTGGTGAATACTACGACAGATATGACGGGTCAGGAGAACAACGTATGAATGCTTTGTGGTGTTTTCTTGATTGGTTACCACCCATAAAAGAAGTACTGTGATTAGAAACACTTCTCATAGAAGTATAAGTGCTTTGTGGTGTTTTCTTGAATGGTTATCACTCATAAATGAAGTACTTTTATTCAAAACACTTTTCATAGAAGCATAAATGCTTTGTGGTGTTTTCTCGATTGGTAACCACCCATAAATGAAGAACTCTGATTAGAAAAACTTCTCATAGAAGTACATGTGCTTTGTAGTGTTTTCTTGAATGGTTATCACCCATAAATGAAGTACTTTGATTAGAAACACTTCTCATAGAAGCATAAATGCTTTGTGGTGTTTTCTTGATTGGTTACCACCCATAAATGAAGTACTCTGATTAGAAACACTTCTCATAGAAGCATAAATGCCTTTTGATATTTTCTTGATTGGTTACCACCCATAAATGAAGTACTCTAATTAGAAAAACTTCTCAAAGAAGTATTATGTGCTTTGTGGTGTTTTATTGAAAGGTCATCACCCATAAATTAAGTACTTATATTAAAACACTTCTCATAGAAGCATAAATGCTTTGTGGTATTTTCTTGAATGGTTATCACCCATAAATGAAGTACTTTGATTAGAAACACTTCTCATATAAACATAAATGCTTTGTGGTATTTTCTTGATTGGTTACACCCCATAAATGAAGTACTCTGATTAGAAACACTTATCAAAGAAGTATAAGTACTTTGTGGTGTTTTCTTGAATGGTTATCACCCATAAATAAAGTACTTTGATTAGAAACACTTCTCATAGAAGCATAAATGTTTTGTGGTGTTTTCTTGATTGGTTACCACCCATAAATGAAGTATTCTAATTAGAAAGACTTCTCATAGAAGTATATGTGATTTTGTGGTGTTTTCATGAAAGTTTATCATACATAAATGAAGTACATTGATTAGAAACACTTCTCATAGAAGCATGAATGCTTTGTGAGGTTTTCTTGATTGGTTACCACTCATAAATGAAGTACTCTGATTAGAAACACTTCTCATAAAAGCATAAAAGCTTTGTGGTGTTTTCTTGATTTGTTACCCCCCATAAATGAAGTACTCTGATTAGAAACACTTCTCAAAGAAGTATATGTGCTTTGTGGTGTTTTATTGAAAGGTTATCACACATAAATGATGTACTTAGATTAGAAAAATATCTCATTGAAGCATAAATGCTTTATGGTGTTTTCTTGAATGGTTATCACCCATAAATGAAGTACTTTGATTAGAAACACTTCTCATAGAAGCATAAATGCTTTGTGGTGTTTTCTTGATTGGTTACCATCCATAAATGAAGTACTCTGATTAGAAACACTTCTCATAGAAGCATAAATGCCTTTTGATATTTTCTTGATTGGTTACCACCCATAAATGAAGTACTCTAATTATAAAAAAACTTCTCAAAGAAGTATTATGTGCTTTGTGGTGTTTTATTGAAAGGTCATCACCCATAAATTAAGTACTTATATTAAAACACTTCTCATATAAACATAAATGCTTTGTGCTATTTTCTTGATTGGTTACACCCCATAAATGAAGTACTCTGATTAGAAACACTTATCAAAGAAGTATAAGTACTTTGTGGTGTTTTCTTGAATGGTTATCACCCATAAATAAAGTACTTTGATTAGAAACACTTCTCATAGAAGCATAAATGTTTTGTGGTGTTTTCTTGATTGGTTACCACCCATAAATGAAGTATTCTAATTAGAAAGACTTCTCATAGAAGTATATGTGATTTTGTGGTGTTTTCATGAAAGTTTATCATACATAAATGAAGTACATTGATTAGAAACACTTCTCATAGAAGCATGAATGCTTTGTGAGGTTTTCTTGATTGGTTACCACTCATAAATGAAGTACTCTGATTAGAAACACTTCTCATAAAAGCATAAAAGCTTTGTGGTGTTTTCTTGATTTGTTACCCCCCATAAATGAAGTACTCTGATTAGAAACACTTCTCAAAGAAGTATATGTGCTTTGTGGTGTTTTATTGAAAGGTTATCACACATAAATGATGTACTTAGATTAGAAAAATATCTCATTGAAGCATAAATGCTTTATGGTGTTTTCTTGAATGGTTATCACCCATAAATGAAGTACTTTGATTAGAAACACTTCTCATAGAAGCATAAATGCCTTCTGATATTTTCTTGATTGGTTACCACCCATAATGAAGTACTCTGATTAGAAAAACTTCTCATAGAAGTATTATGTGCTTTCTGGTGTTTTATTGAAAGGTCATCACCCATAAATTAAGTACTTAGATTAAAACACTTCTCATAGAAGCATAAATGCTTTGTGGTATTTTCTTGAATGGTTATCACCCATAAATGAAGTACTTTGATTAGAAACACTTCTCATATAAGCATAAATGCTTTGTGGTATTTTCTAGATTGGTTACACCCCATAAATGAAGTACTCTGATTAGAAACACTTCTCAAAGAAGTATAAGTGCTTTGTGGTGTTTTCTTGAATGGTTATCACCCATAAATGAAGTACTCTGATTAGAAACACTTCTTATAGAAGTATAAATGTTTTGTGGTGTTTTCCTGATTGGTTACCACCCATAAATGAAGTATTCTGATTAGAAAGACTTCTCATAGAAGTATATGTGCTTTTGTGGTGTTTTCGTGAATGTTTATCACCCATAAATGAAGTACATTGATTAGAAACACTTCTCATAGAAGCATGAATGCTTTGTGAGGTTTTCTTGATTGGTTAATACTCATAAATGAAGTACTCTGATTAGAAACACTTCTCATAGAAGCATAAAAGCTTTGTGGTGTTTTCTTGATTGGTTACCCCCCATAAATGAAGTACACTGATTAGAAACACTTTTCAAAGAAGTATATGTGCTCGGTGGTGTTCTATTGAAAAGTTGCCCCCCATAAATGAAGTACTATGATTAGAAACACTTCTCATAGAAGTATATGTGATTTGTGGTGTTTTCATTAATGTTTATCACACATAAATGAAGTACTTTGATTAGAAACACTTCTCAAAGAAGCCTAAATGCTTTGTGGTGTTTTCTTGATTGGTTACCACATATAAATGAAGTACTCTGATTAGTAACACTTCTCATAGAAGTATATGTGCTTTGTGGTGTTTTAATGAATGTTTATCACACATAAATGAAGTACATTGGTAAGAAACACTTCTCATAGAAGCATAAATGCTTTGTGGTGTTTTCTTGATTGGTTACCCCCATAAATGAAGTACTCTGATTAGAAAAACTTCTTATGGAACCATAAATGCTATGTGGTGTTTTCTTGAATGGTTATCACCCATAAATGAAGTCATTTTATTAGAAACACTTCTCATAGAAGCATAAATGCTTTGTGATGTTTTTTTGATTGGTTACCCCCATAAATGAAGTACTGTGATTAGAAACACTTCTCAAAGAAGCATAAATGCTTCGTGGTTTTTTCTTGAATCATTATCACCCATAAATGAAGTACTCTGATTAGAAACACTTCTCATAGAAGCATAAATGCTTTGTCCTGTTTTCTTGATTGGTTACCACTCATAAAAGAAGTACTGTGATTAGAAACACTTGTCATAGAAGTATAAGTGCTTTGTGGTTTTTTCTTGAGTGGTTATCACCCATAAATGAAGTAGTCTGATTAGAACCACTTCTCATAGAAGCATAATGCTTTGTAGTGTTTTCTTTAATGGTTATCACCAATAAAGGAAGTACATTGATTAGAAACACTTCTCAAAGAAGCATAAATGCTTTGTGGTGTTTTCTTGATTGGTTACCACTTATAAATGAAGTACTCTGATTAGAAACACTTCTCATAGAAGTATATGTGCTTTGTGGTGATTTCTTGAGTGGTTATCACCCATTAAAGAAGTACTCTGATTAGAAACACTTCTCATAGAAGCATAAATGCTTTGTGGTGTTATCTTGATTGGTTACCAGCCATAAATGAAGTACTCTGATTAGAAACACTTCTCATAGAACTATTTGTTATTTGTGGTGTTTTCATGAATGTTTATCACACATGAATGAAGTACTTTGATTAGAAACACTTCTCATAGAAGCATAAATGCTTTGTGGTTTTTTCTTGAATGGTTATCACCAATAAATTAAGTACTTTGATTGGAAACACTTCTCAAAGATGCATAATTGTTTTGTGGTGTTTTCTTGATTTGTTCCCACTAATAAATAAAGTACTCTGATTAGAAACACTTCTCATTGAAGTATATGTGATTTTTGGTGTTTTCATTAATGTTTATCACACAGAAATGAAGTACATTGAATAGAAACACTTCTCATAGAAACATAAATGCTTTGTGGTTTTTTCTTTAATGGTTATCACCAATAAAGGAAGTAAATTGATTAGAAACACGTCTCAAAGAAGCATAAATGCTTTGTGGTGTTTTCTTGATTGGTTACCACTTATAAATGAAGTACTCTGATTAGAAACACTTCTCATAGAAGTATATGTGCTTTGTGGTGATTTCTTGAGTGGTTATCACCCATTAAAGAAGTACTCTGATTAGAAACACTTCTCATAGAAGCATAAATGCTTTGTGGTGTTTTCTTGATTGGTTACCAGCCATAAATGAAGTACTCTGATTAGAAACACTTCTCATAGAAGTATTTGTGATTTGTGGTGTTTTCATGAATGTTTATCACACATGAATGAAGTACTTTGATTAGAAACACTTCTCATAGAAGCATAAATGCTTTGTGGTTTTTTCTTGAATGGTTATCACCAATAAATGAAGTACATTGATTTGAAACACTTCTCAAAGAAGCATAAATGTTTTGTGGTGTTTTCTTGATTGGTTACCACGCATAAATGAAGTACTCTGATTAGAAACACTTCTCATAGAAGCATAAATGCTTTGTGGTGTTTTCTTGATTGGTTACCAGCCATAAATGAAGTACTCTGATTAGAAACGCTTCTCATAGAAGCATGAATGGTTATCACCCATTAATGAAGTACATTGATTAGAAACACTTCTAATAGAAGCATGAATGCTTTGTGGTGTTTTCTTGAATGGTTTTCACCCATAAATGAAGTACTCTGATTAGAAACACTTATCGTAGAAGCATAAATGATTTGTGGTGTTTTTTTGATTGGTTACTACCCATAAATGAAGTACTCTGATTAGAAACACTTCTCAAAGAAGTATAAGTGCTTTGTGGTGTTTTATTGAAAGGTTATCATACAGAAATGAAGTACTCTGATTAGAAACACTTCTCATAGAAGTATCAGTGCTTTGTGGTGTTTTCTTCAATGGTTATCACCCATAAATGAAGTACTCTAATTAGAAACACTTCTCATAGAAGTATCAGTGCTTTGTGGTGTTTTCTTATATAGTTATCACCCATAAATGAAGTACGTTGATTAGATACACTTCTCATAGAAGCATAAATGCTTTGGGGTGTTTTCTTGATTGGTGACCAGCCATAAATGAAGTACTCTGATTAGAAACACTTCTCATAGAATTATAATTGCTTTGCGATGTTTTGTGGAATGGTTATCACCCATAAATGAAGTACTTTTATTAGAAACACTTCTCATAGAAGCATAAGTGCTTTGTGGTGTTTTCTTGAATGGTTATCACTCATAAATGAAGTACTCTGATTAGAAACACTTATCAAAGAAGCATAAATGCTTCGTGGTGTTTTCTTGAATCATTATCACCCATAAATGAAGTAGTCTGATTAGAAACACTGCTTAGAGAAGTATAAGTGCTTTGTGGTGTTTTCTTGAATGGTTATCACTCATAAATGAAGTACTTTGATTAGAAACATTCTCATAGAAGCATAAATGTTTGTTGTGTTTTCTTGATTGGATACCAGTCAAAAATTAGGTACTCTGATTAGAACCACTTCTCATAGAAGTATAAGTACTTTGTGGTGTTTTCTTGAATGGTTATCACCCATAAATGAAGTACTTTGATTAGAAACACTTCTCATAGAAGCACGAATGCTTTGTGGTGTTTTCTTGATTGGTTACCACTCACAAATGAAGTAGTCTGATTAGAAACACTTCTTAGAGAAGTATAAGTGCTTTGTGGTGTTTTCTTAATTGGTTACCACTCATAAATGAAGTACTCTGATTAGAAACACTTCTCATAGATGCATAAATGCTTTGTGGTGTTTTCTTGATTGGTTACCACTCATAAATGAAGTACATTGATTAGAAACACTTCTCATTGAAGTATAAGTTCTTTGTGGTGTTTTCTTGAATGGTTATCACATATAAATGA
This sequence comes from Eleocharis quinqueflora, assembly GCA_964058865.1. Taxonomy (NCBI): domain Eukaryota; kingdom Viridiplantae; phylum Streptophyta; class Magnoliopsida; order Poales; family Cyperaceae; genus Eleocharis; species Eleocharis quinqueflora. The sequence goes on from CAXKVX010000527.1 coordinate 260,673, forward strand.
AGTACTGTGATTAGAAACACTTCTCATAGAAGTATAAGTGCTTTGTGGTGTTTTCTTGAGTGGTTATCACCCATAAAGAAAGTAGTCTTATTAGAAACACTTCTCATAGAAGCATAAATGCTTTGTGGTGTTTTCTTGATTGGTTACCAACCATAAATGAAGTACTTTGATTAGAAACACTTCTCATAGAAGCATAAATGCATTGTGGTGTTTTCTTGATTGGTTACCAGCCATAAATGAAGTACTCTGATTAGAAAAACTTCTCATAGAAGTATAATTGCTTTGTGGTGTTTTCTTCAATGGTTATCACTAATAAATTAAGTACTGTGATTAGAAACACTTCTCATAGAAGCATAAATGCTTTGTGGTGTTTTCTTGATTAGTTACCACCCATAAATGAAGTACTATGATTAGAAACACTTCTCATAGAAGTATAACTGTTTGTGGTGTTTTAATGAATGGTTATCACCCATAAATGAAGTACTCTGATTAGAAACAATTCTCATAGAAGCATAAATGCTTTGTGGTTTTTTCTTGATTGGTTATTACCAATAAATGAAGTACTTTGATTAGAAACACTTCTCAAAGAAACATAAATGCTTTGTGGTGTTTTCTGGATTGGTTACCCCATAAATGAAGTATTCTGATTAGAAACACTTCTCAAAGAAGCATAAATGCTTCGTGGTGTTTTCTTGAATCATTATCACCCATAAATGAAGTACTCTGATTAGAAACACTTCTCAGAGAAGCATAAATGCTTTGTGGTGTTTTCTTGATTGGTTACCAGCCATAAATGAAGTACTCTGATTAGAAACACTTCGCAGAGAAGTATAAGTGTTTGTGGTGTTTTCATGAATGGTTATTACCCATAAATGAAGTACTCTGATTAGAAACACTTCTGAAAGAAGTATAATTGATTCGTGGTGTTTTCTTGATTGGTTATCACCCATAAATGAATTACTATGATTAGAAACACTTCTCAAAGAAGCATAAATGCTTTGTGTTTTTTTCTTGAATGGTTATCACAAATAAATGAAGTACTTTGATTAGAAACACCTCTCAAAGAAGTATATATGCTTTGTGGTGTTTTAATGAATCGTTATCACCCATAAATTAAGTACTCTGATTAGAAACACTTCTAATAGAAGCATGAATGCTTTGTGGTTTTTTCTTGTTTGGTTATTACCAATAAATGAAGTACTTTGATTAGAAACACTTCTCAAAGAAGCATAAATGCTTTGTGGTGTTTTCTTGATTGGTTACCCCCATAAATGAAGTACTATGATTAGAAACACTTCTCAAAGAAGCATGAATGCTTCGTGGTGTTTTCTTGAATCATTATCACCCATAAATGAAGTACTCTGATTAGAAACACTTCTCATAGAAGCATAAATGCTTTGTGGTGTTTTCTTGATTGGTTACCAGCCATAAATGAAGTACTCTGATTAGAAGCACTTCTCAGAGAAGTATAAGTGTTTGTGGTGTTTTCATGAATGGTTATCACCCATAAATGAAGTACTCTGATTAGAAACACTTCTGAAAGAAGTATAATTGATTCGTGGTGTTTTCTTGATTGGTTATCACCCATAAATGAAGTATTATGATTAGAAACACTTCTCAAAGAAGCATAAATGCTTTGTGTTTTTTTCTTGAATGGTTATAACCAATAAATGAAGTACTTTGATTAGAAACACTTCCCAAAGAAGTATATATGCTTTGTGGTATTTTAATGAATCGTTATCTCCCATAAATGAAGTACTCTGATTAGAAACACTTCTAATAGAAGCATGAATGCTTTGTGGTGTTTTCTTGATTGGTTACCACTCATAAATGAAGTACTCTGATAAGAAACACTTCTCATAGAAGCATAAATGCTTTCTGGTGTTTTCTTGAATGGTTATCACATATAAATGAAGTACTGTGATTAGAAAAACTTCTCAAAGAAGTATAAGTGCTTTGTGGGGTTTCTTGAGTGGTTATCACCCATAAATGAAGTACTCTTATTAGAAACACTTCTCATAGAAGCATAAATTCTTTGTGGTTTTTTCTTGATTGGTTATTACCAATAAATGAAGTACTTTGATTAGAAACACTTCTCAAAGAAACATAAATGCTTTGTGGTGTTTTCTGGATTGGTTACCCCCATAAATGAAGTACTCTGATTAGAAACACTTCTCAAAGAAGCATAAATGCTTCGTGGTGTTTTCTTGAATCATTATCACCCATAAATGAAGTACTCTGATTAGAAACACTTCTCAGAGAAGCATAAATGCTTTGTGGTGTTTTCTTGATTGGTTACCAGCCATAAATGAAGTACTCTGATTGGAAACACTTCTTAGAGAAGTATAAGTGTTTGTGGTGTTTTCATGAATGGTTATCACCCATAAATGAAGTACTCTGATTAGAAACACTTCTGAAAGAAGTATAATTGATTCGTGGTGTTTTCTTGATTGGTTATCACCCATAAATGAAGTACTATGATTAGAAACACTTCTCAAAGAAGCATAAATGCTTTGTGTTTTTTTCTTGAATGGTTATCACCAATAAATGAAGTACTTTGATTAGAAACACTTCTCAAAGAAGTATATATGCTTTGTGGTGTTTTAATGAATCGTTATCTCCCATAAATGAAGTACTCTGATTAGAAACACTTCTAATAGAAGCATGAATGCTTTGTGGTGTTTTCTTGATTGGTTACCACTCATAAATGAAGTACTCTGATAAGAAACACTTCTCATAGAAGCATAAATGCTTTGTGGTGTTTTCTTGAATGGTTATCACATATAAATGAAGTACTGTGATTAGAAACACTTCTCATAGAAGTATAAGTGCTTTGTGGTGTTTTCTTGATTGGTTACCAGCCATAAATGAAGTACTCTGATTTGAAACACTTCTCATAGAAGCATAAATGCTTTGTGGTGTTTTCTTGATTGGTTACCAGCCATAAATGAAGTACTCTGATTAGAAAAACTTCTCATATAAGTATAATTGCTTTGTGGTGTTTTCTTTAATGGTTATCACTCATAAATTAAGTACTGTGATTAGAAACACTTCTCATAGAAGCATAAATGCTTTGTGGTTTTTTCTTGATTGGTTATTACCAATAAATGAAGTACTATGATTAGAAACACTTCTCAAAGAAGCATAAATGCTTTGTGGTGTTTTCTTGATTGGTTACCCCCATAAATGAAGTACTCTGATTAGAAACACTTCTCAAAGAAGCATAAATGCTTCGTGGTGTTTTCTTGAATCATTATCACCCATAAATGAAGTACTCTGATTAGAAACACTTCTCATAGAAGCATAAATGCTTTGTGGTGTTTTCTTGATTGGTTACCAGCCATAAATGAAGTACTCTGATTAGAAACACTTCTGAAAGAAGTATAATTGATTCGTGGTGTTTTCTTGATTGGTTATCACCCATAAATGAAGTACTATGATTAGAAACACTTCTCAAAGAAGCATAAATGCTTTGTGTTTTTTTCTTGAATGGTTATCACCAATAAATGAAGTCCTTTGATTAGAAACACTTCTCAAAGAAGTATATATGCTTTGTGGTGTTTTAATGAATCGTTATCTCCCATAAATGAAGTACTCTTATTAGAAACACTTCTAATAGAAGCATGAATGCTTTGTGGTGTTTTCTTGATTGGTTACCACTCATAAATGAAGTACTCTGATAAGAAACACTTCTCATAGAAGCATGAATGTTTTGTGGTGTTTTCTTGAATGGTTATCACATATAAATGAAGTACTGTGATTAGAAACACTTCTCATAGAAGTATAAGTGCTTTGTGGTGTTTTCTTGAGTGGTTATCACCCATAAATGAAGTACTCTTATTAGAAACACTTCTCATAGAAGCATAAATGCTATGTGGTGTTTTCTTGAAGGGTTATCACCCATAAATGAAGTACTATGATAAGAAACACTTCTCATAGAAGCATAAATGCTTTGTGGTGTTTTCTTGATTGGTTACCAGCAATAAATGAAGTACTCTGATTAGAAACACTTCTCAGAGAAGTATAAGTGTTTGTGGTGTTTTCATGAATGGTTATCACCCATAATTGAAGTACTCTGATTAGAAACACTTCTCATAGAAGCATAAATGCTTTGTGGTGTTTTCTTGATTGGTTACCAGCCATAAATGAAGTACTCTGATTAGAAACACTTCTCAGAGAAGTATAAGTGTTTGTGGTGTTTTCATGAATGGTTATCACCCATAATTGAAGTACTCTGATTAGAAACACTTCTGAAAGAAGTATAATTGATTCGTGGTGTTTTCTTGATTGGTTATCACCCATAAATGAAGTACTATGATTAGAAACACTTCTCAAAGAAGCATAAATGCTTTGTGTTTTTTTCTTGAATGGTTATCACCAATAAATGAAGTCCTTTGATTAGAAACACTTCTCAAAGAAGTATATATGCTTTGTGGTGTTTTAATGAATCGTTATCTCCCATAAATGAAGTACTCTGATTAGAAACACTTCTAATAGAAGCATGAATGCTTTGTGGTGTTTTCTTGATTGGTTACCACTCATAAATGAAGTACTCTGATAAGAAACACTTCTCATAGAAGCATGAATGTTTTGTGGTGTTTTCTTGAATGGTTATCACATATAAATGAAGTACTGTGATTAGAAACACTTCTCATAGAAGTATAAGTGCTTTGTGGTGTTTTCTTGAGTGGTTATCACCCATAAATGAAGTACTCTTATTAGAAACACTTCTCATAGAAGCATAAATGCTATGTGGTGTTTTCTTGAAGGGTTATCACCCATAAATGAAGTACTATGATAAGAAACACTTCTCATAGAAGCATAAATGCTTTGTGGTGTTTTCTTGATTGGTTACCAGCAATAAATGAAGTACTCTGATTAGAAACACTTCTCAGAGAAGTATAAGTGTTTGTGGTGTTTTCATGAATGGTTATCACCCATAATTGAAGTACTCTGATTAGAAACACTTCTCATAGAAGCATAAATGCTTTGTGGTGTTTTCTTGATTGGTTACCAGCCATAAATGAAGTACTCTGATTAGAAACACTTCTCAGAGAAGTATAAGTGTTTGTGGTGTTTTCATGAATGGTTATCACCCATAATTGAAGTACTCTGATTAGAAACACTTCTGAAAGAAGTATAATTGATTCGTGGTGTTTTCTTGATTGGTTATCACCCATAAATGAAGTACTATGATTAGAAACACTTCTCAAAGAAGCATAAATGCTTTGTGTTTTTTTCTTGAATGGTTATCACCAATAAATGAAGTCCTTTGATTAGAAACACTTCTCAAAGAAGTATATATGCTTTGTGGTGTTTTAATGAATCGTTATCTCCCATAAATGAAGTACTCTGATTAGAAACACTTCTAATAGAAGCATGAATGCTTTGTGGTGTTTTCTTGATTGGTTACCACTCATAAATGAAGTACTCTGATAAGAAACACTTCTCATAGAAGCATGAATGTTTTGTGGTGTTTTCTTGAATGGTTATCACATATAAATGAAGTACTGTGATTAGAAACACTTCTCATAGAAGTATAAGTGCTTTGTGGTGTTTTCTTGAGTGGTTATCACCCATAAATGAAGTACTCTTATTAGAAACACTTCTCATAGAAGCATAAATGCTATGTGGTGTTTTCTTGAAGGGTTATCACCCATAAATGAAGTACTATGATTAGAAACACTTCTCATAGAAGCATAAATGCTTTGTGGTGTTTTCTTGATTGGTTACCAGCCATAAATGAAGTACTCTGATTAGAAACACTTCTCAGAGAAGTATAAGTGTTTGTGGTGTTTTCATGAATGGTTATCACCCATAATTGAAGTACTCTGATTAGAAACACTTCTCATAGAAGCATAAATGCTTTGTGGTGTTTTCTTGATTGGTTACCAGCCATAAATGAAGTACTCTGATTAGAAACACTTCTCAGAGAAGTATAAGTGTTTGTGGTGTTTTCATGAATGGTTATCACCCATAAATGAAGTACTTTGATTAGAAACATTCTCATAGAAGCATAAATATTTGTTGTGTTTTCTTGATTGGATACCAGTCATAAATGAGGTACTCTGATTAGAACCACTTCTCATAGAAGTATAAGTACTTTGTGGTGTTTTCTTGAATGGTTATCACCCATAAATGAAGTACTTTGATTAGAAACACTTCTCATAGAAGCACGAATGCTTTGTGGTGTTTTCTTGATTGGTTACCACTCACAAATGAAGTAGTCTGATTAGAAACACTTCTTAGAGAAGTATAAGTGCTTTGTGGTGTTTTCTTAATTGGTTACCACTCATAAATGAAGTACTCTGATTAGAAACACTTCTCATAGATGCATAAATGCTTTGTGGTGTTTTCTTGATTGGTTACCACTCATAAATGAAGTACATTGATTAGAAACACTTCTCATTGAAGTATAAGTGTTTGTGGTGTTTTCATGAATGGTTATCACCCATAAATGAAGTACTCTGATTAGAAACACTTCTGAAAGAAGTATAATTGATTCGTGGTGTTTTCTTGATTGGTTATCACCCATAAATGAATTACTATGATTAGAAACACTTCTCAAAGAAGCATAAATGCTTTGTGTTTTTTTCTTGAATGGTTATCACCAATAAATGAAGTACTTTGATTAGAAACACTTCTCAAAGAAGTATATATGCTTTGTGGTGTTTTAATGAATCGTTATCACCCATAAATGAAGTACTCTGATTAGAAACACTTCTAATAGAAGCATGAATGCTTTGTGGTTTTTTCTTGTTTGGTTATTACCAATAAATGAAGTACTTTGATTAGAAACACTTCTCAAAGAAGCATAAATGCTTTGTGGTGTTTTCTTGATTGATTACCACTCATAAATGAAGTACATTGATTAGAAACACTTCTCATTGAAGTATAAGTTCTTTGTGGTGTTTTCTTGAATGGTTATCACATATAAATGAAGTACTCTGATTAGAAACACTTCTCACAGAAGTATAAGTGCTTTGTGGTGTTTTCTTGAGTGGTTATCACCCATAAATGAAGTACTCTTATTAGAAACACTTCTCATAGAAGCATAAATGCTTTGTGGTGTTTTCTTGATTGGTTACCAACCATAAATGAAGTACTCTGATTAGAAACACTTCTCATCGAAGCATAAATGCTTTGTGGTGTTTTCTTGATTGGTTACCAGCCATAAATGAAGTACTCTGATTAGAAAAACTTCTCATAGAAGTATAATTGCTTTGTGGTGTTTTCTTCAATGGTTATCACTCATAAATTAAGTACTGTGATTAGAAACACTTCTCATAGAAGCATAAATGCTTTGTGGTGTTTTCTTGATTAGTTACCACCCATAAATGAAGTACTATGACTAGAAACACTTCTCATAGAAGTATATGTGATTTGTGGTGTTTTCATGAATGTTTATCACACATAAATGAAGAACTTTGATTAGAAACACTTCTCATAGAAGCATAAATGCTTTGTGGTTTTTTCTTGTTTGGTTATTACCAATAAATGAAGTACTTTGATTAGAAACACTTCTCAAAGAAGCATAAATGCTTTGTGGTGTTTTCTTGATTGGTTACCCCCATAAATGAAGTACTCTGATTAGAAACACTTCTCAAAGAAGCATAAATGCTTCGTGGTGATTTCTTGAATCATTATCACCCATAAATGAAGTACTATGATTAGAAACACTTCTCATCGAAGCATAAATGCTTTGTGGTGTTTTCTTGATTGGTTACCAGCCATAAATGAAGTACTCTGATTAGAAAAACTTCTCATAGAAGTATAATTGCTTTGTGGTGTTTTCTTCAATGGTTATCACTCATAAATTAAGTACTGTGATTAGAAACACTTCTCATAGAAGCATAAATGCTTTGTGGTGTTTTCTTGATTAGTTACCACCCATAAATGAAGTACTATGACTAGAAACACTTCTCATAGAAGTATATGTGATTTGTGGTGTTTTCATGAATGTTTATCACACATAAATGAAGAACTTTGATTAGAAACACTTCTCATAGAAGCATAAATGCTTTGTGGTTTTTTCTTGTTTGGTTATTACCAATAAATGAAGTACTTTGATTAGAAACACTTCTCAAAGAAGCATAAATGCTTTGTGGTGTTTTCTTGATTGGTTACCCCCATAAATGAAGTACTCTGATTAGAAACACTTCTCAAAGAAGCATAAATGCTTCGTGGTGATTTCTTGAATCATTATCACCCATAAATGAAGTACTATGATTAGAAACACTTCTAATAGAAGCATGAATGCTTTGTGGTTTTTTCTTGTTTGGTTATTACCAATAAATGAAGTACTTTGATTAGAAACACTTCTCAAAGAAGCATAAATGCTTTGTGGTGTTTTCTTGATTGGTTACCCCCATAAATGAAGTACTATGATTAGAAACACTTCTGAAAGAAGCATAAATGCTTCGTGGTGTTTTCTTGAATCATTATCACCCATAAATGAAGTACTCTGATTAGAAACACTTCTCATAGAAGCATAAATGCTTTGTGGTGTTTTCTTGATTGGTTACCAGCCATAAATGGAGTACTCTGATTAGAAGCACTTCTCAGAGAAGTATAAGTGTTTGTGGTGTTTTCATGAATGGTTATCACCCATAAATGAAGTACTCTGATTAGAAACACTTCTGAAAGAAGTATAATTGATTCGTGGTGTTTTCTTGATTGGTTATCACCCATAAATGAAGTACTATGATTAGAAACACTTCTCAAAGAAGCATAAATGCTTTGTGTTTTTTTCTTGAATGGTTATCACCAATAAATGAAGTACTTTGATTACAAACACTTCTCAAAGAAGTATATATGCTTTGTGGTGTTTTAATGAATCGTTATCTCCCATAAATGAAGTACTCTGATTAGAAACACTTCTAATAGAAGCATGAATGCTTTGTGGTGTTTTCTTGATTGGTTACCACTCATAAATGAAGTACTCTGATAAGAAACACTTCTCATAGAAGCATAAATGCTTTCTGGTGTTTTCTTGAATGGTTATCACATATAAATGAAGTACTGTGATTAGAAACACTTCTCATAGAAGTATAAGTGCTTTGTGGTGTTTTCTTGATTGGTTACCAGCCATAAATGAAGTACTCTTATTAGAAACACTTCTCATAGAAGCATAAATGCTTTGTGGTGTTTTCTTGATTGGTTACCAGCCATAAATGAAGTACTGTGATTAGAAACACTTCTCATAGAAGCATAAATGCTTTGTGGTTTTTTCTTGATTGGTTATTACCAATAAATGAAGTACTTTGATTAGAAACACTTCTCAAAGAAACATAAATGCTTTGTGGTGTTTTCTTGATTGGTTACCAGCCATAAATGAAGTACTCTGATTAGAAAAACTTCTCAAATAAGTATAATTGCTTTGTGGTGTTTTCTTCAATGGTTATCACTCATAAATTAAGTACTGTGATTAGAAACACTTCTCATAGAAGCATAAATGCTTTGTGTTTTTTTCTTGATTGGTTATTACCAATAAATGAAGTACTATGATTAGAAACACTTCTCAAAGAAGCATAAATTCTTTGTGTTTTTTTCTTGAATGGTTATCACCAATAAATGAAGTCCTTTGATTAGAAACACTTCTCAAAGAAGTATATATGCTTTGTGGTGTTTTAATGAATCGTTATCTCCCATAAATGAAGTACTCTGATTAGAAACACTTCTAATAGAAGCATGAATGCTTTGTGGTGTTTTCTTGATTGGTTACCACTCATAAATGAAGTACTCTGATAAGAAACACTTCTCATAGAAGCATGAATGTTTTGTGGTGTTTTCTTGAATGGTTATCACATATAAATGAAGTACTGTGATTAGAAACACTTCTCATAGAAGTATAAGTGCTTTGTGGTGTTTTCTTGAGTGGTTATCACCCATAAATGAAGTACTCTTATTAGAAACACTTCTCATAGAAGCATAAATGCTATGTGGTGTTTTCTTGAAGGGTTATCACCCATAAATGAAGTACTATGATTAGAAACACTTCTCATAGAAGCATAAATGCTTTGTGGTGTTTTCTTGATTGGTTACCAGCCATAAATTAAGTACTCTGATTAGAAACACTTCTCAGAGAAGTATAAGTGTTTCTGGTGTTTTCATGAATGGTTATCACCCATAATTGAAGTACTCTGATTAGAAACACTTCTCATAGAAGCATAAATGCTTTGTGGTGTTTGCTTGATTGGTTACCAGCCATAAATGAAGTACTCTGATTAGAAACACATCTCAGAGAAGTATAAGTGTTTGTGGTGTTTTCATGAATGGTTATCACCCATAATTGAAGTACTCTGATTAGAAACACTTCTGAAAGAAGTATAATTGATTCGTGGTGTTTTCTTGATTGGTTATCACCCATAAATGAATTACTATGATTAGAAACACTTCTCAAAGAAGCATAAATGCTTTGTGTTTTTTTCTTGAATGGTTATCACCAATAAATGAAGTACTTTGATTAGAAACACTTCTCAAAGAAGTATATATGCTTTGTGGTGTTTTAATGAATCGTTATCACCCATAAATGAAGTACTCTGATTAGAAACACTTCTAATAGAAGCATGAATGCTTTGTGGTTTTTTCTTGTTTGGTTATTACCAATAAATGAAGTACTTTGATTAGAAACACTTCTCAAAGAAGCATAAATGCTTTGTGGTGTTTTCTTGATTGGTTACCACTCATAAATGAAGTACATTGATTAGAAACACTTCTCATTGAAGTATAAGTTCTTTGTGGTGTTTTCTTGAATGGTTATCACATATAAATGAAGTACTCTGATTAGAAACACTTCTCATAGAAGTATAAGTGCTTTGTGGTGTTTTCTTGAGTGGTTATCACCCATAAATGAAGTACTCTTATTAGAAACACTTCTCATAGAAGCATAAATGCTTTGTGGTGTTTTCTTGATTGGTTACCAACCATAAATGAAGTACTCTGATTAGAAACACTTCTCATAGAAGCATAAATGCTTTGTGGTGTTTTCTTGATTGGTTACCAGCCATAAATGAAGTACTCTGATTAGAAAAACTTCTCATAGAAGTATAATTGCTTTGTGGTGTTTTCTTCAATGGTTATCACTCATAAATTAAGTACTGTGATTAGAAACACTTCTCATAGAAGCATAAATGCTTTGTGGTGTTTTCTTGATTAGTTACCACCCATAAATGAAGTACTATGATTAGAAACACTTCTCATAGAAGTATATGTGATTTGTGGTGTTTTCATGAATCGTTATCACCCATAAATGAAGTACTCTGATTAGAAACACTTCTAATAGAAGCATGAATGCTTTGTGGTTTTTTCTTGTTTGGTTATTACCAATAAATGAAGTACTTTGATTAGAAACACTTCTCAAAGAAGCATAAATGCTTTGTGGTGTTTTCTTGATTGGTTACCCCCATAAATGAAGTACTATGATTAGAAACACTTCTGAAAGAAGCATAAATGCTTCGTGGTGTTTTCTTGAATCATTATCACCCATAAATGAAGTACTCTGATTAGAAACACTTCTCATAGAAGCATAAATGCTTTGTGGTGTTTTCTTGATTGGTTACCAGCCATAAATGAAGTACTCTGATTAGAAGCACTTCTCAGAGAAGTATAAGTGTTTGTGGTGTTTTCATGAATGGTTATCACCCATAAATGAAGTACTCTGATTAGAAACACTTCTGAAAGAAGTATAATTGATTCGTGGTGTTTTCTTGATTGGTTATCACCCATAAATGAAGTACTATGATTAGAAACACTTCTCAAAGAAGCATAAATGCTTTGTGTTTTTTTCTTGAATGGTTATCACCAATAAATGAAGTACTTTGATTAGAAACACTTCTCAAAGAAGTATATATGCTTTGTGGTGTTTTAATGAATCGTTATCTCCCATAAATGAAGTACTCTGATTAGAAACACTTCTAATAGAAGCATGAATGCTTTGTGGTGTTTTCTTGATTGGTTACCACTCATAAATGAAGTACTCTGATAAGAAACACTTCTCATAGAAGCATAAATGCTTTCTGGTGTTTTCTTGAATGGTTATCACATATAAATGAAGTACTGTGATTAGAAACACTTCTCATAGAAGTATAAGTGCTTTGTGGTGTTTTCTTGATTGGTTACCAGCCATAAATGAAGTACTCTTATTAGAAACACTTCTCATAGAAGCATAAATGCTTTGTGGTGTTTTCTTGATTGGTTACCAGCCATAAATGAAGTACTGTGATTAGAAACACTTCTCATAGAAGCATAAATGCTTTGTGGTTTTTTCTTGATTGGTTATTACCAATAAATGAAGTACTTTGATTAGAAACACTTCTCAAAGAAACATAAATGCTTTGTGGTGTTTTCTTGATTGGTTACCAGCCATAAATGAAGTACTCTGATTAGAAAAACTTCTCAAATAAGTATAATTGCTTTGTGCTGTTTTCTTCAATGGTTATCACTCATAAATTAAGTACTGTGATTAGAAACACTTCTCATAGAAGCATAAATGTTTTGTGGTGTTTTCTTGAATGGTTATCACATATAAATGAAGTACTGTGATTAGAAACACTTCTCATAGAAGTATAAGTGCTTTGTGGTGTTTTCTTGAGTGGTTATCACCCATAAATGAAGTACTCTTATTAGAAACACTTCTCATAGAAGCATAAATGCTATGTGGTGTTTTCTTGAAGGGTTATCACCCATAAATGAAGTACTATGATTAGAAACACTTCTCATAGAAGCATAAATGCTTTGTGTTTTTTTCTTGAATGGTTATCACCAATAAATGAAGTCCTTTGATTAGAAACACTTCTCAAAGAAGTATATATGCTTTGTGGTGTTTTAATGAATCGTTATCTCCCATAAATGAAGTACTCTGATTAGAAACACTTCTAATAGAAGCATGAATGCTTTGTGGTGTTTTCTTGATTGGTTACCACTCATAAATGAAGTACTCTGATAAGAAACACTTCTCATAGAAGCATGAATGTTTTGTGGTGTTTTCTTGAATGGTTATCACATATAAATGAAGTACTGTGATTAGAAACACTTCTCATAGAAGTATAAGTGCTTTGTGGTGTTTTCTTGAGTGGTTATCACCCATAAATGAAGTACTCTTATTAGAAACACTTCTCATAGAAGCATAAATGCTATGTGGTGTTTTCTTGAAGGGTTATCACCCATAAATGAAGTACTATGATTAGAAACACTTCTCATAGAAGCATAAATGCTTTGTGGTGTTTTCTTGATTGGTTACCAGCCATAAATTAAGTACTCTGATTAGAAACACTTCTCAGAGAAGTATAAGTGTTTCTGGTGTTTTCATGAATGGTTATCACCCATAATTGAAGTACTCTGATTAGAAACACTTCTCATAGAAGCATAAATGCTTTGTGGTGTTTGCTTGATTGGTTACCAGCCATAAATGAAGTACTCTGATTAGAAACACATCTCAGAGAAGTATAAGTGTTTGTGGTGTTTTCATGAATGGTTATCACCCATAATTGAAGTACTCTGATTAGAAACACTTCTGAAAGAAGTATAATTGATTCGTGGTGTTTTCTTGATTGGTTATCACCCATAAATGAATTACTATGATTAGAAACACTTCTCAAAGAAGCATAAATGCTTTGTGTTTTTTTCTTGAATGGTTATCACCAATAAATGAAGTACTTTGATTAGAAACACTTCTCAAAGAAGTATATATGCTTTGTGGTGTTTTAATGAATCGTTATCACCCATAAATGAAGTACTCTGATTAGAAACACTTCTAATAGAAGCATGAATGCTTTGTGGTTTTTTCTTGTTTGGTTATTACCAATAAATGAAGTACTTTGATTAGAAACACTTCTCAAAGAAGCATAAATGCTTTGTGGTGTTTTCTTGATTGGTTACCACTCATAAATGAAGTACATTGATTAGAAACACTTCTCATTGAAGTATAAGTTCTTTGTGGTGTTTTCTTGAATGGTTATCACATATAAATGAAGTACTCTGATTAGAAACACTTCTCATAGAAGTATAAGTGCTTTGTGGTGTTTTCTTGAGTGGTTATCACCCATAAATGAAGTACTCTTATTAGAAACACTTCTCATAGAAGCATAAATGCTTTGTGGTGTTTTCTTGATTGGTTACCAACCATAAATGAAGTACTCTGATTAGAAACACTTCTCATAGAAGCATAAATGCTTTGTGGTGTTTTCTTGATTGGTTACCAGCCATAAATGAAGTACTCTGATTAGAAAAACTTCTCATAGAAGTATAATTGCTTTGTGGTGTTTTCTTCAATGGTTATCACTCATAAATTAAGTACTGTGATTAGAAACACTTCTCATAGAAGCATAAATGCTTTGTGGTGTTTTCTTGATTAGTTACCACCCATAAATGAAGTACTATGATTAGAAACACTTCTCATAGAAGTATATGTGATTTGTGGTGTTTTCATGAATCGTTATCACCCATAAATGAAGTACTCTGATTAGAAACACTTCTAATAGAAGCATGAATGCTTTGTGGTTTTTTCTTGTTTGGTTATTACCAATAAATGAAGTACTTTGATTAGAAACACTTCTCAAAGAAGCATAAATGCTTTGTGGTGTTTTCTTGATTGGTTACCCCCATAAATGAAGTACTATGATTAGAAACACTTCTGAAAGAAGCATAAATGCTTCGTGGTGTTTTCTTGAATCATTATCACCCATAAATGAAGTACTCTGATTAGAAACACTTCTCATAGAAGCATAAATGCTTTGTGGTGTTTTCTTGATTGGTTACCAGCCATAAATGAAGTACTCTGATTAGAAGCACTTCTCAGAGAAGTATAAGTGTTTGTGGTGTTTTCATGAATGGTTATCACCCATAAATGAAGTACTCTGATTAGAAACACTTCTGAAAGAAGTATAATTGATTCGTGGTGTTTTCTTGATTGGTTATCACCCATAAATGAAGTACTATGATTAGAAACACTTCTCAAAGAAGCATAAATGCTTTGTGTTTTTTTCTTGAATGGTTATCACCAATAAATGAAGTACTTTGATTAGAAACACTTCTCAAAGAAGTATATATGCTTTGTGGTGTTTTAATGAATCGTTATCTCCCATAAATGAAGTACTCTGATTAGAAACACTTCTAATAGAAGCATGAATGCTTTGTGGTGTTTTCTTGATTGGTTACCACTCATAAATGAAGTACTCTGATAAGAAACACTTCTCATAGAAGCATAAATGCTTTCTGGTGTTTTCTTGAATGGTTATCACATATAAATGAAGTACTGTGATTAGAAACACTTCTCATAGAAGTATAAGTGCTTTGTGGTGTTTTCTTGATTGGTTACCAGCCATAAATGAAGTACTCTTATTAGAAACACTTCTCATAGAAGCATAAATGCTTTGTGGTGTTTTCTTGATTGGTTACCAGCCATAAATGAAGTACTGTGATTAGAAACACTTCTCATAGAAGCATAAATGCTTTGTGGTTTTTTCTTGATTGGTTATTACCAATAAATGAAGTACTTTGATTAGAAACACTTCTCAAAGAAACATAAATGCTTTGTGGTGTTTTCTTGATTGGTTACCAGCCATAAATGAAGTACTCTGATTAGAAAAACTTCTCAAATAAGTATAATTGCTTTGTGCTGTTTTCTTCAATGGTTATCACTCATAAATTAAGTACTGTGATTAGAAACACTTCTCATAGAAGCATAAATGTTTTGTGGTGTTTTCTTGAATGGTTATCACATATAAATGAAGTACTGTGATTAGAAACACTTCTCATAGAAGTATAAGTGCTTTGTGGTGTTTTCTTGAGTGGTTATCACCCATAAATGAAGTACTCTTATTAGAAACACTTCTCATAGAAGCATAAATGCTATGTGGTGTTTTCTTGAAGGGTTATCACCCATAAATGAAGTACTATGATTAGAAACACTTCTCATAGAAGCATAAATGCTTTGTGTTTTTTTCTTGAATGGTTATCACCAATAAATGAAGTCCTTTGATTAGAAACACTTCTCAAAGAAGTATATATGCTTTGTGGTGTTTTAATGAATCGTTATCTCCCATAAATGAAGTACTCTGATTAGAAACACTTCTAATAGAAGCATGAATGCTTTGTGGTGTTTTCTTGATTGGTTACCACTCATAAATGAAGTACTCTGATAAGAAACACTTCTCATAGAAGCATGAATGTTTTGTGGTGTTTTCTTGAATGGTTATCACATATAAATGAAGTACTGTGATTAGAAACACTTCTCATAGAAGTATAAGTGCTTTGTGGTGTTTTCTTGAGTGGTTATCACCCATAAATGAAGTACTCTTATTAGAAACACTTCTCATAGAAGCATAAATGCTATGTGGTGTTTTCTTGAAGGGTTATCACCCATAAATGAAGTACTATGATTAGAAACACTTCTCATAGAAGCATAAATGCTTTGTGGTGTTTTCTTGATTGGTTACCAGCCATAAATGAAGTACTCTGATTAGAAACACTTCTCAGAGAAGTATAAGTGTTTCTGGTGTTTTCATGAATGGTTATCACCCATAATTGAAGTACTCTGATTAGAAACACTTCTCATAGAAGCATAAATGCTTTGTGGTGTTTGCTTGATTGGTTACCAGCCATAAATGAAGTACTCTGATTAGAAACACATCTCAGAGAAGTATAAGTGTTTGTGGTGTTTTCATGAATGGTTATCACCCATAATTGAAGTACTCTGATTAGAAACACTTCTGAAAGAAGTATAATTGATTCGTGGTGTTTTCTTGATTGGTTATCACCCATAAATGAATTACTATGATTAGAAACACTTCTCAAAGAAGCATAAATGCTTTGTGTTTTTTTCTTGAATGGTTATCACCAATAAATGAAGTACTTTGATTAGAAACACTTCTCAAAGAAGTATATATGCTTTGTGGTGTTTTAATGAATCGTTATCACCCATAAATGAAGTACTCTGATTAGAAACACTTCTAATAGAAGCATGAATGCTTTGTGGTTTTTTCTTGTTTGGTTATTACCAATAAATGAAGTACTTTGATTAGAAACACTTCTCAAAGAAGCATAAATGCTTTGTGGTGTTTTCTTGATTGGTTACCACTCATAAATGAAGTACATTGATTAGAAACACTTCTCATTGAAGTATAAGTTCTTTGTGGTGTTTTCTTGAATGGTTATCACATATAAATGAAGTACTCTGATTAGAAACACTTCTCATAGAAGTATAAGTGCTTTGTGGTGTTTTCTTGAGTGGTTATCACCCATAAATGAAGTACTCTTATTAGAAACACTTCTCATAGAAGCATAAATGCTTTGTGGTGTTTTCTTGATTGGTTACCAACCATAAATGAAGTACTCTGATTAGAAACACTTCTCATAGAAGCATAAATGCTTTGTGGTGTTTTCTTGATTGGTTACCAGCCATAAATGAAGTACTCTGATTAGAAAAACTTCTCATAGAAGTATAATTGCTTTGTGGTGTTTTCTTCAATGGTTATCACTCATAAATTAAGTACTGTGATTAGAAACACTTCTCATAGAAGCATAAATGCTTTGTGGTGTTTTCTTGATTAGTTACCACCCATAAATGAAGTACTATGATTAGAAACACTTCTCATAGAAGTATATGTGATTTGTGGTGTTTTCATGAATGTTTATCACACATAAATGAAGAACTTTGATTAGAAACACTTCTCATAGAAGCATAAATGCTTTGTGGTTTTTTCTTGTTTGGTTATTACCAATAAATGAAGTACTTTGATTAGAAACACTTCTCAAAGAAGCATAAATGCTTTGTGGTGTTTTCTTGATTGGTTACCCCCATAAATGAAGTACTCTGATTAGAAACACTTCTCAAAGAAGCATAAATGCTTCGTGGTGATTTCTTGAATCATTATCACCCATAAATGAAGTACTATGATTAGAAACACTTCTCATAGAAGCATAAATGCTTTGTGGTGTTTTCTTGATTGGTTACCAGCCATAAATGAAGTACTATGATTAGAAACACTTCGCAGAGAAGTATAAGTGTTTGTGGTGTTTTCATGAATGGTTATCACCCATAAATGAAGTACTTTGATTAGAAACACTTCTGAAAGAAGTATAATTGATTCGTGGTGTTTTCTTGATTGGTTATCACCCATAAATGAATTACTATGATTAGAAACACTTCTCAAAGAAGCATAAATGCTTTGTGTTTTTTTCTTGAATGGTTATCACCAATAAATGAAGTACTTTGATTAGAAACACTTCTCAAAGAAGTATATATGCTTTGTGGTGTTTTAATGAATCGTTATCACCCATAAATGAAGTACTCTGATTAGAAACACTTCTAATAGAAGCATGAATGCTTTGGGTTTTTTCTTGTTTGGTTCTTACCAATAAATGAAGTACTTTGATTAGAAACACTTCTCAAAGAAGCATAAATGCTTTGTGGTGTTTTCTTGATTGGTTACCCCCATAAATGAAGTACTATGATTAGAAACACTTCTGAAAGAAGCATAAATGCTTCGTGGTGTTTTCTTGAATCATTATCACCCATAAATAAAGTACTCTGATTAGAAACACTTCTCATAGAAGCATAAATGCTTTGTGGTGTTTTCTTGATTGGTTACCAGCCATAAATGAAGTACTCTGATTAGAAGCACTTCTCAGAGAAGTATAAGTGTTTGTGGTGTTTTCATGAATGGTTATCACCCATAAATGAAGTACTCTGATTAGAAACACTTCTGAAAGAAGTATAATTGATTCGTGGTGTTTTCTTGATTGGTTATCTCCCATAAATGAAGTACTCTGATTAGAAACACTTCTAATAGAAGCATGAATGTTTTGTGGTGTTTTCTTGAATGGTTTTCACATATAAATGAAGTACTGTGATTAGAAACACTTCTCATAGAAGTATAAGTGCTTTGTGGTGTTTTCTTGAGTGGTTATCACCCATAAATGAAGTACTCTTATTAGAAACACTTCTCATAGAAGCATAAATGCTATGTGGTGTTTTCTTGAAGGGTTATCACCCATAAATGAAGTACTATGATTAGAAACACTTCTCATAGAAGCATAAATGCTTTGTGGTGTTTTCTTGATTGGTTACCAGCCATAAATGAAGTACTCTGATTAGAAACACTTCTCAGAGAAGTATAAGTGTTTCTGGTGTTTTCATGAATGGTTATCACCCATAATTGAAGTACTCTGATTAGAAACACTTCTCATAGAAGCATGAATGTTTTGTGGTGTTTTCTTGAATGGTTATCACATATAAATGAAGTACTGTGATTAGAAACACTTCTCATAGAAGTATAAGTGCTTTGTGGTGTTTTCTTGAGTGGTTATCACCCATAAATGAAGTACTCTTATTAGAAACACTTCTCATAGAAGCATAAATGCTATGTGGTGTTTTCTTGAAGGGTTATCACCCATAAATGAAGTACTATGATTAGAAACACTTCTCATAGAAGCATAAATGCTTTGTGGTGTTTTCTTGATTGGTTACCAGCCATAAATTAAGTACTCTGATTAGAAACACTTCTCAGAGAAGTATAAGTGTTTCTGGTGTTTTCATGAATGGTTATCACCCATAATTGAAGTACTCTGATTAGAAACACTTCTCATAGAAGCATAAATGCTTTGTGGTGTTTGCTTGATTGGTTACCAGCCATAAATGAAGTACTCTGATTAGAAACACATCTCAGAGAAGTATAAGTGTTTGTGGTGTTTTCATGAATGGTTATCACCCATAATTGAAGTACTCTGATTAGAAACACTTCTGAAAGAAGTATAATTGATTCGTGGTGTTTTCTTGATTGGTTATCACCCATAAATGAATTACTATGATTAGAAACACTTCTCAAAGAAGCATAAATGCTTTGTGTTTTTTTCTTGAATGGTTATCACCAATAAATGAAGTACTTTGATTAGAAACACTTCTCAAAGAAGTATATATGCTTTGTGGTGTTTTAATGAATCGTTATCACCCATAAATGAAGTACTCTGATTAGAAACACTTCTAATAGAAGCATGAATGCTTTGTGGTTTTTTCTTGTTTGGTTATTACCAATAAATGAAGTACTTTGATTAGAAACACTTCTCAAAGAAGCATAAATGCTTTGTGGTGTTTTCTTGATTGGTTACCACTCATAAATGAAGTACATTGATTAGAAACACTTCTCATTGAAGTATAAGTTCTTTGTGGTGTTTTCTTGAATGGTTATCACATATAAATGAAGTACTCTGATTAGAAACACTTCTCATAGAAGTATAAGTGCTTTGTGGTGTTTTCTTGATTGGTTACCAGCCATAAATGAAGTACTCTGATTAGAAGCACTTCTCAGAGAAGTATAAGTGTTTGTGGTGTTTTCATGAATGGTTATCACCCATAAATGAAGTACTCTGATTAGAAACACTTCTGAAAGAAGTATAATTGATTCGTGGTGTTTTCTTGATTGGTTATCACCCATAAATGAAGTACTATGATTAGAAACACTTCTCAAAGAAGCATAAATTCTTTGTGTTTTTTTCTTGAATGGTTATCACCAATAAATGAAGTACTTTGATTAGAAACACTTCTCAAAGAAGTATATATGCTTTGTGGTGTTTTAATGAATCGTTATCTCCCATAAATGAAGTACTCTGATTAGAAACACTTCTAATAGAAGCATGAATGTTTTGTGGTGTTTTCTTGAATGGTTATCACATATAAATGAAGTACTGTGATTAGAAACACTTCTCATAGAAGTATAAGTGCTTTGTGGTGTTTTCTTGAGTGGTTATCACCCATAAATGAAGTACTCTTATTAGAAACACTTCTCATAGAAGCATAAATGCTATGTGGTGTTTTCTTGAAGGGTTATCACCCATAAATGAAGTACTATGATTAGAAACACTTCTCATAGAAGCATAAATGCTTTGTGGTGTTTTCTTGATTGGTTACCAGCCATAAATGAAGTACTCTGATTAGAAACACTTCTCAGAGAAGTATAAGTGTTTCTGGTGTTTTCATGAATGGTTATCACCCATAATTGAAGTACTCTGATTAGAAACACTTCTCATAGAAGCATGAATGTTTTGTGGTGTTTTCTTGAATGGTTATCACATATAAATGAAGTACTGTGATTAGAAACACTTCTCATAGAAGTATAAGTGCTTTGTGGTGTTTTCTTGAGTGGTTATCACCCATAAATGAAGTACTCTTATTAGAAACACTTCTCATAGAAGCATAAATGCTATGTGGTGTTTTCTTGAAGGGTTATCACCCATAAATGAAGTACTATGATTAGAAACACTTCTCATAGAAGCATAAATGCTTTGTGGTGTTTTCTTGATTGGTTACCAGCCATAAATTAAGTACTCTGATTAGAAACACTTCTCAGAGAAGTATAAGTGTTTCTGGTGTTTTCATGAATGGTTATCACCCATAATTGAAGTACTCTGATTAGAAACACTTCTCATAGAAGCATAAATGCTTTGTGGTGTTTGCTTGATTGGTTACCAGCCATAAATGAAGTACTCTGATTAGAAACACATCTCAGAGAAGTATAAGTGTTTGTGGTGTTTTCATGAATGGTTATCACCCATAATTGAAGTACTCTGATTAGAAACACTTCTGAAAGAAGTATAATTGATTCGTGGTGTTTTCTTGATTGGTTATCACCCATAAATGAATTACTATGATTAGAAACACTTCTCAAAGAAGCATAAATGCTTTGTGTTTTTTTCTTGAATGGTTATCACCAATAAATGAAGTACTTTGATTAGAAACACTTCTCAAAGAAGTATATATGCTTTGTGGTGTTTTAATGAATCGTTATCACCCATAAATGAAGTACTCTGATTAGAAACACTTCTAATAGAAGCATGAATGCTTTGTGGTTTTTTCTTGTTTGGTTATTACCAATAAATGAAGTACTTTGATTAGAAACACTTCTCAAAGAAGCATAAATGCTTTGTGGTGTTTTCTTGATTGGTTACCACTCATAAATGAAGTACATTGATTAGAAACACTTCTCATTGAAGTATAAGTTCTTTGTGGTGTTTTCTTGAATGGTTATCACATATAAATGAAGTACTCTGATTAGAAACACTTCTCATAGAAGTATAAGTGCTTTGTGGTGTTTTCTTGATTGGTTACCAGCCATAAATGAAGTACTCTGATTAGAAGCACTTCTCAGAGAAGTATAAGTGTTTGTGGTGTTTTCATGAATGGTTATCACCCATAAATGAAGTACTCTGATTAGAAACACTTCTGAAAGAAGTATAATTGATTCGTGGTGTTTTCTTGATTGGTTATCACCCATAAATGAAGTACTATGATTAGAAACACTTCTCAAAGAAGCATAAATTCTTTGTGTTTTTTTCTTGAATGGTTATCACCAATAAATGAAGTACTTTGATTAGAAACACTTCTCAAAGAAGTATATATGCTTTGTGGTGTTTTAATGAATCGTTATCTCCCATAAATGAAGTACTCTGATTAGAAACACTTCTAATAGAAGCATGAATGTTTTGTGGTGTTTTCTTGAATGGTTATCACATATAAATGAAGTACTGTGATTAGAAACACTTCTCATAGAAGTATAAGTGCTTTGTGGTGTTTTCTTGAGTGGTTATCACCCATAAATGAAGTACTCTTATTAGAAACACTTCTCATAGAAGCATAAATGCTATGTGGTGTTTTCTTGAAGGGTTATCACCCATAAATGAAGTACTATGATTAGAAACACTTCTCATAGAAGCATAAATGCTTTGTGGTGTTTTCTTGATTGGTTACCAGCCATAAATGAAGTACTCTGATTAGAAACACTTCTCAGAGAAGTATAAGTGTTTCTGGTGTTTTCATGAATGGTTATCACCCATAATTGAAGTACTCTGATTAGAAACACTTCTCATAGAAGCATGAATGTTTTGTGGTGTTTTCTTGAATGGTTATCACATATAAATGAAGTACTGTGATTAGAAACACTTCTCATAGAAGTATAAGTGCTTTGTGGTGTTTTCTTGAGTGGTTATCACCCATAAATGAAGTACTCTTATTAGAAACACTTCTCATAGAAGCATAAATGCTATGTGGTGTTTTCTTGAAGGGTTATCACCCATAAATGAAGTACTATGATTAGAAACACTTCTCATAGAAGCATAAATGCTTTGTGGTGTTTTCTTGATTGGTTACCAGCCATAAATTAAGTACTCTGATTAGAAACACTTCTCAGAGAAGTATAAGTGTTTCTGGTGTTTTCATGAATGGTTATCACCCATAATTGAAGTACTCTGATTAGAAACACTTCTCATAGAAGCATAAATGCTTTGTGGTGTTTGCTTGATTGGTTACCAGCCATAAATGAAGTACTCTGATTAGAAACACATCTCAGAGAAGTATAAGTGTTTGTGGTGTTTTCATGAATGGTTATCACCCATAATTGAAGTACTCTGATTAGAAACACTTCTGAAAGAAGTATAATTGATTCGTGGTGTTTTCTTGATTGGTTATCACCCATAAATGAATTACTATGATTAGAAACACTTCTCAAAGAAGCATAAATGCTTTGTGTTTTTTTCTTGAATGGTTATCACCAATAAATGAAGTACTTTGATTAGAAACACTTCTCAAAGAAGTATATATGCTTTGTGGTGTTTTAATGAATCGTTATCACCCATAAATGAAGTACTCTGATTAGAAACACTTCTAATAGAAGCATGAATGCTTTGTGGTTTTTTCTTGTTTGGTTATTACCAATAAATGAAGTACTTTGATTAGAAACACTTCTCAAAGAAGCATAAATGCTTTGTGGTGTTTTCTTGATTGGTTACCACTCATAAATGAAGTACATTGATTAGAAACACTTCTCATTGAAGTATAAGTTCTTTGTGGTGTTTTCTTGAATGGTTATCACATATAAATGAAGTACTCTGATTAGAAACACTTCTCATAGAAGTATAAGTGCTTTGTGGTGTTTTCTTGAGTGGTTATCACCCATAAATGAAGTACTCTTATTAGAAACACTTCTCATAGAAGCATAAAGTGTTTGTGGTGTTTTCATGAATGGTTATCACCCATAAATGAAGTACTCTGATTAGAAACACTTCTGAAAGAAGTATAATTGATTCG
The DNA here is from genome assembly GCA_964058865.1 of Eleocharis quinqueflora. Taxonomy (NCBI): domain Eukaryota; kingdom Viridiplantae; phylum Streptophyta; class Magnoliopsida; order Poales; family Cyperaceae; genus Eleocharis; species Eleocharis quinqueflora. The sequence goes on from CAXKVX010000527.1 coordinate 284,749, forward strand.
TGGTGTTTTCTTGATTGGTTATCACCCATAAATGAAGTACTATGATTAGAAACACTTCTCAAAGAAGCATAAATTCTTTGTGTTTTTTTCTTGAATGGTTATCACCAATAAATGAAGTACTTTGATTAGAAACACTTCTCAAAGAAGTATATATGCTTTGTGGTGTTTTAATGAATCGTTATCTCCCATAAATGAAGTACTCTGATTAGAAACACTTCTAATAGAAGCATGAATGTTTTGTGGTGTTTTCTTGAATGGTTATCACATATAAATGAAGTACTGTGATTAGAAACACTTCTCATAGAAGTATAAGTGCTTTGTGGTGTTTTCTTGAGTGGTTATCACCCATAAATGAAGTACTCTTATTAGAAACACTTCTCATAGAAGCATAAATGCTATGTGGTGTTTTCTTGAAGGGTTATCACCCATAAATGAAGTACTATGATTAGAAACACTTCTCATAGAAGCATAAATGCTTTGTGGTGTTTTCTTGATTGGTTACCAGCCATAAATGAAGTACTCTGATTAGAAACACTTCTCAGAGAAGTATAAGTGTTTCTGGTGTTTTCATGAATGGTTATCACCCATAATTGAAGTACTCTGATTAGAAACACTTCTCATAGAAGCATGAATGTTTTGTGGTGTTTTCTTGAATGGTTATCACATATAAATGAAGTACTGTGATTAGAAACACTTCTCATAGAAGTATAAGTGCTTTGTGGTGTTTTCTTGAGTGGTTATCACCCATAAATGAAGTACTCTTATTAGAAACACTTCTCATAGAAGCATAAATGCTATGTGGTGTTTTCTTGAAGGGTTATCACCCATAAATGAAGTACTATGATTAGAAACACTTCTCATAGAAGCATAAATGCTTTGTGGTGTTTTCTTGATTGGTTACCAGCCATAAATTAAGTACTCTGATTAGAAACACTTCTCAGAGAAGTATAAGTGTTTCTGGTGTTTTCATGAATGGTTATCACCCATAATTGAAGTACTCTGATTAGAAACACTTCTCATAGAAGCATAAATGCTTTGTGGTGTTTGCTTGATTGGTTACCAGCCATAAATGAAGTACTCTGATTAGAAACACATCTCAGAGAAGTATAAGTGTTTGTGGTGTTTTCATGAATGGTTATCACCCATAATTGAAGTACTCTGATTAGAAACACTTCTGAAAGAAGTATAATTGATTCGTGGTGTTTTCTTGATTGGTTATCACCCATAAATGAATTACTATGATTAGAAACACTTCTCAAAGAAGCATAAATGCTTTGTGTTTTTTTCTTGAATGGTTATCACCAATAAATGAAGTACTTTGATTAGAAACACTTCTCAAAGAAGTATATATGCTTTGTGGTGTTTTAATGAATCGTTATCACCCATAAATGAAGTACTCTGATTAGAAACACTTCTAATAGAAGCATGAATGCTTTGTGGTTTTTTCTTGTTTGGTTATTACCAATAAATGAAGTACTTTGATTAGAAACACTTCTCAAAGAAGCATAAATGCTTTGTGGTGTTTTCTTGATTGGTTACCACTCATAAATGAAGTACATTGATTAGAAACACTTCTCATTGAAGTATAAGTTCTTTGTGGTGTTTTCTTGAATGGTTATCACATATAAATGAAGTACTCTGATTAGAAACACTTCTCATAGAAGTATAAGTGCTTTGTGGTGTTTTCTTGAGTGGTTATCACCCATAAATGAAGTACTCTTATTAGAAACACTTCTCATAGAAGCATAAATGCTTTGTGGTGTTTTCTTGATTGGTTACCAACCATAAATGAAGTACTCTGATTAGAAACACTTCTCATAGAAGCATAAATGCTTTGTGGTGTTTTCTTGATTGGTTACCAGCCATAAATGAAGTACTCTGATTAGAAACACTTCTCATAGAAGCATAAATGCTTTGTGGTGTTTTCTTGATTGGTTACCAGCCATAAATGAAGTACTCTGATTAGAAAAACTTCTCATAGAAGTATAATTGCTTTGTGGTGTTTTCTTCAATGGTTATCACTCATAAATTAAGTACTGTGATTAGAAACACTTCTCATAGAAGCATAAATGCTTTGTGGTGTTTTCTTGATTAGTTACCACCCATAAATGAAGTACTATGATTAGAAACACTTCTCATAGAAGTATATGTGATTTGTGGTGTTTTCATGAATGTTTATCACACATAAATGAAGAACTTTGATTAGAAACACTTCTCATAGAAGCATAAATGCTTTGTGGTTTTTTCTTGTTTGGTTATTACCAATAAATGAAGTACTTTGATTAGAAACACTTCTCAAAGAAGCATAAATGCTTTGTGGTGTTTTCTTGATTGGTTACCCCCATAAATGAAGTACTCTGATTAGAAACACTTCTCAAAGAAGCATAAATGCTTCGTGGTGATTTCTTGAATCATTATCACCCATAAATGAAGTACTATGATTAGAAACACTTCTCATAGAAGCATAAATGCTTTGTGGTGTTTTCTTGATTGGTTACCAGCCATAAATGAAGTACTATGATTAGAAACACTTCGCAGAGAAGTATAAGTGTTTGTGGTGTTTTCATGAATGGTTATCACCCATAAATGAAGTACTTTGATTAGAAACACTTCTGAAAGAAGTATAATTGATTCGTGGTGTTTTCTTGATTGGTTATCACCCATAAATGAATTACTATGATTAGAAACACTTCTCAAAGAAGCATAAATGCTTTGTGTTTTTTTCTTGAATGGTTATCACCAATAAATGAAGTACTTTGATTAGAAACACTTCTCAAAGAAGTATATATGCTTTGTGGTGTTTTAATGAATCGTTATCACCCATAAATGAAGTACTCTGATTAGAAACACTTCTAATAGAAGCATGAATGCTTTGTGGTTTTTTCTTGTTTGGTTATTACCAATAAATGAAGTACTTTGATTAGAAACACTTCTCAAAGAAGCATAAATGCTTTGTGGTGTTTTCTTGATTGGTTACCCCCATAAATGAAGTACTATGATTAGAAACACTTCTGAAAGAAGCATAAATGCTTCGTGGTGTTTTCTTGAATCATTATCACCCATAAATGAAGTACTCTGATTAGAAACACTTCTCATAGAAGCATAAATGCTTTGTGGTGTTTTCTTGATTGGTTACCAGCCATAAATGAAGTACTCTGATTAGAAGCACTTCTCAGAGAAGTATAAGTGTTTGTGGTGTTTTCATGAATGGTTATCACCCATAAATGAAGTACTCTGATTAGAAACACTTCTGAAAGAAGTATAATTGATTCGTGGTGTTTTCTTGATTGGTTATCACCCATAAATGAAGTACTATGATTAGAAACACTTCTCAAAGAAGCATAAATTCTTTGTGTTTTTTTCTTGAATGGTTATCACCAATAAATGAAGTACTTTGATTAGAAACACTTCTCAAAGAAGTATATATGCTTTGTGGTGTTTTAATGAATCGTTATCTCCCATAAATGAAGTACTCTGATTAGAAACACTTCTAATAGAAGCATGAATGTTTTGTGGTGTTTTCTTGAATGGTTATCACATATAAATGAAGTACTGTGATTAGAAACACTTCTCATAGAAGTATAAGTGCTTTGTGGTGTTTTCTTGAGTGGTTATCACCCATAAATGAAGTACTCTTATTAGAAACACTTCTCATAGAAGCATAAATGCTATGTGGTGTTTTCTTGAAGGGTTATCACCCATAAATGAAGTACTATGATTAGAAACACTTCTCATAGAAGCATAAATGCTTTGTGGTGTTTTCTTGATTGGTTACCAGCCATAAATGAAGTACTCTGATTAGAAACACTTCTCAGAGAAGTATAAGTGTTTCTGGTGTTTTCATGAATGGTTATCACCCATAATTGAAGTACTCTGATTAGAAACACTTCTCATAGAAGCATAAATGCTTTGTGGTGTTTTCTTGATTGGTTACCAGCCATAAATGAAGTACTCTGATTAGAAACACTTCTGAAAGAGGTATAATTGATTCGTGGTGTTTTCTTGATTGGTTATCACCCATAAATGAAGTACTATGATTAGAAACACTTCTCAAAGAAGCATAAATGCTTTGTGTTTTTTTCTTGAATGGTTATCACCAATAAATGAAGTCCTTTGATTAGAAACACTTCTCAAAGAAGTATATATGCTTTGTGGTGTTTTAATGAATCGTTATCTCCCATAAATGAAGTACTCTGATTAGAAACACTTCTAATAGAAGCATGAATGCTTTGTGGTGTTTTCTTGATTGGTTACCACTCATAAATGAAGTACTCTGATAAGAAACACTTCTCATAGAAGCATGAATGTTTTGTGGTGTTTTCTTGAATGGTTATCACATATAAATGAAGTACTGTGATTAGAAACACTTCTCATAGAAGTATAAGTGCTTTGTGGTGTTTTCTTGAGTGGTTATCACCCATAAATGAAGTAGTCTTATTAGAAACACTTCTCATAGAAGCATAAATGCTTTGTGGTGTTTTCTTGATTGGTTACCAACCATAAATGAAGTACTTTGATTAGAAACACTTCTCATAGAAGCATAAATGCTTTGTGGTGTTTTCTTGATTGGTTACCAGCCATAAATGAAGTACTCTGATTAGAAAAACTTCTCATAGAAGTATAATTGCTTTGTGGTGTTTTCTTCAATGGTTATCACTCATAAATTAAGTACTGTGATTAGAAACACTTCTCATAGAAGCATAAATGCTTTGTGGTGTTTTCTTGATTAGTTACCACCCATAAATGAAGTACTATGATTAGAAACACTTCTCACAGAAGTATATGTGATTTGTGGTGTTTTCATGAATGGTTATCACCCATAAATGAAGTACTCTGATTAGAAACACTTCTGAAAGAAGTATAATTGATTCGTGGTGTTTTCTTGATTGGTTATCACCCATAAATGAATTACTATGATTAGAAACACTTCTCAAAGAAGCATAAATGCTTTGTGTTTTTTTCTTGAATGGTTATCACCAATAAATGAAGTACTTTGATTAGAAACACTTCTCAAAGAAGTATATATGCTTTGTGGTGTTTTAATGAATCGTTATCACCCATAAATGAAGTACTCTGATTAGAAACACTTCTAATAGAAGCATGAATGCTTTGTGGTTTTTTCTTGTTTGGTTATTACCAATAAATGAAGTACTTTGATTAGAAACACTTCTCAAAGAAGCATAAATGCTTTGTGGTGTTTTCTTGATTGGTTACCCCCATAAATGAAGTACTATGATTAGAAACACTTCTCAAAGAAGCATAAATGCTTCGTGGTGTTTTCTTGAATCATTATCACCCATAAATGAAGTACTCTGATTAGAAACACTTCTCATAGAAGCATAAATGCTTTGTGGTGTTTTTTTGATTGGTTACTACTCATAAATGAAGTACTCTGATTAGAAACACTTCTCAAAGAAGTATAAGTGCTTTGTGGTGTTTTATTGAAAGGTTAACATACAGAAATGAAGTACTCTGATTAGAAACACTTCTCATAGAAGCATAAATGTTTGTGGTGTTTTCTTGAATGGTTAACCTCATAAATGAAGTACTCTGATTAGAAACACTTCTCAAAGAAGTATAAGTGCATTGTGGTGTTTTCTTGAATGGTTATCGACCATAAATGAAGTATTCTGATTAGAAACACTTCTCAAAGAAGTATATGTGTGCTTTGTGGTGTTTTATTGAAAGGTTATCACACATAAATGAAGTACTCTGATTAGAAACACTTCTCATAGAAGTATAAATGCTTTGTGGTGTTTTCTTGAATGGTTACCCCCATAAATGAAGTACTCTGATTAGAAACACTTCTCAAAGAAGTATAAGTGCTTTGTGGTGTTTTCTTCAATGGTTATCACACATAAATGAAGTACTCTGATTAGAAACACTTCTCATAGAAGTATCAGTGCTTTGTGGTGTTTTCTTGAATGGTTATCACACATAAATGAAGTAATCTGATTAGAAACACTTCTAATAGAAGTATCAGTGCTTTGTGGTGTTTTCTTATATAGTTATCACCCATAAATGAAGTACGTTGATTAGATACACTTCTCATAGAAGCATAAATGCTTTGGGGTGTTTTCTTGATTGGTGACCAGCCATAAAAGAAGTACTGTGATTAGAAACACTTGTCATAGAAGTATAAGTGCTTTGTGGTTTTTCCTTGAGTGTTATCACCCATAAATGGAGTAGTCTCATTAGAACCACTTCTCATAGAAGCATAATGCTTTGTAGTGTTTTCTTGATTGGTTACCAGACATAAATGAAGTACTCTGATTAGAAACATTTCTCAAAGAAGTATAAGTGCTTTGTGGTATTTTCTTGATTGGTTATCACCCATAAATGAAGTACTATGATGAGAAACACTTCCCATAGAAGTATATGTGATTTGTTGTGTTTTAATTAATGTTTATCACACATAAATGCTTTGTGGTTTTTTCTTGATTGGTTATTACCAATAAATGAAGTACTTTGATTAGAAACACTTCTCAAAGAAGCATAAATGCTTTGTGGTGTTTTCTTGATTGGTTACCCCCATAAATGAAGTACTCTGATTAGAAACACTTCTAATAGAAGCATGAATGCTTTGTGGTGTTTTCTTGATTGGTTACCACTCATAAATGAAGTACTCTGATAAGAAACACTTCTCATAGAAGCATGAATGTTTTGTGCTGTTTTCTTGATTGGTTATCACATATAAATGAAGTACTGTGATTAGAAACACTTCTCATAGAAGTATAAGTGCTTTGTGGTGTTTTCTTGAGTGGTTATCACCCATAAATGAAGTACTCTTATTAGAAACACTTCTCATAGAAGCGTAAATGCTATGTGGTGTTTTCTTGAAGGGTTATCACCCATAAATGAAGTACTATGATTAGAAACACTTCTCATAGAAGCATAAATGCTTTGTGGTGTTTTCTTGATTGGTTACCAGCCATAAATGAAGTACTCTGATTAGAAACACTTCTCAGAGAAGTATAAGTGTTTCTGGTGTTTTCATGAATGGTTATCACCCATAATTGAAGTACTCTGATTAGAAACACTTCTCATAGAAGCATAAATGCTTTGTGGTATTTTCTTGATTGGTTACCAGCCATAAATGAAGTACTCTGATTAGAAACACTTCTCAGAGAAGTATAAGTGTTTGTGGTGTTTTCATGAATGGTTATCACCCATAATTGAAGTACTCTGATTAGAAACACTTCTGAAAGAAGTATAATTGATTCGTGGTGTTTTCTTGATTGGTTATCACCCATAAATGAAGTACTATGATTAGAAACACTTCTCAAAGAAGCATAAATGCTTTGTGTTTTTTTCTTGAATGGTTATCACCAATAAATGAAGTCCTTTGATTAGAAACACTTCTCAAAGAAGTATATATGCTTTGTGGGGTTTTAATGAATCGTTATCTCCCATAAATGAAGTACTCTGATTAGAAACACTTCTAATAGAAGCATGAATGCTTTGTGGTGTTTTCTTGATTGGTTACCACTCATAAATGAAGTACTCTGATAAGAAACACTTCTCATAGAAGCATGAATGTTTTGTGGTGTTTTCTTGAATGGTTATCACATATAAATGAAGTACTGTGATTAGAAACACTTCTCATAGAAGTATAAGTGCTTTGTGGTGTTTTCTTGAGTGGTTATCACCCATAAATGAAGTACTCTTATTAGAAACACTTCTCATAGAAGCATAAATGCTATGTGGTGTTTTCTTGAAGGGTTATCACCCATAAATGAAGTACTATGATTAGAAACACTTCTCAAAGAAGCATAAATGATTTGTGGTGTTTTCTTGATTGGTTACCAGCCATAAATGAAGTACTCTGATTAGAAACACTTCTCAGAGAAGTATAAGTGTTTGTGGTGTTTTCATGAATGGTTATCACCCATAAATGAAGTACTTTGATTAGAAACATTCTCATAGAAGCATAAATGTTTGTTGTGTTTTCTTGATTGGTTACCACTCATAAATGAAGTACTCTGATAAGAAACACTTCTCATAGAAGCATGAATGTTTTGTGGTGTTTTCTTGAATGGTTATCACATATAAATGAAGTACTGTGATTAGAAACACTTCTCATAGAAGTATAAGTGCTTTGTGGTGTTTTCTTGAGTGGTTATCACCCATAAATGAAGTACTCTGATTAGAAACACTTCTCATAGAAGCATAAATGCTTTGTGGTGTTTTCTTGATTGGTTACCAGCCATAAATGAAGTACTCTGATTAGAAGCACTTCTCAGAGAAGTATAAGTGTTTGTGGTGTTTTCATGAATGGTTATCACCCATAAATGAAGTACTCTGATTAGAAACACTTCTGAAAGAAGTATAATTGATTCGTGGTGTTTTCTTGATTGGTTATCACCCATAAATGAAGTACTATGATTAGAAACACTTCTCAAAGAAGCATAAATTCTTTGTGTTTTTTTCTTGAATGGTTATCACCAATAAATGAAGTACTTTGATTAGAAACACTTCTCAAAGAAGTATATATGCTTTGTGGTGTTTTAATGAATCGTTATCTCCCATAAATGAAGTACTCTGATTAGAAACACTTCTAATAGAAGCATGAATGTTTTGTGGTGTTTTCTTGAATGGTTATCACATATAAATGAAGTACTGTGATTAGAAACACTTCTCATAGAAGTATAAGTGCTTTGTGGTGTTTTCTTGAGTGGTTATCACCCATAAATGAAGTACTCTTATTAGAAACACTTCTCATAGAAGCATAAATGCTATGTGGTGTTTTCTTGAAGGGTTATCACCCATAAATGAAGTACTATGATTAGAAACACTTCTCATAGAAGCATAAATGCTTTGTGGTGTTTTCTTGATTGGTTACCAGCCATAAATGAAGTACTCTGATTAGAAACACTTCTCAGAGAAGTATAAGTGTTTCTGGTGTTTTCATGAATGGTTATCACCCATAATTGAAGTACTCTGATTAGAAACACTTCTCATAGAAGCATAAATGCTTTGTGGTGTTTTCTTGATTGGTTACCAGCCATAAATGAAGTACTCTGATTAGAAACACTTCTGAAAGAGGTATAATTTATTCGTGGTGTTTTCTTGATTGGTTATCACCCATAAATGAAGTACTATGATTAGAAACACTTCTCAAAGAAGCATAAATGCTTTGTGTTTTTTTCTTGAATGGTTATCACCAATAAATGAAGTCCTTTGATTAGAAACACTTCTCAAAGAAGTATATATGCTTTGTGGTGTTTTAATGAATCGTTATCTCCCATAAATGAAGTACTCTGATTAGAAACACTTCTAATAGAAGCATGAATGCTTTGTGGTGTTTTCTTGATTGGTTACCACTCATAAATGAAGTACTCTGATAAGAAACACTTCTCATAGAAGCATGAATGTTTTGTGGTGTTTTCTTGAATGGTTATCACATATAAATGAAGTACTGTGATTAGAAACACTTCTCATAGAAGTATAAGTGCTTTGTGGTGTTTTCTTGAGTGGTTATCACCCATAAATGAAGTAGTCTTATTAGAAACACTTCTCATAGAAGCATAAATGCTTTGTGGTGTTTTCTTGATTGGTTACCAACCATAAATGAAGTACTTTGATTAGAAACACTTCTCATAGAAGCATAAATGCTTTGTGGTGTTTTCTTGATTGGTTACCAGCCATAAATGAAGTACTCTGATTAGAAAAACTTCTCATAGAAGTATAATTGCTTTGTGGTGTTTTCTTCAATGGTTATCACTCATAAATTAAGTACTGTGATTAGAAACACTTCTCATAGAAGCATAAATGCTTTGTGGTGTTTTCTTGATTAGTTACCACCCATAAATGAAGTACTATGATTAGAAACACTTCTCACAGAAGTATATGTGATTTGTGGTGTTTTCATGAATGGTTATCACCCATAAATGAAGTACTCTGATTAGAAACACTTCTGAAAGAAGTATAATTGATTCGTGGTGTTTTCTTGATTGGTTATCACCCATAAATGAATTACTATGATTAGAAACACTTCTCAAAGAAGCATAAATGCTTTGTGTTTTTTTCTTGAATGGTTATCACCAATAAATGAAGTACTTTGATTAGAAACACTTCTCAAAGAAGTATATATGCTTTGTGGTGTTTTAATGAATCGTTATCACCCATAAATGAAGTACTCTGATTAGAAACACTTCTAATAGAAGCATGAATGCTTTGTGGTTTTTTCTTGTTTGGTTATTACCAATAAATGAAGTACTTTGATTAGAAACACTTCTCAAAGAAGCATAAATGCTTTGTGGTGTTTTCTTGATTGGTTACCCCCATAAATGAAGTACTATGATTAGAAACACTTCTCAAAGAAGCATAAATGCTTCGTGGTGTTTTCTTGAATCATTATCACCCATAAATGAAGTACTCTGATTAGAAACACTTCTCATAGAAGCATAAATGCTTTGTGGTGTTTTTTTGATTGGTTACTACTCATAAATGAAGTACTCTGATTAGAAACACTTCTCAAAGAAGTATAAGTGCTTTGTGGTGTTTTATTGAAAGGTTAACATACAGAAATGAAGTACTCTGATTAGAAACACTTCTCATAGAAGCATAAATGTTTGTGGTGTTTTCTTGAATGGTTAACCTCATAAATGAAGTACTCTGATTAGAAACACTTCTCAAAGAAGTATAAGTGCATTGTGGTGTTTTCTTGAATGGTTATCGACCATAAATGAAGTATTCTGATTAGAAACACTTCTCAAAGAAGTATATGTGTGCTTTGTGGTGTTTTATTGAAAGGTTATCACACATAAATGAAGTACTCTGATTAGAAACACTTCTCATAGAAGTATAAATGCTTTGTGGTGTTTTCTTGAATGGTTACCCCCATAAATGAAGTACTCTGATTAGAAACACTTCTCAAAGAAGTATAAGTGCTTTGTGGTGTTTTCTTCAATGGTTATCACACATAAATGAAGTACTCTGATTAGAAACACTTCTCATAGAAGTATCAGTGCTTTGTGGTGTTTTCTTGAATGGTTATCACACATAAATGAAGTAATCTGATTAGAAACACTTCTAATAGAAGTATCAGTGCTTTGTGGTGTTTTCTTATATAGTTATCACCCATAAATGAAGTACGTTGATTAGATACACTTCTCATAGAAGCATAAATGCTTTGGGGTGTTTTCTTGATTGGTGACCAGCCATAAAAGAAGTACTGTGATTAGAAACACTTGTCATAGAAGTATAAGTGCTTTGTGGTTTTTCCTTGAGTGTTATCACCCATAAATGGAGTAGTCTCATTAGAACCACTTCTCATAGAAGCATAATGCTTTGTAGTGTTTTCTTGATTGGTTACCAGACATAAATGAAGTACTCTGATTAGAAACATTTCTCAAAGAAGTATAAGTGCTTTGTGGTATTTTCTTGATTGGTTATCACCCATAAATGAAGTACTATGATGAGAAACACTTCCCATAGAAGTATATGTGATTTGTTGTGTTTTAATTAATGTTTATCACACATAAATGCTTTGTGGTTTTTTCTTGATTGGTTATTACCAATAAATGAAGTACTTTGATTAGAAACACTTCTCAAAGAAGCATAAATGCTTTGTGGTGTTTTCTTGATTGGTTACCCCCATAAATGAAGTACTCTGATTAGAAACACTTCTAATAGAAGCATGAATGCTTTGTGGTGTTTTCTTGATTGGTTACCACTCATAAATGAAGTACTCTGATAAGAAACACTTCTCATAGAAGCATGAATGTTTTGTGCTGTTTTCTTGATTGGTTATCACATATAAATGAAGTACTGTGATTAGAAACACTTCTCATAGAAGTATAAGTGCTTTGTGGTGTTTTCTTGAGTGGTTATCACCCATAAATGAAGTACTCTTATTAGAAACACTTCTCATAGAAGCGTAAATGCTATGTGGTGTTTTCTTGAAGGGTTATCACCCATAAATGAAGTACTATGATTAGAAACACTTCTCATAGAAGCATAAATGCTTTGTGGTGTTTTCTTGATTGGTTACCAGCCATAAATGAAGTACTCTGATTAGAAACACTTCTCAGAGAAGTATAAGTGTTTCTGGTGTTTTCATGAATGGTTATCACCCATAATTGAAGTACTCTGATTAGAAACACTTCTCATAGAAGCATAAATGCTTTGTGGTATTTTCTTGATTGGTTACCAGCCATAAATGAAGTACTCTGATTAGAAACACTTCTCAGAGAAGTATAAGTGTTTGTGGTGTTTTCATGAATGGTTATCACCCATAATTGAAGTACTCTGATTAGAAACACTTCTGAAAGAAGTATAATTGATTCGTGGTGTTTTCTTGATTGGTTATCACCCATAAATGAAGTACTATGATTAGAAACACTTCTCAAAGAAGCATAAATGCTTTGTGTTTTTTTCTTGAATGGTTATCACCAATAAATGAAGTCCTTTGATTAGAAACACTTCTCAAAGAAGTATATATGCTTTGTGGGGTTTTAATGAATCGTTATCTCCCATAAATGAAGTACTCTGATTAGAAACACTTCTAATAGAAGCATGAATGCTTTGTGGTGTTTTCTTGATTGGTTACCACTCATAAATGAAGTACTCTGATAAGAAACACTTCTCATAGAAGCATGAATGTTTTGTGGTGTTTTCTTGAATGGTTATCACATATAAATGAAGTACTGTGATTAGAAACACTTCTCATAGAAGTATAAGTGCTTTGTGGTGTTTTCTTGAGTGGTTATCACCCATAAATGAAGTACTCTTATTAGAAACACTTCTCATAGAAGCATAAATGCTATGTGGTGTTTTCTTGAAGGGTTATCACCCATAAATGAAGTACTATGATTAGAAACACTTCTCAAAGAAGCATAAATGATTTGTGGTGTTTTCTTGATTGGTTACCAGCCATAAATGAAGTACTCTGATTAGAAACACTTCTCAGAGAAGTATAAGTGTTTGTGGTGTTTTCATGAATGGTTATCACCCATAAATGAAGTACTTTGATTAGAAACATTCTCATAGAAGCATAAATGTTTGTTGTGTTTTCTTGATTGGTTACCACTCATAAATGAAGTACTCTGATAAGAAACACTTCTCATAGAAGCATGAATGTTTTGTGGTGTTTTCTTGAATGGTTATCACATATAAATGAAGTACTGTGATTAGAAACACTTCTCATAGAAGTATAAGTGCTTTGTGGTGTTTTCTTGAGTGGTTATCACCCATAAATGAAGTACTCTTATTAGAAACACTTCTCATAGAAGCATAAATGCTATGTGGTGTTTTCTTGAAGGGTTATCACCCATAAATGAAGTACTATGATTAGAAACACTTCTCAAAGAAGCATAAATGATTTGTGGTGTTTTCTTGATTGGTTACCAGCCATAAATGAAGTACTCTGATTAGAAACACTTCTCAGAGAAGTATAAGTGTTTGTGGTGTTTTCTTGAATGGTTATCACCCATAAATGAAGTACTTTGATTAGAAACACTTCTCATAGAAGCACGAATGCTTTGTGGTGTTTTCTTGATTGGTTATCACTCACAAATGAAGTAGTCTGATTAGAAACACTTCTTAGAGAAGTATATGTGCTTTGTGGTGTTTTCTTAATTGGTTACCACTCATAAATGAAGTACTCTGATTAGAAACACTTCTAATAGATGCATAAATGCTTTGTGGTGTTTTCTTGATTGGTTACCACTCATAAATGAAGTACATTGATTAGAAACACTTCTCATTGAAGTATAAGTGTTTGTGGTGTTTTCATGAATGGTTATCACCCATAAATGAAGTACTCTGATTAGAAACACTTCTGAAAGAAGTATAATTGATTCGTGGTGTTTTCTTGATTGGTTATCACCCATCAATGAATTACTATGATTAGAAACACTTCTCAAAGAAGCATAAATGCTTTGTGTTTTTTTCTTGAATGGTTATCACCAATAAATGAAGTACTTTGATTAGAAACACTTCTCAAAGAAGTATATATGCTTTGTGGTGTTTTAATGAATCGTTATCACCCATAAATGAAGTACTCTGATTAGAAACACTTCTAATAGAAGCATGAATGCTTTGTGGTTTTTTCTTGTTTGGTTATTACCAATAAATGAAGTACTTTGATTAGAAACACTTCTCAAAGAAGCATAAATGCTTTGTGGTGTTTTCTTGATTGGTTACCACTCATAAATGAAGTACATTGATTAGAAACACTTCTCATTGAAGTATAAGTTCTTTGTGGTGTTTTCTTGAATGGTTATCACATATAAATGAAGTACTGTGATTAGAAACACTTCTCATAGAAGTATAAGTGCTTTGTGGTGTTTTCTTGAGTGGTTATCACCCATAAATGAAGTAGTCTTATTAGAAACACTTCTCATAGAAGCATAAATGCTTTGTGGTGTTTTCTTGATTGGTTACCAACCATAAATGAAGTACTTTGATTAGAAACACTTCTCATAGAAGCATAAATGCTTTGTGGTGTTTTCTTGATTAGTTACCACCCATAAATGAAGTACTATGATTAGAAACACTTCTCACAGAAGTATATGTGATTTGTGGTGTTTTCATGAATGTTTATCACACATAAATGAAGTACTTCGATTAGAAACACTTCTCATAGAAGCATAAATGCTTTGTGGTTTTTTCTTGTTTGGTTATTACTAATAAATGAAGTACTTTGATTAGAAACACTTCTCAAAGAAGCATAAATGCTTTGTGGTGTTTTCTTGATTGGTTACCCCATAAATGAAGTACTCTGATTAGAAACACTTCTCAAAGAAGCATAAATGCTTCGTGGTGATTTCTTGAATAATTATCACCCATAAATGAAGTACTCTGATTAGAAACACTTCTCATAGAAGCATAAATGCTTTGTGGTGTTTTCTTGATTGGTTACCAGCCATAAATGAAGTACTATGATTAGAAACACTTCGCAGAGAAGTATAAGTGTTTGTGGTGTTTTCATGAATGGTTATCACCCATAAATGAAGTACTCTGATTAGAAACACTTCTGAAAGAAGTATAATTGATTCGTGGTGTTTTCTTGATTGGTTATCACCCATAAATGAATTACTATGATTAGAAACACTTCTCAAAGAAGCATAAATGCTTTGTGTTTTTTTCTTGAATGGTTATCACCAATAAATGAAGTACTTTGATTAGAAACACTTCTCAAAGAAGTATATATGCTTTGTGGTGTTTTAATGAATCGTTATCACCTATAAATGAAGTACTCTGATTAGAAACACTTCTAATAGAAGCATGAATGCTTTGTGGTTTTTTCTTGTTTGGTTATTACCAATAAATGAAGTACTTTGATTAGAAACACTTCTCAAAGAAGCATAAATGCTTTGTGGTGTTTTCTTGATTGGTTACCCCCATAAATGAAGTACTATGATTAGAAACACTTCTCAAAGAAGCATAAATGCTTCGTGGTGTTTTCTTGAATCATTATCACCCATAAATGAAGTACTCTGATTAGAAACACTTCTCAAAGAAGTATAAGTGCTTTGTGGTGTTTTCTTCAATGGTTATCACACATAAATGAAGTACTCTGATTAGAAACACTTCTCATATAAGTATCAGTGCTTTGTGGTGTTTTCTTGAATGGTTATCACACATAAATGAAGTAATCTGATTAGAAACACTTCTAATAGAAGTATCAGTGCTTTGTGGTGTTTTCTTATATAGTTATCACCCATAAATGAAGTACGTTGATTAGATACACTTCTCATAGAAGCATAAATGCTTTGGGGTGTTTTCTTGATTGGTGACCAGCCATAAAAGAAGTACTGTGATTAGAAACACTTGTCATAGAAGTATAAGTGCTTTGTGGTTTTTCCTTGAGTGTTATCACCCATAAATGAAGTAGTCTGATTAGAACCACTTCTCATAGAAGCATAATGCTTTGTAGTGTTTTCTTGATTGGTTACCAGACATAAATGAAGTACTCTGATTAGAAACATTTCTCAAAGAAGTATAAGTGCTTTGTGGTATTTTCTTGATTGGTTATCACCCATAAATGAAGTACTATGATGAGAAACACTTCCCATAGAAGTATATGTGATTTGTTGTGTTTTAATTAATGTTTATCACACATAAATGCTTTGTGGTTTTTTCTTGATTGGTTATTACCAATAAATGAAGTACTTTGATTAGAAACACTTCTCAAAGAAGCATAAATGCTTTGTGGTGTTTTCTTGATTGGTTACCCCCATAAATGAAGTACTCTGATTAGAAACACTTCTAATAGAAGCATGAATGCTTTGTGGTGTTTTCTTGATTGGTTACCACTCATAAATGAAGTACTCTGATAAGAAACACTTCTCATAGAAGCATGAATGTTTTGTGCTGTTTTCTTGATTGGTTATCACATATAAATGAAGTACTGTGATTAGAAACACTTCTCATAGAAGTAGAAGTGCTTTGTGGTGTTTTCTTGAGTGGTTATCACCCATAAATGAAGTACTCTTATTAGAAACACTTCTCATAGAAGCATAAATGCTATGTGGTGTTTTCTTGAAGGGTTATCACCCATAAATGAAGTGCTATGATTAGAAACACTTCTCATAGAAGCATAAATGCTTTGTGGTGTTTTCTTGATTGGTTACCAGCCATAAATGAAGTACTCTGATTAGAAACACTTCTCAGAGAAGTATAAGTGTTTCTGGTGTTTTCATGAATGGTTATCACCCATAATTGAAGTACTCTGATTAGAAACACTTCTCATAGAAGCATAAATGCTTTGTGGTATTTTCTTGATTGGTTACCAGCCATAAATGAAGTACTCTGATTAGAAACACTTCTCAGAGAAGTATAAGTGTTTGTGGTGTTTTCATGAATGGTTATCACCCATAATTGAAGTACTCTGATTAGAAACACTTCTGAAAGAAGTATAATTGATTCGTGGTGTTTTCTTGATTGGTTATCACCCATAAATGAAGTACTATGATTAGAAATACTTCTCAAAGAAGCATAAATGCTTTGTGTTTTTTTCTTGAATGGTTATCACCAATAAATGAAGTCCTTTGATTAGAAACACTTCTCAAAGAAGTATATATGCTTTGTGGGGTTTTAATGAATCGTTATCTCCCATAAATGAAGTACTCTGATTAGAAACACTTCTAATAGAAGCATGAATGCTTTGTGGTGTTTTCTTGATTGGTTACCACTCATAAATGAAGTACTCTGATAAGAAACACTTCTCATAGAAGCATGAATGTTTTGTGGTGTTTTCTTGAATGGTTATCACATATAAATGAAGTACTGTGATTAGAAACACTTCTCATAGAAGTATAAGTGCTTTGTGGTGTTTTCTTGAGTGGTTATCACACATAAATGAAGTACTCTGATTAGAAACACTTCTCATAGAAGTATCAGTGCTTTGTGGTGTTTTCTTGAATGGTTATCACACATAAATGAAGTAATCTGATTAGAAACACTTCTAATAGAAGTATCAGTGCTTTGTTGTGTTTTCTTATATAGTTATCACCCATAAATGAAGTACGTTGATTAGATACACTTCTCATAGAAGCATAAATGCTTTGGGGTGTTTTCTTGATTGGTGACCAGCCATAAAAGAAGTACTGTGATTAGAAACACTTGTCATAGAAGTATAAGTGCTTTGTGGTTTTTCCTTGAGTGTTATCACCCATAAATGAAGTAGTCTGATTAGAACCACTTCTTATAGAAGCATAATGCTTTGTAGTGTTTTCTTGATTGGTTACCAGACATAAATGAAGTACTCTGATTAGAAACATTTCTCAAAGAAGTATAAGTGCTTTGTGGTATTTTCTTGATTGGTTATCACCCATAAATGAAGTACTATGATGAGAAACACTTCCCATAGAAGTATATGTGATTTGTTGTGTTTTAATTAATGTTTATCACACATAAATGCTTTGTGGTTTTTTCTTGATTGGTTATTACCAATAAATGAAGTACTTTGATTAGAAACACTTCTCAAAGAAGCATAAATGCTTTGTGGTGTTTTCTTGATTGGTTACCCCCATAAATGAAGTACTCTGATTAGAAACACTTCTAATAGAAGCATGAATGCTTTGTGGTGTTTTCTTGATTGGTTACCACTCATAAATGAAGTACTCTGATAAGAAACACTTCTCATAGAAGCATGAATGTTTTGTGCTGTTTTCTTGATTGGTTATCACATATAAATGAAGTACTGTGATTAGAAACACTTCTCATAGAAGTAGAAGTGCTTTGTGGTGTTTTCTTGAGTGGTTATCACCCATAAATGAAGTACTCTTATTAGAAACACTTCTCATAGAAGCATAAATGCTATGTGGTGTTTTCTTGAAGGGTTATCACCCATAAATGAAGTACTATGATTAGAAACACTTCTCATAGAAGCATAAATGCTTTGTGGTGTTTTCTTGATTGGTTACCAGCCATAAATGAAGTACTCTGATTAGAAACACTTCTCAGAGAAGTATAAGTGTTTCTGGTGTTTTCATGAATGGTTATCACCCATAATTGAAGTACTCTGATTAGAAACACTTCTCATAGAAGTATAATTGATTCGTGGTGTTTTCTTGATTGGTTATCACCCATAAATGAAGTACTATGATTAGAAATACTTCTCAAAGAAGCATAAATGCTTTGTGTTTTTTTCTTGAATGGTTATCACCAATAAATGAAGTCCTTTGATTAGAAACACTTCTCAAAGAAGTATATATGCTTTGTGGGGTTTTAGTGAATCGTTATCTCCCATAAATGAAGTACTCTGATTAGAAACACTTCTAATAGAAGCATAAATGCTTTGTGGTGTTTTCTTGAATAGTTACCACCCATAAATGAAGTACTATGATTAGAAACACTTCTCACAGAAGTATATGTGATTTGTGGTGTTTTCATGAATGTTTATCACACATAAATGAAGTACTTTGATTAGAAACACTTCTCATAGAAGCATAAATGCTTTGTGGTTTTTTCTTGTTTGGTTATTACCAATAAATGAAGTACTTTGATTAGAAACACTTCTCAAAGAAGCATAAATGCTTTGTGGTGTTTTCTTGATTGGTTACCCCATAAATGAAGTACTCTGATTAGAAACACTTCTCAAAGAAGCATAAATGCTTCGTGGTGATTTCTTGAATAATTATCACCCATAAATGAAGTACTCTGATTAGAAACACTTCTCATAGAAGCATAAATGCTTTGTGGTGTTTTCTTGATTGGTTACCAGCCATAAATGAAGTACTATGATTAGAAACACTTCGCAGAGAAGTATAAGTGTTTGTGGTGTTTTCATGAATGGTTATCACCCATAAATGAAGTACTCTGATTAGAAACACTTCTCAAAGAAGCATAAATGCTTTGTGGTGTTTTCTTGATTGGTTACCACTCATAAATGAAGTACATTGATTAGAAACACTTCTCATTGAAGTATAAGTTCTTTGTGGTGTTTTCTTGAATGGTTATCACATATAAATGAAGTACTGTGATTAGAAACACTTCTCATAGAAGTATAAGTGCTTTGTGGTGTTTTCTTGAGTGGTTATCACTCATAAATGAAGTAGTCTTATTAGAAACACTTCTCATAGAAGCATAAATGCTTTGTGGTGTTTTCTTGATTGGTTACCAACCATAAATGAAGTACTTTGATTAGAAACACTTCTCATAGAAGCATAAATGCTTTGTGGTGTTTTCTTGAATAGTTACCACCCATAAATGAAGTACTATGATTAGAAACACTTCTCACAGAAGTATATGTGATTTGTGGTGTTTTCATGAATGTTTATCACACATAAATGAAGTACTTTGATTAGAAACACTTCTCATAGAAGCATAAATGCTTTGTGGTTTTTTCTTGTTTGGTTATTACCAATAAATGAAGTACTTTGATTAGAAACACTTCTCAAAGAAGCATAAATGCTTTGTGGTGTTTTCTTGATTGGTTACCCCCATAAATGAAGTACTATGATTAGAAACACTTCTCAAAGAAGCATAAATGCTTCGTGGTGTTTTCTTGAATCATTATCACCCATAAATGAAGTACTCTGATTAGAAACACTTCTCATAGAAGCATAAATGCTTTGTGGTGTTTTTTTGATTGGTTACTACTCATAAATGAAGTACTCTGATTAGAAACACTTCTCAAAGAAGTATAAGTGCTTTGTGGTGTTTTATTGAAAGGTTAACATACAGAAATGAAGTACTCTGATTAGAAACACTTCTCATAGAAGCATAAATGTTTGTGGTGTTTTCTTGAATGGTTAACCTCATAAATGAAGTACTCTGATTAGAAACACTTCTCAAAGAAGCATAAATGCTTCGTGGTGATTTCTTGAATCATTATCACCCATAAATGAAGTACTCTGATTAGAAACACTTCTCATAGAAGCATAAATGCTTTGTGGTGTTTTCTTGAATGGTTACCCCCATAAATGAAGTACTCTGATTAGAAACACTTCTCAAAGAAGTATAAGTGCTTTGTGGTGTTTTCTTCAATGGTTATCACACATAAATGAAGTACTCTGATTAGAAACACTTCTCATAGAAGTATCAGTGCTTTGTGGTGTTTTCTTGAATGGTTATCACACATAAATGAAGTAATCTGATTAGAAACACTTCTAATAGAAGTATCAGTGCTTTGTGGTGTTTTCTTATATAGTTATCACCCATAAATGAAGTACGTTGATTAGATACACTTCTCATAGAAGCATAAATGCTTTGGGGTGTTTTCTTGATTGGTGACCAGCCATAAAAGAAGTACTGTGATTAGAAACACTTGTCATAGAAGTATAAGTGCTTTGTGGTTTTTCCTTGAGTGTTATCACCCATAAATGAAGTAGTCTGATTAGAACCACTTCTCATAGAAGCATAATGCTTTGTAGTGTTTTCTTGATTGGTTACCAGACATAAATGAAGTACTCTGATTAGAAACATTTCTCAAAGAAGTATAAGTGCTTTGTGGTATTTTCTTGATTGGTTATCACCCATAAATGAAGTACTATGATGAGAAACACTTCCCATAGAAGTATATGTGATTTGTTGTGTTTTAATTAATGTTTATCACACATAAATGCTTTGTGGTTTTTTCTTGATTGGTTATTACCAATAAATGAAGTACTTTGATTAGAAACACTTCTCAAAGAAGCATAAATGCTTTGTGGTGTTTTCTTGATTGGTTACCCCCATAAATGAAGTACTCTGATTAGAAACACTTCTAATAGAAGCATGAATGCTTTGTGGTGTTTTCTTGATTGGTTACCACTCATAAATGAAGTACTCTGATAAGAAACACTTCTCATAGAAGCATGAATGTTTTGTGCTGTTTTCTTGATTGGTTATCACATATAAATGAAGTACTGTGATTAGAAACACTTCTCATAGAAGTAGAAGTGCTTTGTGGTGTTTTCTTGAGTGGTTATCACCCATAAATGAAGTACTCTTATTAGAAACACTTCTCATAGAAGCATAAATGCTATGTGGTGTTTTTTTGAAGGGTTATCACCCATAAATGAAGTACTATGATTAGAAACACTTCTCATAGAAGCATAAATGCTTTGTGGTGTTTTCTTGATTGGTAACCAGCCATAAATGAAGTACTCTGATTAGAAACACTTCTCAGAGAAGTATAAGTGTTTCTGGTGTTTTCATGAATGGTTATCACCCATAATTGAAGTACTCTGATTAGAAACACTTCTCATAGAAGTATAATTGATTCGTGGTGTTTTCTTGATTGGTTATCACCCATAAATGAAGTACTATGATTAGAAATACTTCTCAAAGAAGCATAAATGCTTTGTGTTTTTTTCTTGAATGGTTATCACCAATAAATGAAGTCCTTTGATTAGAAACACTTCTCAAAGAAGTATATATGCTTTGTGGGGTTTTAGTGAATCGTTATCTCCCATAAATGAAGTACTCTGATTAGAAACACTTCTAATAGAAGCATGAATGCTTTGTGGTGTTTTCTTGATTGGTTACCACTCATAAATGAAGTACTCTGATAAGAAACACTTCTCATAGAAGCATGAATGTTTTGTGGTGTTTTCTTGAATGGTTATCACATATAAATGAAGTACTGTGATTAGAAACACTTCTCATAGAAGTATAAGTGCTTTGTGGTGTTTTCTTGAGTGGTTATCACCCATAAATGAAGTACTCTTATTAGAAACACTTCTCATAGAAGCATAAATGCTATGTGGTGTTTTCTTGAAGGGTTATCACCCATAAATGAAGTACTATGATTAGAAACACTTCTCAAAGAAGCATAAATGATTTGTGGTGTTTTCTTGATTGGTTACCAGCCATAAATGAAGTACTCTGATTAGAAACACTTCTCAGAGAAGTATAAGTGTTTGTGGTGTTTTCATGAATGGTTATCACCCATAAATGAAGTACTTTGATTAGAAACATTCTCATAGAAGCATAAATGTTTGTTGTGTTTTCTTGATTGGATACCAGTCATAAATGAGGTACTCTGATTAGAACCACTTCTCATAGAAGTATAAGTACTTTGTGGTGTTTTCTTGAATGGTTATCACCCATAAATGAAGTACTTTGATTAGAAACACTTCTCATAGAAGCACGAATGCTTTGTGGTGTTTTCTTGATTGGTTACCACTCACAAATGAAGTAGTCTGATTAGAAACACTTCTTAGAGAAGTATATGTGCTTTGTGGTGTTTTCTTAATTGGTTACCACTCATAAATGAAGTACTCTGATTAGAAACACTTCTCATAGATGCATAAATGCTTTGTGGTGTTTTCTTGATTGGTTACCACTCATAAATGAAGTACATTGATTAGAAACACTTCTCATTGAAGTATAAGTGTTTGTGGTGTTTTCATGAATGGTTATCACCCATAAATGAAGTACTCTGATTAGAAACACTTCTGAAAGAAGTATAATTGATTCGTGGTGTTTTCTTGATTGGTTATCACCCATCAATGAATTACTATGATTAGAAACACTTCTCAAAGAAGCATAAATGCTTTGTGTTTTTTTCTTGAATGGTTATCACCAATAAATGAAGTACTTTGATTAGAAACACTTCTCAAAGAAGTATATATGCTTTGTGGTGTTTTAATGAATCGTTATCACCCATAAATGAAGTACTCTGATTAGAAACACTTCTAATAGAAGCATGAATGCTTTGTGGTTTTTTCTTGTTTGGTTATTACCAATAAATGAAGTACTTTGATTAGAAACACTTCTCAAAGAAGCATAAATGCTTTGTGGTGTTTTCTTGATTGGTTACCACTCATAAATGAAGTACATTGATTAGAAACACTTCTCATTGAAGTATAAGTTCTTTGTGGTGTTTTCTTGAATGGTTATCACATATAAATGAAGTACTGTGATTAGAAACACTTCTCATAGAAGTATAAGTGCTTTGTGGTGTTTTCTTGAGTGGTTATCACTCATAAATGAAGTAGTCTTATTAGAAACACTTCTCATAGAAGCATAAATGCTTTGTGGTGTTTTCTTGATTGGTTACCAACCATAAATGAAGTACTTTGATTAGAAACACTTCTCATAGAAGCATAAATGCTTTGTGGTGTTTTCTTGAATAGTTACCACCCATAAATGAAGTACTATGATTAGAAACACTTCTCACAGAAGTATATGTGATTTGTGGTGTTTTCATGAATGTTTATCACACATAAATGAAGTACTTTGATTAGAAACACTTCTCATAGAAGCATAAATGCTTTGTGGTTTTTTCTTGTTTGGTTATTACCAATAAATGAAGTACTTTGATTAGAAACACTTCTCAAAGAAGCATAAATGCTTTGTGGTGTTTTCTTGATTGGTTACCCCCATAAATGAAGTACTATGATTAGAAACACTTCTCAAAGAAGCATAAATGCTTCGTGGTGTTTTCTTGAATCATTATCACCCATAAATGAAGTACTCTGATTAGAAACACTTCTCATAGAAGCATAAATGCTTTGTGGTGTTTTCTTGATTGGTTACCAGCCATAAATGAAGTACTATGATTAGAAACACTTCGCAGAGAAGTATAAGTGTTTGTGGTGTTTTCATGAATGGTTATCACCCATAAATGAAGTACTCTGATTAGAAACACTTCTGAAAGAAGTATAATTGATTCGTGGTGTTTTCTTGATTGGTTATCACCCATAAATGAATTACTATGATTAGAAACACTTCTCAAAGAAGCATAAATGCTTTGTGTTTTTTTCTTGAATGGTTATCACCAATAAATGAAGTACTTTGATTAGAAACACTTCTCAAAGAAGTATATATGCTTTGTGGTGTTTTAATGAATCGTTATCACCCATAAATGAAGTACTCTGATTAGAAACACTTCTAATAGAAGCATGAATGCTTTGTGGTTTTTTCTTGTTTGGTTATTACCAATAAATGAAGTACTTTGATTAGAAACACTTCTCAAAGAAGCATAAATGCTTTGTGGTGTTTTCTTGATTGGTTACCCCCATAAATGAAGTACTATGATTAGAAACACTTCTCAAAGAAGCATAAATGCTTCGTGGTGTTTTCTTGAATCATTATCAACCATAAATGAAGTACTCTGATTAGAAACACTTCTCATAGAAGCATAAATGCTTTGTGGTGTTTTTTTGATTGGTTACTACTCATAAATGAAGTACTCTGATTAGAAACACTTCTCAAAGAAGTATAAGTGCTTTGTGGTGTTTTATTGAAAGGTTAACATACAGAAATGAAGTACTCTGATTAGAAACACTTCTCATAGAAGCATAAATGTTTGTGGTGTTTTCTTGAATGGTTAACCTCATAAATGAAGTACTCTGATTAGAAACACTTCTCAAAGAAGCATAAATGCTTCGTGGTGATTTCTTGAATCATTATCACCCATAAATGAAGTACTCTGATTAGAAACACTTCTAATAGAAGCATAAATGCTTTGTGGTGTTTTCTTGAATGGTTACCCCCATAAATGAAGTACTCTGATTAGAAACACTTCTCAAAGAAGTATAAGTGCTTTGTGGTGTTTTCTTCAATGGTTATCACACATAAATGAAGTACTCTGATTAGAAACACTTCTCATAGAAGTATCAGTGCTTTGTGGTGTTTTCTTGAATGGTTATCACACATAAATGAAGTAATCTGATTAGAAACACTTCTAATAGAAGTATCAGTGCTTTGTGGTGTTTTCTTATATAGTTATCACCCATAAATGAAGTACGTTGATTAGATACACTTCTCATAGAAGCATAAATGCTTTGGGGTGTTTTCTTGATTGGTGACCAGCCATAAAAGAAGTACTGTGATTAGAAACACTTGTCATAGAAGTATAAGTGCTTTGTGGTTTTTCCTTGAGTGTTATCACCCATAAATGAAGTAGTCTGATTAGAACCACTTCTCATAGAAGCATAATGCTTTGTAGTGTTTTCTTGATTGGTTACCAGACATAAATGAAGTACTCTGATTAGAAACATTTCTCAAAGAAGTATAAGTGCTTTGTGGTATTTTCTTGATTGGTTATCACCCATAAATGAAGTACTATGATGAGAAACACTTCCCATAGAAGTATATGTGATTTGTTGTGTTTTAATTAATGTTTATCACACATAAATGCTTTGTGGTTTTTTCTTGATTGGTTATTACCAATAAATGAAGTACTTTGATTAGAAACACTTCTCAAAGAAGCATAAATGCTTTGTGGTGTTTTCTTGATTGGTTACCCCCATAAATGAAGTACTCTGATTAGAAACACTTCTAATAGAAGCATGAATGCTTTGTGGTGTTTTCTTGATTGGTTACCACTCATAAATGAAGTACTCTGATAAGAAACACTTCTCATAGAAGCATGAATGTTTTGTGCTGTTTTCTTGATTGGTTATCACATATAAATGAAGTACTGTGATTAGAAACACTTCTCATAGAAGTAGAAGTGCTTTGTGGTGTTTTCTTGAGTGGTTATCACCCATAAATGAAGTACTCTTATTAGAAACACTTCTCATAGAAGCATAAATGCTATGTGGTGTTTTCTTGAAGGGTTATCACCCATAAATGAAGTACTATGATTAGAAACACTTCTCATAGAAGCATAAATGCTTTGTGGTGTTTTCTTGATTGGTTACCAGCCATAAATGAAGTACTCTGATTAGAAACACTTCTCAGAGAAGTATAAGTGTTTCTGGTGTTTTCATGAATGGTTATCACCCATAATTGAAGTACTCTGATTAGAAACACTTCTCATAGAAGCATAAATGCTTTGTGGTATTTTCTTGATTGGTTACCAGCCATAAATGAAGTACTCTGATTAGAAACACTTCTCAGAGAAGTATAAGTGTTTGTGGTGTTTTCATGAATGGTTATCACCCATAATTGAAGTACTCTGATTAGAAACACTTCTGAAAGAAGTATAATTGATTCGTGGTGTTTTCTTGATTGGTTATCACCCATAAATGAAGTACTCTGATTAGAAACACTTCTGAAAGAAGTATAATTGATTCGTGGTGTTTTCTTGATTGGTTATCACCCATAAATGAAGTACTATGATTAGAAACACTTCTCAAAGAAGCATAAATGCTTTGTGTTTTTTTCTTGAATGGTTATCACCAATAAATGAAGTCCTTTGATTAGAAACACTTCTCAAAGAAGTATATATGCTTTGTGGGGTTTTAATGAATCGTTATCTCCCATAAATGAAGTACTCTGATTAGAAACACTTCTAATAGAAGCATGAATGCTTTGTGGTGTTTTCTTGATTGGTTACCACTCATAAATGAAGTACTCTGATAAGAAACACTTCTCATAGAAGCATGAATGTTTTGTGGTGTTTTCTTGAATGGTTATCACATATAAATGAAGTACTGTGATTAGAAACACTTCTCATAGAAGTATAAGTGCTTTGTGGTGTTTTCTTGAGTGGTTATCACCCATAAATGAAGTACTCTTATTAGAAACACTTCTCATAGAAGCATAAATGCTATGTGGTGTTTTCTTGAAGGGTTATCACCCATAAATGAAGTACTATGATTAGAAACACTTCTCAAAGAAGCATAAATGATTTGTGGTGTTTTCTTGATTGGTTACCAGCCATAAATGAAGTACTCTGATTAGAAACACTTCTCAGAGAAGTATAAGTGTTTGTGGTGTTTTCATGAATGGTTATCACCCATAAATGAAGTACTTTGATTAGAAACATTCTCATAGAAGCATAAATGTTTGTTGTGTTTTCTTGATTGGATACCAGTCATAAATGAGGTACTCTGATTAGAACCACTTCTCATAGAAGTATAAGTACTTTGTGGTGTTTTCTTGAATGGTTATCACCCATAAATGAAGTACTTTGATTAGAAACACTTCTCATAGAAGCACGAATGCTTTGTGGTGTTTTCTTGATTGGTTACCACTCACAAATGAAGTAGTCTGATTAGAAACACTTCTTAGAGAAGTATAAGTGCTTTGTGGTGTTTTCTTAATTGGTTACCACTCATAAATGAAGTACTCTGATTAGAAACACTTCTCATAGATGCATAAATGCTTTGTGGTGTTTTCTTGATTGGTTACCACTCATAAATGAAGTACATTGATTAGAAACACTTCTCATTGAAGTATAAGTTCTTTGTGGTGTTTTCTTGAATGGTTATCACATATAAATGAAGTACTGTGATTAGAAACACTTCTCATAGAAGTATAAGTGCTTTGTGGTGTTTTCTTGAGTGGTTATCACCCATAAATGAAGTAGTCTTATTAGAAACACTTCTGAAAGAAGTATAATTGATTCGTGGTGTTTTCTTGATTGGTTATCACCCATAAATGAATTACTATGATTAGAAACACTTCTCAAAGAAGCATAAATGCTTTGTGTTTTTTTCTTGAATGGTTATCACCAATAAATGAAGTACTTTGATTAGAAACACTTCTCAAAGAAGTATATATGCTTTGTGGTGTTTTAATGAATCGTTATCACCCATAAATGAAGTACTCTGATTAGAAACACTTCTAATAGAAGCATGAATGCTTTGTGGTTTTTTCTTGTTTGGTTATTACCAATAAATGAAGTACTTTGATTAGAAACACTTCTCAAAGAAGCATAAATGCTTTGTGGTGTTTTCTTGATTGGTTACCACTCATAAATGAAGTACATTGATTAGAAACACTTCTCATTGAAGTATAAGTTCTTTGTGGTGTTTTCTTGAATGGTTATCACATATAAATGAAGTACTGTGATTAGAAACACTTCTCATAGAAGTATAAGTGCTTTGTGGTGTTTTCTTGAGTGGTTATCACTCATAAATGAAGTAGTCTTATTAGAAACACTTCTCATAGAAGCATAAATGCTTTGTGGTGTTTTCTTGATTGGTTACCAACCATAAATGAAGTACTTTGATTAGAAACACTTCTCATAGAAGCATAAATGCTTTGTGGTGTTTTCTTGATTAGTTACCACCCATAAATGAAGTACTATGATTAGAAACACTTCTCACAGAAGTATATGTGATTTGTGGTGTTTTCATGAATGTTTATCACACATAAATGAAGTACTTTGATTAGAAACACTTCTCATAGAAGCATAAATGCTTTGTGGTTTTTTCTTGTTTGGTTATTACCAATAAATGAAGTACTTTGATTAGAAACACTTCTCAAAGAAGCATAAATGCTTTGTGGTGTTTTCTTGATTGGTTACCCCATAAATGAAGTACTCTGATTAGAAACACTTCTCAAAGAAGCATAAATGCTTCGTGGTGATTTCTTGAATAATTATCACCCATAAATGAAGTACTCTGATTAGAAACACTTCTCATAGAAGCATAAATGCTTTGTGGTGTTTTCTTGATTGGTTACCAGCCATAAATGAAGTACTATGATTAGAAACACTTCGCAGAGAAGTATAAGTGTTTGTGGTGTTTTCATGAATGGTTATCACCCATAAATGAAGTACTCTGATTAGAAACACTTCTGAAAGAAGTATAATTGATTCGTGGTGTTTTCTTGATTGGTTATCACCCATAAATGAATTACTATGATTAGAAACACTTCTCAAAGAAGCATAAATGCTTTGTGTTTTTTTCTTGAATGGTTATCACCAATAAATGAAGTACTTTGATTAGAAACACTTCTCAAAGAAGTATATATGCTTTGTGGTGTTTTAATGAATCGTTATCACCCATAAATGAAGTACTCTGATTAGAAACACTTCTAATAGAAGCATGAATGCTTTGTGGTTTTTTCTTGTTTGGTTATTACCAATAAATGAAGTACTTTGATTAGAAACACTTCTCAAAGAAGCATAAATGCTTTGTGGTGTTTTCTTGATTGGTTACCCCCATAAATGAAGTACTATGATTAGAAACACTTCTCAAAGAAGCATAAATGCTTCGTGGTGTTTTCTTGAATCATTATCACCCATAAATGAAGTACTCTGATTAGAAACACTTCTCATAGAAGCATAAATGCTTTGTGGTGTTTTTTTGATTGGTTACTACTCATAAATGAAGTACTCTGATTAGAAACACTTCTCAAAGAAGTATAAGTGCTTTGTGGTGTTTTATTGAAAGGTTAACATACAGAAATGAAGTACTCTGATTAGAAACACTTCTCATAGAAGCATAAATGTTTGTGGTGTTTTCTTGAATGGTTAACCTCATAAATGAAGTACTCTGATTAGAAACACTTCTCAAAGAAGTATAAGTGCATTGTGGTGTTTTCTTGAATGGTTATCGACCATAAATGAAGTATTCTGATTAGAAACACTTCTCAAAGAAGTATATGTGTGCTTTGTGGTGTTTTATTGAAAGGTTATCACACATAAATGAAGTACTCTGATTAGAAACACTTCTCATAGAAGTATAAATGCTTTGTGGTGTTTTCTTGAATGGTTACCCCCATAAATGAAGTACTCTGATTAGAAACACTTCTCAAAGAAGTATAAGTGCTTTGTGGTGTTTTCTTCAATGGTTATCACACATAAATGAAGTACTCTGATTAGAAACACTTCTCATATAAGTATCAGTGCTTTGTGGTGTTTTCTTGAATGGTTATCACACATAAATGAAGTAATCTGATTAGAAACACTTCTAATAGAAGTATCAGTGCTTTGTGGTGTTTTCTTATATAGTTATCACCCATAAATGAAGTACGTTGATTAGATACACTTCTCATAGAAGCATAAATGCTTTGGGGTGTTTTCTTGATTGGTGACCAGCCATAAAAGAAGTACTGTGATTAGAAACACTTGTCATAAAAGTATAAGTGCTTTGTGGTTTTTCTTGAGTGTTATCACCCATAAATGAAGTAGTCTGATTAGAACCACTTCTCATAGAAGCATAATGCTTTGTAGTGTTT
Organism: Eleocharis quinqueflora; assembly: GCA_964058865.1. Taxonomy (NCBI): domain Eukaryota; kingdom Viridiplantae; phylum Streptophyta; class Magnoliopsida; order Poales; family Cyperaceae; genus Eleocharis; species Eleocharis quinqueflora. Next base: position 314,989 of record CAXKVX010000527.1, read on the forward strand.
TCTTGATTGGTTACCAGACATAAATGAAGTACTCTGATTAGAAACATTTCTCAACGAAGTATAAGTGCTTTGTGGTATTTTCTTGATTGGTTATCACCCATAAATGAAGTACTATGATGAGAAACACTTCCCATAGAAGTATATGTGATTTGTGGTGTTATAATTAATGTTTATCACACATAAATGCTTTGTGGTTTTTTCTTGATTGGTTATTACCAATAAATGAAGTACTTTGATTAGAAACACTTCTCAAAGAAGCATAAATGCTTTGTGGTGTTTTCTTGATTGGTTACCCCCATAAATGAAGTACTCTGATTAGAAACACTTCTCAAAGAAGCATAAATGCTTCGTGGTGTTTTCTTGATTGGTTACCACTCATAAATGAAGTACTCTGATAAGAAACACTTCTCATAGAAGCATAAATGCTTTCTGGTGTTTTCTTGAATGGTTATCACATATAAATGAAGTACTGTGATTAGAAAAACTTCTCATAGAAGTATAAGTGCTTTGTGGGGTTTTCTTGAGTGGTTATCACCCATAAATGAAGTACTCTTATTAGAAACACTTCTCATAGAAGCATAAATGCTTTGTGGTGTTTTCTTGATTGGTTACCAGCCATAAATGAAGTACTGTGATTAGAAACACTTCTCATAGAAGTATAATTGTTTGTGGTGTTTTAATGAATGGTTATCACCCATAAATGAAGTACTCTGATTAGAAACACTTCTCATAGAAGCATAAATGCTTTGTGGTTTTTCTTGATTGGTTATTACCAATAAATGAAGTACTTTGATTAGAAACACTTCTCAAAGAAACATAAATGCTTTGTGGTGTTTTCTTGATTGGTTACCAGCCATAAATGAAGTACTCTGATTAGAAAAACTTATCATATAAGTATAATTGCTTTGTGGTGTTTTCTTCAATGGTTATCACTCATAAATTAAGTACTGTGATTAGAAACACTTCTCATAGAAGCATAAATGGTTTGTGGTTTTTTCTTGATTGGTTATTACCAATAAATGAAGTACTATGATTAGAAACACTTCTCAAAGAAGCATAAATGCTTTGTGTTTTTTTCTTGAATGGTTATCACCAATAAATGAAGTCCTTTGATTAGAAACACTTCTCAAAGAAGTATATATGCTTTGTGGTGTTTTAATGAATCGTTATCTCCCATAAATGAAGTACTCTGATTAGAAACACTTCTAATAGAAGCATGAATGCTTTGTGGTGTTTTCTTGATTGGTTACCACTCATAAATGAAGTACTCTGATAAGAAACACTTCTCATAGAAGCATGAATGTTTTGTGGTGTTTTCTTGAATGGTTATCACATATAAATGAAGTACTGTGATTAGAAACACTTCTCATAGAAGTATAAGTGCTTTGTGGTGTTTTCTTGAGTGGTTATCACCCATAAATGAAGTACTCTTATTAGAAACACTTCTCATAGAAGCATAAATGCTATGTGGTGTTTTCTTGAAGGGTTATCACCCATAAATGAAGTACTATGATTAGAAACACTTCTCATAGAAGCATAAATGCTTTGTGGTGTTTTCTTGATTGGTTACCAGCCATAAATGAAGTACTCTGATTAGAAACACTTCTCAGAGAAGTATAAGTGTTTGTGGTGTTTTCATGAATGGTTATCACCCATAATTGAAGTACTCTGATTAGAAACACTTCTCATAGAAGCATAAATGCTTTGTGGTGTTTTCTTGATTGGTTACCAGCCATAAATGAAGTACTCTGATTAGAAACACTTCTCAGAGAAGTATAAGTGTTTGTGGTGTTTTCATGAATGGTTATCACCCATAATTGAAGTACTCTGATTAGAAACACTTCTCAAAGAAGCATAAATGCTTCGTGGTGTTTTCTTGAATCATTATCACCCATAAATGAAGTACTCTGATTAGAAACACTTCTCATAGAAGCATAAATGCTTTGTGGTGTTTTCTTGATTGGTTACCAGCCATAAATGAAGTACTCTGATTAGAAGCACTTCTCAGAGAAGTATAAGTGTTTGTGGTGTTTTCATGAATGGTTATCACCCATAAATGAAGTACTCTGATTAGAAACACTTCTGAAAGAAGTATAATTGATTCGTGGTGTTTTCTTGATTGGTTATCACCCATAAATGAAGTACTATGATTAGAAACACTTCTCAAAGAAGCATAAATGCTTTGTGTTTTTTTCTTGAATGGTTATAACCAATAAATGAAGTACTTTGATTAGAAACACTTCCCAAAGAAGTATATATGCTTTGTGGTATTTTAATGAATCGTTATCTCCCTTAAATGAAGTACTCTGATTAGAAACACTTCTAATAGAAGCATGAATGCTTTGTGGTGTTTTCTTGATTGGTTACCACTCATAAATGAAGTACTCTGATAAGAAACACTTCTCATAGAAGCATAAATGCTTTCTGGTGTTTTCTTGAATGGTTATCACATATAAATGAAGTACTGTGATTAGAAAAACTTCTCATAGAAGTATAAGTGCTTTGTGGGGTTTTCTTGAGTGGTTATCACCCATAAATGAAGTACTCTTATTAGAAACACTTCTCATAGAAGCATAAATGCTTTGTGGTGTTTTCTTGATTGGTTACCAGCCATAAATGAAGTCCTTTGATTAGAAACACTTCTCAAAGAAGTATATAAGTGTTTGTGGTGTTTTCATGAATGGTTATCACCCATAATTGAAGTACTCTGATTAGAAACACTTCTCATAGAAGCATAAATGCTTTGTGGTGTTTTCTTGATTGGTTACCAGCCATAAATGAAGTACTCTGATTAGAAACACTTCTCAGAGAAGTATAAGTGTTTGTGGTGTTTTCATGAATGGTTATCACCCATAATTGAAGTACTCTGATTAGAAACACTTCTCAAAGAAGCATAAATGCTTCGTGGTGTTTTCTTGAATCATTATCACCCATAAATGAAGTACTCTGATTAGAAACACTTCTCATAGAAGCATAAATGCTTTGTGGTGTTTTCTTGATTGGTTACCAGCCATAAATGAAGTACTCTGATTAGAAGCACTTCTCAGAGAAGTATAAGTGTTTGTGGTGTTTTCATGAATGGTTATCACCCATAAATGAAGTACTCTGATTAGAAACACTTCTGAAAGAAGTATAATTGATTCGTGGTGTTTTCTTGATTGGTTATCACCCATAAATGAAGTACTATGATTAGAAACACTTCTCAAAGAAGCATAAATGCTTTGTGTTTTTTTCTTGAATGGTTATAACCAATAAATGAAGTACTTTGATTAGAAACACTTCCCAAAGAAGTATATATGCTTTGTGGTATTTTAATGAATCGTTATCTCCCTTAAATGAAGTACTCTGATTAGAAACACTTCTCATAGAAGCATAAATGCTTTGTGGTGTTTTCTTGATTGGTTACCAGCCATAAATGAAGTACTCTGATTAGAAGCACTTCTCAGAGAAGTATAAGTGTTTGTGGTGTTTTCATGAATGGTTATCACCCATAAATGAAGTACTCTGATTAGAAACACTTCTGAAAGAAGTATAATTGATTCGTGGTGTTTTCTTGATTGGTTATCACCCATAAATGAAGTACTATGATTAGAAACACTTCTCAAAGAAGCATAAATGCTTTGTGTTTTTTTCTTGAATGGTTATAACCAATAAATGAAGTACTTTGATTAGAAACACTTCTCAAAGAAACATAAATGCTTTGTGGTGTTTTCTTCATTGGTTACCAGCCATAAATGAAGTACTCTGATTAGAAAAACTTCTCATATAAGTATAATTGCTTTGTGGTGTTTTCTTCAATGGTTATCACTCATAAATTAAGTACTGTGATTAGAAACACTTCTCATAGAAGCATAAATGCTTTGTGGTTTTTTCTTGATTGGTTATTACCCTTAAATGAAGTACTATGATTAGAAACACTTCTCAAAGAAGCATGAATGCTTTGTGGTGTTTTCTTGATTGGTTACCACTCATAAATGAAGTACTCTGATAAGAAACACTTCTCATAGAAGCATAAATGCTTTCTGGTGTTTTCTTGAATGGTTATCACATATAAATGAAGTACTGTGATTAGAAAAACTTCTCATAGAAGTATAAGTGCTTTGTGGGGTTTTCTTGAGTGGTTATCACCCATAAATGAAGTACTCTTATTAGAAACACTTCTCATAGAAGCATAAATGCTTTGTGGTGTTTTCTTGATTGGTTACCAGCCATAAATGAAGTACTGTGATTAGAAACACTTCTCATAGAAGTATAACTGTTTGTGGTGTTTTAATGAATGGTTATCACCCATAAATGAAGTACTCTGATTAGAAACACTTCTCATAGAAGCATAAATGCTTTGAGGTTTTTTCTTGATTGGTTATTACCAATAAATGAAGTACTTTGATTAGAAACACTTCTCAAAGAAACATAAATGCTTTGTGGTGTTTTCTTCATTGGTTACCAGCCATAAATGAAGTACTCTGATTAGAAAAACTTCTCATATAAGTATAATTGCTTTGTGGTGTTTTCTTCAATGGTTATCACTCATAAATTAAGTACTGTGATTAGAAACACTTCTCATAGAAGCATAAATGCTTTGTGGTTTTTTCTTGATTGGTTATTACCAATAAATGAAGTACTATGATTAGAAACACTTCTCAAAGAAGCATAAATGCTTTGTGTTTTTCTCTTGATTGGTTATCACCAATAAATGAAGTCCTTTGATTAGAAACACTTCTCAAAGAAGTATATATGCTTTGTGGTGTTTTAATGAATCGTTATCTCCCATAAATGAAGTACTCTGATTAGAAACACTTCTAATAGAAGCATGAATGCTTTGTGGTGTTTTCTTGATTGGTTACCACTCATAAATGAAGTACTCTGATAAGAAACACTTCTCATAGAAGCATGAATGTTTTGTGGTGTTTTCTTGAATGGTTATCACATATAAATGAAGTACTGTGATTAGAAACACTTCTCATAGAAGTATAAGTGCTTTGTGGTGTTTTCTTGAGTGGTTATCTCCCATAAATGAAGTACTCTTATTAGAAACACTTCTCATAGAAGCATAAATGCTATGTGGTGTTTTCTTGAAGGGTTATCACCCATAAATGAAGTACTATGATTAGAAACACTTCTCATAGAAGCATAAATGCTTTGTGGTGTTTTCTTGATTGGTTACCAGCCATAAATGAAGTACTCTGATTAGAAACACTTCTCAGAGAAGCACGAATGCTTTGTGGTGTTTTCTTGATTGGTTATCACCCATAATTGAAGTACTCTGATTAGAAACACTTCTCATAGAAGCATAAATGCTTTGTGGTGTTTTCTTGATTGGTTACCAGCCATAAATGAAGTACTCTGATTAGAAACACTTCTCAGAGAAGTATAAGTGTTTGTGGTGTTTTCATGAATGGTTATCACCCATAATTGAAGTACTCTGATTAGAAACACTTCTGAAAGAAGTATAATTGATTCGTGGTGTTTTCTTGATTGGTTATCACCCATAAATGAAGTACTATGATTAGAAACACTTCTCAAAGAAGCATAAATGCTTTGTGTTTTTCTCTTGATTGGTTATCACCAATAAATGAAGTCCTTTGATTAGAAACACTTCTCAAAGAAGTATATATGCTTTGTGGTGTTTTAATGAATCGTTATCTCCCATAAATGAAGTACTCTGATTAGAAACACTTCTAATAGAAGCATGAATGCTTTGTGGTGTTTTCTTGATTGGTTACCACTCATAAATGAAGTACTCTGATAAGAAACACTTCTCAAAGAAGCATGAATGTTTTGTGGTGTTTTCTTGAATGGTTATCACATATAAATGAAGTACTGTGATTAGAAACACTTCTCATAGAAGTATAAGTGCTTTGTGGTGTTTTCTTGAGTGGTTATCTCCCATAAATGAAGTACTCTTATTAGAAACACTTCTCATAGAAGCATAAATGCTATGTGGTGTTTTCTTGAAGGGTTATCACCCATAAATGAAGTACTATGATTAGAAACACTTCTCATAGAAGCATAAATGCTTTGTGGTGTTTTCTTGATTGGTTACCAGCCATAAATGAAGTACTCTGATTAGAAACACTTCTCAGAGAAGTATAAGTGTTTCTGGTGTTTTCATGAATGGTTATCACCCATAATTGAAGTACTCTGATTAGAAACACTTCTCATAGAAGCATAAATGCTTTGTGGTGTTTTCTTGATTGGTTACCAGCCATAAATGAAGTACTCTGATTAGAAACACTTCTCAGAGAAGTATAAGTGTTTGTGGTGTTTTCATGAATGGTTATCACCCATAATTGAAGTACTCTGATTAGAAACACTTCTGAAAGAAGTATAATTGATTCGTGGTGTTTTCTTGATTGGTGATCACCCATAAATGAAGTACTATGATTAGAAACACTTCTCAAAGAAGCATAAATGCTTTGTGTTTTTTTCTTGAATGGTTATCACCAATAAATGAAGTCCTTTGATTAGAAACACTTCTCAAAGAAGTATATATGCTTTGTGGTGTTTTAATGAATCGTTATCTCCCATAAATGAAGTACTCTGATTAGAAACACTTCTAATAGAAGCATGAATGCTTTGTGGTGTTTTCTTGATTGGTTACCACTCATAAATGAAGTACTCTGATAAGAAACACTTCTCATAGAAGCATGAATGTTTTGTGGTGTTTTCTTGAATGGTTATCACATATAAATGAAGTACTGTGATTAGAAACACTTCTCATAGAAGTATAAGTGCTTTGTGGTGTTTTCTTGAGTGGTTATCACCCATAAATGAAGTACTCTTATTAGAAACACTTCTCATAGAAGCATAAATGCTATGTGGTGTTTTCTTGAAGGGTTATCACCCATAAATGAAGTACTATGATTAGAAACACTTCTCATAGAAGCATAAATGCTTTGTGGTGTTTTCTTGATTGGTTACCAGCCATAAATGAAGTACTCTGATTAGAAACACTTCTCAGAGAAGTATAAGTGTTTGTGGTGTTTTCATGAATGGTTATCACCCATAAATGAAGTACTTTGATTAGAAACATTCTCATAGAAGCATAAATGTTTGTTGTGTTTTCTTGATTGGATACCAGTCATAAATGAGGTACTCTGATTAGAACCACTTCTCATAGAAGTATAAGTACTTTGTGGTGTTTTCTTGAATGGTTATCACCCATAAATGAAGTACTTTGATTAGAAACACTTCTCATAGAAGCACGAATGCTTTGTGGTGTTTTCTTGATTGGTTACCACTCACAAATGAAGTAGTCTGATTAGAAACACTTCTTAGAGAAGTATAAGTGCTTTGTGGTGTTTTCTTAATTGGTTACCACTCATAAATGAAGTACTCTGATTAGAAACACTTCTCATAGATGCATAAATGCTTTGTGGTGTTTTCTTGATTGGTTACCACTCATAAATGAAGTACATTGATTAGAAACACTTCTCATTGAAGTATAAGTTCTTTGTGGTGTTTTCTTGAATGGTTATCACATATAAATGAAGTACTGTGATTAGAAACACTTCTCATAGAAGTATAAGTGCTTTGTGGTGTTTTCTTGAGTGGTTATCACCCATAAATGAAGTAGTCTTATTAGAAACACTTCTCATAGAAGCATAAATGCTTTGTGGTGTTTTCTTGATTGGTTACCAACCATAAATGAAGTACTTTGATTAGAAACACTTCTCATAGAAGCATAAATGCTTTGTGGTGTTTTCTTGATTGGTTACCAGCCATAAATGAAGTACTCTGATTAGAAAAACTTCTCATAGAAGTATAATTGCTTTGTGGTGTTTTCTTCAATGGTTATCACTCATAAATTAAGTACTGTGATTAGAAACACTTCTCATAGAAGCATAAATGCTTTGTGGTGTTTTCTTGATTAGTTACCACCCATAAATGAAGTACTATGATTAGAAACACTTCTCATAGAAGTATATGTGATTTGTGGTGTTTTCATGAATGTTTATCACACATAAATGAAGTACTTTGATTAGAAACACTTCTCATAGAAGCATAAATGCTTTGTGGTTTTTTCTTGTTTGGTTATTACCAATAAATGAAGTACTTTGATTAGAAACACTTCTCAAAGAAGCATAAATGCTTTGTGGTGTTTTCTTGATTGGTTACCCCCATAAATGAAGTACTCTGATTAGAAACACTTCTCAAAGAAGCATAAATGCTTCGTGGTGATTTCTTGAATAATTATCACCCATAAATGAAGTACTCTGATTAGAAACACTTCTCATAGAAGCATAAATGCTTTGTGGTGTTTTCTTGATTGGTTACCAGCCATAAATGAAGTACTATGATTAGAAACACTTCGCAGAGAAGTATAAGTGTTTGTGGTGTTTTCATGAATGGTTATCACCCATAAATGAAGTACTCTGATTAGAAACACTTCTGAAAGAAGTATAATTGATTCGTGGTGTTTTCTTGATTGGTTATCACCCATAAATGAATTACTATGATTAGAAACACTTCTCAAAGAAGCATAAATGCTTTGTGTTTTTTTCTTGAATGGTTATCACAAATAAATGAAGTACTTTGATTAGAAACACTTCTCAAAGAAGTATATATGCTTTGTGGTGTTTTAATGAATCGTTATCACCCATAAATGAAGTACTCTGATTAGAAACACTTCTAATAGAAGCATGAATGCTTTGTGGTTTTTTCTTGTTTGGTTATTACCAATAAATGAAGTACTTTGATTAGAAACACTTCTCAAAGAAGCATAAATGCTTTGTGGTGTTTTCTTGATTGGTTACCCCCATAAATGAAGTACTATGATTAGAAACACTTCTCAAAGAAGCATAAATGCTTCGTGGTGTTTTCTTGAATCATTATCACCCATAAATGAAGTACTCTGATTAGAAACACTTCTCATAGAAGCATAAATGCTTTGTGGTGTTTTTTTGATTGGTTACTACTCATAAATGAAGTACTCTGATTAGAAACACTTCTCAAAGAAGTATAAGTGCTTTGTGGTGTTTTATTGAAAGGTTAACATACAGAAATGAAGTACTCTGATTAGAAACACTTCTCATAGAAGCATAAATGTTTGTGGTGTTTTCTTGAAGGGTTAACCTCATAAATGAAGTACTCTGATTAGAAACACTTCTCAAAGAAGTATAAGTGCATTGTGGTGTTTTCTTGAATGGTTATCGACCATAAATGAAGTATTCTGATTAGAAACACTTCTCAAAGAAGTATATGTGTGCTTTGTGGTGTTTTATTGAAAGGTTATCACACATAAATGAAGTACTCTGATTAGAAACACTTCTCATAGAAGTATAAATGCTATGTGGTGTTTTCTTGAAGGGTTATCACCCATAAATGAAGTACTATGATTAGAAACACTTCTCATAGAAGCATAAATGCTTTGTGGTGTTTTCTTGATTGGTTACCAGCCATAAATGAAGTACTCTGATTAGAAACACTTCTCAGAGAAGTATAAGTGTTTGTGGTGTTTTCATGAATGGTTATCACCCATAATTGAAGTACTCTGATTAGAAACACTTCTCATAGAAGCATAAATGTTTTGTGGTGTTTTCTTGATTGGTTACCAGCCATAAATGAAGTACTCTGATTAGAAACACTTCTCAGAGAAGTATAAGTGTTTGTGGTGTTTTCATGAATGGTTATCACCCATAATTGTAGTACTCTGATTAGAAACACTTCTGAAAGAAGTATAATTGATTCGTGGTGTTTTCTTGATTGGTTATCACCCATAAATGAAGTACTATGATTAGAAACACTTCTCAAAGAAGCATAAATGCTTTGTGTTTTTTTCTTGAATGGTTATCACCAATAAATGAAGTCCTTTGATTAGAAACACTTCTCAAAGAAGTATATATGCTTTGTGGTGTTTTAATGAATCGTTATCTCCCATAAATGAAGTACTCTGATTAGAAACACTTCTAATAGAAGCATGAATGCTTTGTGGTGTTTTCTTGATTGGTTACCACTCATAAATGAAGTACTCTGATAAGAAACACTTCTCATAGAAGCATGAATGTTTTGTGGTGTTTTTTTGAATGGTTATCACATATAAATGAAGTACTGTGATTAGAAACACTTCTCATAGAAGTATAAGTGCTTTGTGGTGTTTTCTTGAGTGGTTATCACCCATAAATGAAGTACTCTTATTAGAAACACTTCTCATAGAAGCATAAATGCTATGTGGTGTTTTCTTGAAGGGTTATCACCCATAAATGAAGTACTATGATTAGAAACACTTCTCATAGAAGCATAAATGCTTTGTGGTGTTTTCTTGATTGGTTACCAGCCATAAATGAAGTACTCTGATTAGAAACACTTCTCAGAGAAGTATAAGTGTTTGTGGTGTTTTCATGAATGGTTATCACCCATAAATGAAGTACTTTGATTAGAAGCATTCTCATAGAAGCATAAATGTTTGTTGTGTTTTCTTGATTGGATACCAGTCATAAATGAGGTACTCTGATTAGAACCACTTCTCATAGAAGTATAAGTACTTTGTGGTGTTTTCTTGAATGGTTATCACCCATAAATGAAGTACTTTGATTAGAAACACTTCTCATAGAAGCACGAATGCTTTGTGGTGTTTTCTTGATTGGTTACCACTCACAAATGAAGTAGTCTGATTAGAAACACTTCTTAGAGAAGTATAAGTGCTTTGTGGTGTTTTCTTAATTGGTTACCACTCATAAATGAAGTACTCTGATTAGAAACACTTCTCATAGATGCATAAATGCTTTGTGGTGTTTTCTTGATTGGTTACCACTCATAAATGAAGTACATTGATTAGAAACACTTCTCATTGAAGTATAAGTTCTTTGTGGTGTTTTCTTGAATGGTTATCACATATAAATGAAGTACTGTGATTAGAAACACTTCTCATAGAAGTATAAGTGCTTTGTGGTGTTTTCTTGAGTGGTTATCACCCATAAATGAAGTAGTCTTTTTAGAAACACTTCTCATAGAAGCATAAATGCTTTGTGGTGTTTTCTTGATTGGTTACCAACCATAAATGAAGTACTTTGATTAGAAACACTTCTCATAGAAGCATAAATGCATTGTGGTGTTTTCTTGATTGGTTACCAGCCATAAATGAAGTACTCTGATTAGAAAAACTTCTCATAGAAGTATAATTGCTTTGTGGTGTTTTCTTCAATGGTTATCACTCATAAATTAAGTACTGTGATTAGAAACACTTCTCATAGAAGCATAAATGCTTTGTGGTGTTTTCTTGATTAGTTACCACCCATAAATGAAGTACTATGATTAGAAACACTTCTCATAGAAGTATATGTGATTTGTGGTGTTTTCATGAATGTTTATCACACATAAATGAAGTACTTTGATTAGAAACACTTCTCATAGAAGCATAAATGCTTTGTGGTTTTTTCTTGTTTGGTTATTACCAATAAATGAAGTACTTTGATTAGAAACACTTCTCAAAGAAGCATAAATGCTTTGTGGTGTTTTCTTGATTGGTTACCCCCATAAATGAAGTACTCTGATTAGAAACACTTCTCAAAGAAGCATAAATGCTTCGTGGTGATTTCTTGAATCATTATCACCCATAAATGAAGTACTCTGATTAGAAACACTTCTCATAGAAGCATAAATGCTTTGTGGTGTTTTCTTGATTGGTTACCACACATAAATGAAGTACTATGATTAGAAACACTTCGCAGAGAAGTATAAGTGTTTGTGGTGTTTTCATGAATGGTTATCACCCATAAATGAAGTACTCTGATTAGAAACACTTCTGAAAGAAGTATAATTGATTCGTGGTGTTTTCTTGATTGGTTATCACCCATAAATGAATTACTATGATTAGAAACACTTCTCAAAGAAGCATAAATGCTTTGTGTGTTTTTCTTGAATGGTTATCACCAATAAATGAAGTACTTTGATTAGAAACACTTCTCAAAGAAGTATATATGCTTTGTGGTGTTTTAATGAATCGTTATCACCCATAAATGAAGTACTCTGATTAGAAACACTTCTAATAGAAGCATGAATGCTTTGTGGTTTTTTCTTGTTTGGTTATTACCAATAAATGAAGTACTTTGATTAGAAACACTTCTCAAAGAAGCATAAATGCTTTGTGGTGTTTTCTTGATTGGTTACCCCCATAAATGAAGTACTATGATTAGAAACACTTCTCAAAGAAGCATAAATGCTTCGTGGTGTTTTCTTGAATCATTATCACCCATAAATGAAGTACTCTGATTAGAAACACTTCTCATAGAAGCATAAATGCTTTGTGGTGTTTTTTTGATTGGTTACTACTCATAAATGAAGTACTCTGATTAGAAACACTTCTCAAAGAAGTATAAGTGCTTTGTGGTGTTTTATTGAAAGGTTAACATACAGAAATGAAGTACTCTGATTAGAAACACTTCTCATAGAAGCATAAATGTTTGTGGTGTTTTCTTGAATGGTTAACCTCATAAATGAAGTACTCTGATTAGAAACACTTCTCAAAGAAGTATAAGTGCATTGTGGTGTTTTCTTGAATGGTTATCGACCATAAATGAAGTATTCTGATTAGAAACACTTCTCAAAGAAGTATATGTGTGCTTTGTGGTGTTTTATTGAAAGGTTATCACACATAAATGAAGTACTCTGATTAGAAACACTTCTCATAGAAGTATAAATGCTATGTGGTGTTTTCTTGAAGGGTTATCACCCATAAATGAAGTACTATGATTAGAAACACTTCTCATAGAAGCATAAATGCTTTGTGGTGTTTTCTTGATTGGTTACCAGCCATAAATGAAGTACTCTGATTAGAAACACTTCTCAGAGAAGTATAAGTGTTTGTGGTGTTTTCATGAATGGTTATCACCCATAATTGAAGTACTCTGATTAGAAACACTTCTCATAGAAGCATAAATGCTTTGTGGTGTTTTCTTGATTGGTTACCAGCCATAAATGAAGTACTCTGATTAGAAACACTTCTCAGAGAAGTATAAGTGTTTGTGGTGTTTTCATGAATGGTTATCACCCATAATTGAAGTACTCTGATTAGAAACACTTCTGAAAGAAGTATAATTGATTCGTGGTGTTTTCTTGATTGGTTATCACCCATAAATGAAGTACTATGATTAGAAACACTTCTCAAAGAAGCATAAATGCTTTGTGTTTTTTTCTTGAATGGTTATCACCAATAAATGAAGTCCTTTGATTAGAAACACTTCTCAAAGAAGTATATATGCTTTGTGGTGTTTTAATGAATCGTTATCTCCCATAAATGAAGTACTCTGATTAGAAACACTTCTAATAGAAGCATGAATGCTTTGTGGTGTTTTCTTGATTGGTTACCACTCATAAATGAAGTACTCTGATAAGAAACACTTCTCATAGAAGCATGAATGTTTTGTGGTGTTTTCTTGAATGGTTATCACATATAAATGAAGTACTGTGATTAGAAACACTTCTCATAGAAGTATAAGTGCTTTGTGGTGTTTTCTTGAGTGGTTATCACATATAAATGAAGTACTGTGATTAGAACCACTTCTCATAGAAGTATAAGTACTTTGTGGTGTTTTCTTGAATGGTTATCACCCATAAATGAAGTACTTTGATTAGAAACACTTCTCATAGAAGCACGAATGCTTTGTGGTGTTTTCTTGATTGGTTACCACTCCCAAATGAAGTAGTCTGATTAGAAACACTTCTTAGAGAAGTATAAGTGCTTTGTGGTGTTTTCTTAATTGGTTACCACTCATAAATGAAGTACTCTGATTAGAAACACTTCTCATAGATGCATAAATGCTTTGTGGTGTTTTCTTGATTGGTTACCACTCATAAATGAAGTACATTGATTAGAAACACTTCTCATTGAAGTATAAGTTCTTTGTGGTGTTTTCTTGAATGGTTATCACATATAAATGAAGTACTGTGATTAGAAACACTTCTCATAGAAGTATAAGTGCTTTGTGGTGTTTTCTTGAGTGGTTATCACCCATAAATGAAGTAGTCTTATTAGAAACACTTCTCATAGAAGCATAAATGCTTTGTGGTGTTTTCTTGATTGGTTACCAACCATAAATGAAGTACTTTGATTAGAAACACTTCTCATAGAAGCATAAATGCTTTGTGGTGTTTTCTTGATTGGTTACCAGCCATAAATGAAGTACTCTGATTAGAAAAACTTCTCATAGAAGTATAATTGCTTTGTGGTGTTTTCTTCAATGGTTATCACTCATAAATTAAGTACTGTGATTAGAAACACTTCTCATAGAAGCATAAATGCTTTGTGGTGTTTTCTTGATTAGTTACCACCCATAAATGAAGTACTATGATTAGAAACACTTCTCATAGAAGTATATGTGATTTGTGGTGTTTTCATGAATGTTTATCACACATAAATGAAGTACTTTGATTAGAAACACTTCTCATAGAAGCACGAATGCTTTGTGGTGTTTTCTTGATTGGTTACCACTCACAAATGAAGTAGTCTGATTAGAAACACTTCTTAGAGAAGTATAAGTGCTTTGTGGTGTTTTCTTAATTGGTTACCACTCATAAATGAAGTACTCTTATTAGAAACACTTCTCATAGATGCATAAATGCTTTGTGGTGTTTTCTTGATTGGTTACCACTCATAAATGAAGTACATTGATTAGAAACACTTCTCATTGAAGTATAAGTTCTTTGTGGTGTTTTCTTGAATGGTTATCACATATAAATGAAGTACTGTGATTAGAAACACTTCTCATAGAAGTATAAGTGCTTTGTGGTGTTTTCTTGAGTGGTTATCACCCATAAATGAAGTAGTCTTATTAGAAACACTTCTCATAGAAGCATAAATGCTTTGTGGTGTTTTCTTGATTGGTTACCAACCATAAATGAAGTACTTTGATTAGAAACACTTCTCATAGAAGCATAAATGCTTTGTGGTGTTTTCTTGATTGGTTACCAGCCATAAATGAAGTACTCTGATTAGAAACACTTCTCATAGAAGTATAAATGCTATGTGGTGTTTTCTTGAAGGGTTATCACTCATAAATTAAGTACTGTGATTAGAAACACTTCTCATAGAAGCATAAATGCTTTGTGGTGTTTTCTTGATTTGTTACCACCCATAAATGAAGTACTATGATTAGAAACAATTCTCATAGAAGTATATGTGATTTGTGGTGTTTTCATGAATGTTTATCACACATAAATGAAGTACTTTGATTAGAAACACTTCTCATAGAAGCATAAATGCTTTGTGGTTTTTTCTTGTTTGGTTATTACCAATAAATGAAGTACTTTGATTAGAAACACTTCTCAAAGAAGCATAAATGCTTCGTGGTGATTTCTTGAATAATTATCACCCATAAATGAAGTACTCTGATTAGAAACACTTCTCATAGAAGCATAAATGCTTTGTGGTGTTTTCTTGATTGGTTACCAACCATAAATGAAGTACTTTGATTAGAAACACTTCTCATAGAAGTATATGTGTGCTTTGTGGTGTTTTATTGAAAGGTTATCACACATAAATGAAGTACTCTGATTAGAAACACTTCTCATAGAAGTATAAATGCTATGTGGTGTTTTCTTGAAGGGTTATCACCCATAAATGAAGTACTATGATTAGAAACACTTCTCATAGAAGCATAAATGCTTTGTGGTGTTTTCTTGATTGGTTACCAGCCATAAATGAAGTACTCTGATTAGAAACACTTCTCAGAGAAGTATAAGTGTTTGTGGTGTTTTCATGAATGGTTATCACCCATAATTGAAGTACTCTGATTAGAAACACTTCTCATAGAAGCATAAATGCTTTGTGGTGTTTTCTTGATTGGTTACCAGCCATAAATGAAGTACTCTGATTAGAAACACTTCTCAGAGAAGTATAAGTGTTTGTGGTGTTTTCATGAATGGTTATCACCCATAATTGAAGTACTCTGATTAGAAACACTTCTGAAAGAAGTATAATTGATTCGTGGTGTTTTCTTGATTGGTTATCACCCATAAATGAAGTACTATGATTAGAAACACTTCTCAAAGAAGCATAAATGCTTTGTGTTTTTTTCTTGAATGGTTATCACCAATAAATGAAGTCCTTTGATTAGAAACACTTCTCAAAGAAGTATATATGCTTTGTGGTGTTTTAATGAATCGTTATCTCCCATAAATGAAGTACTCTGATTAGAAACACTTCTAATAGAAGCATGAATGCTTTGTGGTGTTTTCTTGATTGGTTACCACTCATAAATGAAGTACTCTGATAAGAAACACTTCTCATAGAAGCATGAATGTTTTGTGGTGTTTTCTTGAATGGTTATCACATATAAATGAAGTACTGTGATTAGAAACACTTCTCATAGAAGTATAAGTGCTTTGTGGTGTTTTCTTGAGTGGTTATCACCCATAAATGAAGTACTCTTATTAGAAACACTTCTCATAGAAGCATAAATGCTATGTGGTGTTTTCTTGAAGGGTTATCACCCATAAATGAAGTACTATGATTAGAAACACTTCTCATAGAAGCATAAATGCTTTGTGGTGTTTTCTTGATTGGTTACCAGCCATAAATGAAGTACTCTGATTAGAAACACTTCTCAGAGAAGTATAAGTGTTTGTGGTGTTTTCATGAATGGTTATCACCCATAAATGAAGTACTTTGATTAGAAACATTCTCATAGAAGCATAAATGTTTGTTGTGTTTTCTTGATTGGATACCAGTCATAAATGAGGTACTCTGATTAGAACCACTTCTCATAGAAGTATAAGTACTTTGTGGTGTTTTCTTGAATGGTTATCACCCATAAATGAAGTACTTTGATTAGAAACACTTCTCAAAGAAGCATAAATGCTTTGTGGTGTTTTCTTGATTGGTTACCAACCATAAATGAAGTACTTTGATTAGAAACACTTCTCATAGAAGCATAAATGCTTTGTGGTGTCTTCTTGATTGGTTACCAGCCATAAATGAAGTACTCTGATTAGAAAAACTTCTCATAGAAGTATAATTGCTTTGTGGTGTTTTCTTCAATGGTTATCACTCATAAATTAAGTACTGTGATTAGAAACACTTCTCATAGAAGCATAAATGCTTTGTGGTGTTTTCTTGATTAGTTACCACCCATAAATGAAGTACTATGATTAGAAACACTTCTCATAGAAGTATATGTGATTTGTGGTGTTTTCATGAATGTTTATCACACATAAATGAAGTACTTTGATTAGAAACACTTCTCATAGAAGCACGAATGCTTTGTGGTGTTTTCTTGATTGGTTACCACTCACAAATGAAGTAGTCTGATTAGAAACACTTCTTAGAGAAGTATAAGTGCTTTGTGGTGTTTTCTTAATTGGTTACCACTCATAAATGAAGTACTCTGATTAGAAACACTTCTCATAGATGCATAAATGCTTTGTGGTGTTTTCTTGATTGGTTACCACTCATAAATGAAGTACATTGATTAGAAACACTTCTCATTGAAGTATAAGTTCTTTGTGGTGTTTTCTTGAATGGTTATCACATATAAATGAAGTACTGTGATTAGAAACACTTCTCATAGAAGTATAAGTGCTTTGTGGTGTTTTCTTGAGTGGTTATCACCCATAAATGAAGTAGTCTTATTAGAAACACTTCTCATAGAAGCATAAATGCTTTGTGGTGTTTTCTTGATTGGTTACCAACCATAAATGAAGTACTTTGATTAGAAACACTTCTCATAGAAGCATAAATGCTTTGTGGTGTTTTCTTGATTGGTTACCAGCCATAAATGAAGTACTCTGATTAGAAACACTTCTCATAGAAGTATAAATGCTATGTGGTGTTTTCTTGAAGGGTTATCACTCATAAATTAAGTACTGTGATTAGAAACACTTCTCATAGAAGCATAAATGCTTTGTGGTGTTTTCTTGATTTGTTACCACCCATAAATGAAGTACTATGATTAGAAACAATTCTCATAGAAGTATATGTGATTTGTGGTGTTTTCATGAATGTTTATCACACATAAATGAAGTACTTTGATTAGAAACACTTCTCATAGAAGCATAAATGCTTTGTGGTTTTTTCTTGTTTGGTTATTACCAATAAATGAAGTACTTTGATTAGAAACACTTCTCAAAGAAGCATAAATGCTTCGTGGTGATTTCTTGAATAATTATCACCCATAAATGAAGTACTCTGATTAGAAACACTTCTCATAGAAGCATAAATGCTTTGTGGTGTTTTCTTGATTGGTTACCAGCCATAAATGAAGTACTATGATTAGAAACACTTCGCAGAGAAGTATAAGTGTTTGTGGTGTTTTCATGAATGGTTATCACCCATAAATGAAGTACTCTGATTAGAAACACTTCTGAAAGAAGTATAATTGATTCGTGGTGTTTTCTTGATTGGTTATCACCCATAAATGAATTACTATGATTAGAAACACTTCTCAAAGAAGCATAAATGCTTTGTGTTTTTTTCTTGAATGGTTATCACCAATAAATGAAGTACTTTGATTAGAAACACTTCTCAAAGAAGTATATATGCTTTGTGGTGTTTTAATGAATCGTTATCACCCATAAATGAAGTACTCTGATTAGAAACACTTCTAATAGAAGCATGAATGCTTTGTGGTTTTTTCTTGTTTGGTTATTACCAATAAATGAAGTACTTTGATTAGAAACACTTCTCAAAGAAGCATAAATGCTTTGTGGTGTTTTCTTGATTGGTTACCCCCATAAATGAAGTACTATGATTAGAAACACTTCTCAAAGAAGCATAAATGCTTCGTGGTGTTTTCTTGAATCATTATCACCCATAAATGAAGTACTCTGATTAGAAACACTTCTCATAGAAGCATAAATGCTTTGTGGTGTTTTTTTGATTGGTTACTACTCATAAATGAAGTACTCTGATTAGAAACACTTCTCAAAGAAGTATAAGTGCTTTGTGGTGTTTTATTGAAAGGTTAACATACAGAAATGAAGTACTCTGATTAGAAACACTTCTCATAGAAGCATAAATGTTTGTGGTGTTTTCTTGAATGGTTAACCTCATAAATGAAGTACTCTGATTAGAAACACTTCTCAAAGAAGTATAAGTGCATTGTGGTGTTTTCTTGAATGGTTATCGACCATAAATGAAGTATTCTGATTAGAAACACTTCTCAAAGAAGTATATGTGTGCTTTGTGGTGTTTTATTGAAAGGTTATCACACATAAATGAAGTACTCTGATTAGAAACACTTCTCATAGAAGTATAAATGCTTTGTGGTGTTTTCTTGAATGGTTACCCCCATAAATGAAGTACTCTGATTAGAAACACTTCTCAAAGAAGTATAAGTGCTTTGTGGTGTTTTCTTCAATGGTTATCACACATAAATGAAGTACTCTGATTAGAAACACTTCTCATAGAAGTATCAGTGCTTTGTGGTGTTTTCTTGAATGGTTATCACACATAAATGAAGTAATCTGATTAGAAACACTTCTAATAGAAGTATCAGTGCTTTGTGGTGTTTTCTTATATAGTTATCACCCATAAATGAAGTACGTTGATTAGATACACTTCTCATAGAAGCATAAATGCTTTGGGGTGTTTTCTTGATTGGTGACCAGCCATAAAAGAAGTACTGTGATTAGAAACACTTGTCATAGAAGTATAAGTGCTTTGTGGTTTTTTCTTGAGTGTTATCACCCATAAATGAAGTAGTCTGATTAGAACCACTTCTCATAGAAGCATAATGCTTTGTAGTGTTTTCTTGATTGGTTACCAGACATAAATGAAGTACTCTGATTAGAAACATTTCTCAAAGAAGTATAAGTGCTTTGTGGTATTTTCTTGATTGGTTATCACCCATAAATGAAGTACTATGATGAGAAACACTTCCCATAGAAGTATATGTGATTTGTGGTGTTTTAATTAATGTTTATCACACATAAATGCTTTGTGGTTTTTTCTTGATTGGTTATTACCAATAAATGAAGTACTTTGATTAGAAACACTTCTCAAAGAAGCATAAATGCTTTGTGGTGTTTTCTTGATTGGTTACCCCCATAAATGAAGTACTATGATTAGAAACACTTCTCAAAGAAGCATAAATGCTTCGTGGTGTTTTCTTGAATCATTATCACCCATAAATGAAGTACTCTGATTAGAAACACTTCTCATAGAAGCAAAAATGCTTTGTGGTGTTTTTTTGATTGGTTACTACTCATAAATGAAGTACTCTGATTAGAAACACTTCTCAAAGAAGTATAAGTGCTTTGTGGTGTTTTATTGAAAGGTTAACATACAGAAATGAAGTACTCTGATTAGAAACACTTCTCATAGAAGCATAAATGTTTGTGGTGTTTTCTTGAATGGTTAACCTCATAAATGAAGTACTCTGATTAGAAACACTTCTCAAAGAAGTATAAGTGCATTGTGGTGTTTTCTTGAATGGTTATCGACCATAAATGAAGTATTCTGATTAGAAACACTTCTCAAAGAAGTATATGTGTGCTTTGTGGTGTTTTATTGAAAGGTTATCACACATAAATGAAGTACTCTGATTAGAAACACTTCTCATAGAAGTATAAATGCTTTGTGGTGTTTTCTTGAATGGTTACCCCCATAAATGAAGTACTCTGATTAGAAACACTTCTCAAAGAAGTATAAGTGCTTTGTGGTGTTTTCTTCAATGGTTATCACACATAAATGAAGTACTCTGATTAGAAACACTTCTCATAGAAGTATCAGTGCTTTGTGGTGTTTTCTTGAATGGTTATCACACATAAATGAAGTAATCTGATTAGAAACACTTCTAATAGAAGTATCAGTGCTTTGTGGTGTTTTCTTATATAGTTATCACCCATAAATGAAGTACGTTGATTAGATACACTTCTCATAGAAGCATAAATGCTTTGGGGTGTTTTCTTGATTGGTGACCAGCCATAAAAGAAGTACTGTGATTAGAAACACTTGTCATAGAAGTATAAGTGCTTTGTGGTTTTTTCTTGAGTGTTATCACCCATAAATGAAGTAGTCTGATTAGAACCACTTCTCATAGAAGCATAATGCTTTGTAGTGTTTTCTTGATTGGTTACCAGACATAAATGAAGTACTCTGATTAGAAACATTTCTCAAAGAAGTATAAGTGCTTTGTGGTATTTTCTTGATTGGTTATCACCCATAAATGAAGTACTATGATGAGAAACACTTCCCATAGAAGTATATGTGATTTGTGGTGTTTTAATTAATGTTTATCACACATAAATGCTTTGTGGTTTTTTCTTGATTGGTTATTACCAATAAATGAAGTACTTTGATTAGAAACACTTCTCAAAGAAGCATAAATGCTTTGTGGTGTTTTCTTGATTGGTTACCCCCATAAATGAAGTACTATGATTAGAAACACTTCTCAAAGAAGCATAAATGCTTCGTGGTGTTTTCTTGAATCATTATCACCCATAAATGAAGTACTCTGATTAGAAACACTTCTCATAGAAGCAAAAATGCTTTGTGGTGTTTTTTTGATTGGTTACTACTCATAAATGAAGTACTCTGATTAGAAACACTTCTCAAAGAAGTATAAGTGCTTTGTGGTGTTTTATTGAAAGGTTAACATACAGAAATGAAGTACTCTGATTAGAAACACTTCTCATAGAAGCATAAATGTTTGTGGTGTTTTCTTGAATGGTTAACCTCATAAATGAAGTACTCTGATTAGAAACACTTCTCAAAGAAGTATAAGTGCATTGTGGTGTTTTCTTGAATGGTTATCGACCATAAATGAAGTATTCTGATTAGAAACACTTCTCAAAGAAGTATATGTGTGCTTTGTGGTGTTTTATTGAAAGGTTATCACACATAAATGAAGTACTCTGATTAGAAACACTTCTCATAGAAGTATAAATGCTATGTGGTGTTTTCTTGAAGGGTTATCACCCATAAATGAAGTACTATGATTAGAAACACTTCTCATAGAAGCATAAATGCTTTGTGGTGTTTTCTTGATTGGTTACCAGCCATAAATGAAGTACTCTGATTAGAAACACTTCTCAGAGAAGTATAAGTGTTTGTGGTGTTTTCATGAATGGTTATCACCCATAATTGAAGTACTCTGATTAGAAACACTTCTCATAGAAGCATAAATGCTTTGTGGTGTTTTCTTGATTGGTTACCAGCCATAAATGAAGTACTCTGATTAGAAACACTTCTCAGAGAAGTATAAGTGTTTGTGGTGTTTTCATGAATGGTTATCATCCATAATTGAAGTACTCTGATTAGAAACACTTCTGAAAGAAGTATAATTGATTCGTGGTGTTTTCTTGATTGGTTATCACCCATAAATGAAGTACTATGATTAGAAACACTTCTCAAAGAAGCATAAATGCTTTGTGTTTTTTTCTTGAATGGTTATCACCAATAAATGAAGTCCTTTGATTAGAAACACTTCTCAAAGAAGTATATATGCTTTGTGGTGTTTTAATGAATCGTTATCTCCCATAAATGAAGTACTCTGATTAGAAACACTTCTAATAGAAGCATGAATGCTTTGTGGTGTTTTCTTGATTGGTTACCACTCATAAATGAAGTACTCTGATAAGAAACACTTCTCATAGAAGCATGAATGTTTTGTGGTGTTTTCTTGAATGGTTATCACATATAAATGAAGTACTGTGATTAGAAACACTTCTCATAGAAGTATAAGTGCTTTGTGGTGTTTTCTTGAGTGGTTATCACCTATAAATGAAGTACTCTTATTAGAAACACTTCTCATAGAAGCATAAATGCTATGTGGTGTTTTCTTGAAGGGTTATCACCCATAAATGAAGTACTATGATTAGAAACACTTCTCATAGAAGCATAAATGCTTTGTGGTGTTTTCTTGATTGGTTACCAGCCATAAATGAAGTACTCTGATTAGAAACACTTCTCAGAGAAGTATAAGTGTTTGTGGTGTTTTCATGAATGGTTATCACCCATAAATGAAGTACTTTGATTAGAAACATTCTCATAGAAGCAAAAATGTTTGTTGTGTTTTCTTGATTGGATACCAGTCATAAATGAGGTACTCTGATTAGAACCACTTCTCATAGAAGTATAAGTACTTTGTGGTGTTTTCTTGAATGGTTATCACCCATAAATGAAGTACTTTGATTAGAAACACTTCTCATAGAAGCACGAATGCTTTGTGGTGTTTTCTTGATTGGTTACCACTCACAAATGAAGTAGTCTGATTAGAAACACTTCTTAGAGAAGTATAAGTGCTTTGTGGTGTTTTCTTAATTGGTTACCACTCATAAATGAAGTACTCTGATTAGAAACACTTCTCATAGATGCATAAATGCTTTGTGGTGTTTTCTTGATTGGTTACCACTCATAAATGAAGTACATTGATTAGAAACACTTCTCATTGAAGTATAAGTTCTTTGTGGTGTTTTCTTGAATGGTTATCACATATAAATGAAGTACTGTGATTAGAAACACTTCTCATAGAAGTATAAGTGCTTTGTGGTGTTTTCTTGAGTGGTTATCACCCATAAATGAAGTAGTCTTATTAGAAACACTTCTCATAGAAGCATAAATGCTTTGTGGTGTTTTCTTGATTGGTTACCAACCATAAATGAAGTACTTTGATTAGAAACACTTCTCATAGAAGCATAAATGCTTTGTGGTGTTTTCTTGATTGGTTACCAGCCATAAATGAAGTACTCTGATTAGAAAAACTTCTCAAAGAAGTATAAGTGCATTGTGGTGTTTTCTTGAATGGTTATCGACCATAAATGAAGTATTCTGATTAGAAACACTTCTCAAAGAAGTATATGTGTGCTTTGTGGTGTTTTATTGAAAGGTTATCACACATAAATGAAGTACTCTGATTAGAAACACTTCTCATAGAAGTATAAATGCTATGTGGTGTTTTCTTGAAGGGTTATCACCCATAAATGAAGTACTATGATTAGAAACACTTCTCATAGAAGCATAAATGCTTTGTGGTGTTTTCTTGATTGGTTACCAGCCATAAATGAAGTACTCTGATTAGAAACACTTCTCAGAGAAGTATAAGTGTTTGTGGTGTTTTCATGAATGGTTATCACCCATAATTGAAGTACTCTGATTAGAAACACTTCTCATAGAAGCACGAATGCTTTGTGGTGTTTTCTTGATTGGTTACCACTCACAAATGAAGTAGTCTGATTAGAAACACTTCTTAGAGAAGTATAAGTGCTTTGTGGTGTTTTCTTAATTGGTTACCACTCATAAATGAAGTACTCTGATTAGAAACACTTCTCATAGATGCATAAATGCTTTGTGGTGTTTTCTTGATTGGTTACCACTCATAAATGAAGTACATTGATTAGAAACACTTCTCATTGAAGTATAAGTTCTTTGTGGTGTTTTCTTGAATGGTTATCACATATAAATGAAGTACTGTGATTAGAAACACTTCTCATAGAAGTATAAGTGCTTTGTGGTGTTTTCTTGAGTGGTTATCACCCATAAATGAAGTAGTCTTATTAGAAACACTTCTCATAGAAGCATAAATGCTTTGTGGTGTTTTCTTGATTGGTTACCAACCATAAATGAAGTACTTTGATTAGAAACACTTCTCATAGAAGCATAAATGCTTTGTGGTGTTTTCTTGATTGGTTACCAGCCATAAATGAAGTACTCTGATTAGAAAAACTTCTCAAAGAAGTATAAGTGCATTGTGGTGTTTTCTTGAATGGTTATCGACCATAAATGAAGTATTCTGATTAGAAACACTTCTCAAAGAAGTATATGTGTGCTTTGTGGTGTTTTATTGAAAGGTTATCACACATAAATGAAGTACTCTGATTAGAAACACTTCTCATAGAAGTATAAATGCTATGTGGTGTTTTCTTGAAGGGTTATCACCCATAAATGAAGTACTATGATTAGAAACACTTCTCATAGAAGCATAAATGCTTTGTGGTGTTTTCTTGATTGGTTACCAGCCATAAATGAAGTACTCTGATTAGAAACACTTCTCAGAGAAGTATAAGTGTTTGTGGTGTTTTCATGAATGGTTATCACCCATAATTGAAGTACTCTGATTAGAAACACTTCTCATAGAAGCATAAATGCTTTGTGGTGTTTTCTTGATTGGTTACCAGCCATAAATGAAGTACTCTGATTAGAAACACTTCTCAGAGAAGTATAAGTGTTTGTGGTGTTTTCATGAATGGTTATCACCCATAATTGAAGTACTCTGATTAGAAACACTTCTGAAAGAAGTATAATTGATTCGTGGTGTTTTCTTGATTGGTTATCACCCATAAATGAAGTACTATGATTAGAAACACTTCTCAAAGAAGCATAAATGCTTTGTGTTTTTTTCTTGAATGGTTATCACCAATAAATGAAGTCCTTTGATTAGAAACACTTCTCAAAGAAGTATATATGCTTTGTGGTGTTTTAATGAATCGTTATCTCCCATAAATGAAGTACTCTGATTAGAAACACTTCTAATAGAAGCATGAATGCTTTGTGGTGTTTTCTTGATTGGTTACCACTCATAAATGAAGTACTCTGATAAGAAACACTTCTCATAGAAGCATGAATGTTTTGTGGTGTTTTCTTGAATGGTTATCACATATAAATGAAGTACTGTGATTAGAAACACTTCTCATAGAAGTATAAGTGCTTTGTGGTGTTTTCTTGAGTGGTTATCACCTATAAATGAAGTACTCTTATTAGAAACACTTCTCATAGAAGCATAAATGCTATGTGGTGTTTTCTTGAAGGGTTATCACCCATAAATGAAGTACTATGATTAGAAACACTTCTCATAGAAGCATAAATGCTTTGTGGTGTTTTCTTGATTGGTTACCAGCCATAAATGAAGTACTCTTATTAGAAACACTTCTCAGAGAAGTATAAGTGTTTGTGGTGTTTTCATGAATGGTTATCACCCATAAATGAAGTACTTTGATTAGAAACATTCTCATAGAAGCATAAATGTTTGTTGTGTTTTCTTGATTGGATACCAGTCATAAATGAGGTACTCTGATTAGAACCACTTCTCATAGAAGTATAAGTACTTTGTGGTGTTTTCTTGAATGGTTATCACCCATAAATGAAGTACTTTGATTAGAAACACTTCTCATAGAAGCACGAATGCTTTGTGGTGTTTTCTTGATTGGTTACCACTCACAAATGAAGTAGTCTGATTAGAAACACTTCTTAGAGAAGTATAAGTGCTTTGTGGTGTTTTCTTAATTGGTTACCACTCATAAATGAAGTACTCTGATTAGAAACACTTCTCATAGATGCATAAATGCTTTGTGGTGTTTTCTTGATTGGTTACCACTCATAAATGAAGTACATTGATTAGAAACACTTCTCATTGAAGTATAAGTTCTTTGTGGTGTTTTCTTGAATGGTTATCACATATAAATGAAGTACTGTGATTAGAAACACTTCTCATAGAAGTATAAGTGCTTTGTGGTGTTTTCTTGAGTGGTTATCACCCATAAATGAAGTAGTCTTATTAGAAACACTTCTCATAGAAGCATAAATGCTTTGTGGTGTTTTCTTGATTGGTTACCAACCATAAATGAAGTACTTTGATTAGAAACACTTCTCATAGAAGCATAAATGCTTTGTGGTGTTTTCTTGATTGGTTACCAGCCATAAATGAAGTACTCTGATTAGAAAAACTTCTCATAGAAGTATAATTGCTTTGTGGTGTTTTCTTCAATGGTTATCACTCATAAATTAAGTACTGTGATTAGAAACACTTCTCATAGAAGCATAAATGCTTTGTGGTGTTTTCTTGATTAGTTACCACCCATAAATGAAGTACTATGATTAGAAACACTTCTCACAGAAGTATATGTGATTTGTGGTGTTTTCTTGAATGTTTATCACACATAAATGAAGTACTTTGATTAGAAACACTTCTCATAGAAGCACGAATGCTTTGTGGTGTTTTCTTGATTGGTTACCACTCACAAATGAAGTAGTCTGATTAGAAACACTTCTTAGAGAAGTATAAGTGCTTTGTGGTGTTTTCTTAATTGGTTACCACTCATAAATGAAGTACTCTGATTAGAAACACTTCTCATAGATGCATAAATGCTTTGTGGTGTTTTCTTGATTGGTTACCACTCATAAATGAAGTACATTGATTAGAAACACTTCTCATTGAAGTATAAGTTCTTTGTGGTGTTTTCTTGAATGGTTATCACATATAAATGAAGTACTGTGATTAGAAACACTTCTCATAGAAGTATAAGTGCTTTGTGGTGTTTTCTTGAGTGGTTATCACCCATAAATGAAGTAGTCTTATTAGAAACACTTCTCATAGAAGCATAAATGCTTTGTGGTGTTTTCTTGATTGGTTACCAACCATAAATGAAGTACTTTGATTAGAAACACTTCTCATTGAAGCATAAATGCTTTGTGGTGTTTTCTTGATTGGTTACCAGCCATAAATGAAGTACTCTGATTAGAAAAACTTCTCATAGAAGTATAATTGCTTTGTGGTGTTTTCTTCAATGGTTATCACTCATAAATTAAGTACTGTGATTAGAAACACTTCTCATAGAAGCATAAATGCTTTGTGGTGTTTTCTTGATTAGTTACCACCCATAAATGAAGTACTATGATTAGAAACACTTCTCATAGAAGTATATGTGATTTGTGGTGTTTTCATGAATGTTTATCACACATAAATGAAGTACTTTGATTAGAAACACTTCTCATAGAAGCACGAATGCTTTGTGGTGTTTTCTTGATTGGTTACCACTCACAAATGAAGTAGTCTGATTAGAAACACTTCTTAGAGAAGTATAAATGCTTTGTGGTGTTTTCTTGATTGGTTACCCCCATAAATGAAGTACTCTTATTAGAAACACTTCTCATAGAAGCATAAATGCTATGTGGTGTTTTCTTGATTGGTTACCAGCCATAAATGAAGTACTATGATTAGAAACACTTCTCATAGAAGCATAAATGCTTTGTGGTGTTTTCTTGATTGGTTACCACTCACAAATGAAGTAGTCTGATTAGAAACACTTCTTAGAGAAGTATAAGTGCTTTGTGGTGTTTTCTTAATTGGTTACCACTCATAAATGAAGTACTCTGATTAGAAACACTTCTCATAGATGCATAAATGCTTTGTGGTGTTTTCTTGATTGGTTACCACTCATAAATGAAGTACATTGATTAGAAACACTTCTCATTGAAGTATAAGTTCTTTGTGGTGTTTTCTTGAATGGTTATCACATATAAATGAAGTACTGTGATTAGAAACACTTCTCATAGAAGTATAAGTGCTTTGTGGTGTTTTCTTGAGTGGTTATCACCCATAAATGAAGTAGTCTTATTAGAAACACTTCTCATAGAAGCATAAATGCTTTGTGGTGTTTTCTTGATTGGTTACCAACCATAAATGAAGTACTTTGATTAGAAACACTTCTCATTGAAGCATAAATGCTTTGTGGTGTTTTCTTGATTGGTTACCAGCCATAAATGAAGTACTCTGATTAGAAAAACTTCTCATAGAAGTATAATTGCTTTGTGGTGTTTTCTTCAATGGTTATCACTCATAAATTAAGTACTGTGATTAGAAACACTTCTCATAGAAGCATAAATGCTTTGTGGTGTTTTCTTGATTAGTTACCACCCATAAATGAAGTACTATGATTAGAAACACTTCTCATAGAAGTATATGTGATTTGTGGTGTTTTCATGAATGTTTATCACACATAAATGAAGTACTTTGATTAGAAACACTTCTCATAGAAGCATAAATGCTTTGTGGTTTTTTCTTGTTTGGTTATTACCAATAAATGAAGTACTTTGATTAGAAACACTTCTCAAAGAAGCATAAATGCTTTGTGGTGTTTTCTTGATTGGTTACCCCCATAAATGAAGTACTCTGATTAGAAACACTTCTCAAAGAAGCATAAATGCTTCGTGGTGATTTCTTGAATAATTATCACCCATAAATGAAGTACTCTGATTAGAAACACTTCTCATAGAAGCATAAATGCTTTGTGGTGTTTTCTTGATTGGTTACCAGCCATAAATGAAGTACTATGATTAGAAACACTTCGCAGAGAAGTATAAGTGTTTGTGGTGTTTTCATGAATGGTTATCACCCATAAATGAAGTACTCTGATTAGAAACACTTCTGAAAGAAGTATAATTGATTCGTGGTGTTTTCTTGATTGGTTATCACCCATAAATGAATTACTATGATTAGAAACACTTCTCAAAGAAGCATAAATGCTTTGTGTTTTTTTCTTGAATGGTTATCACCAATAAATTAAGTACTTTGATTAGAAACACTTCTCAAAGAAGTATATATGCTTTGTGGTGTTTTAATGAATCGTTATCACCCATAAATGAAGTACTCTGATTAGAAACACTTCTAACAGAAGCATGAATGCTTTGTGGTTTTTTCTTTTTTGGTTATTACCAATAAATGAAGTACTTTGATTAGAAACACTTCTCAAAGAAGCATAAATGCTTTGTGGTGTTTTCTTGATTGGTTACCCCCATAAATGAAGTACTATGATTAGAAACACTTCTCAAAGAAGCATAAATGCTTCGTGGTGTTTTCTTGAATCATTATCACCCATAAATGAAGTACTCTGATTAGAAACACTTCTCATAGAAGCATAAATGCTTTGTGGTGTTTTTTTGATTGGTTACTACTCATAAATGAAGTACTCTGATTAGAAACACTTCTCAAAGAAGTATAAGTGCTTTGTGGTGTTTTATTGAAAGGTTAACATACAGAAATGAAGTACTCTGATTAGAAACACTTCTCATAGAAGCATAAATGTTTGTGGTGTTTTCTTGAATGGTTAACCTCATAAATGAAGTACTCTGATTAGAAACACTTCTCAAAGAAGTATAAGTGCATTGTGGTGTTTTCTTGAATGGTTATCGACCATAAATGAAGTATTCTGATTAGAAACACTTCTCAAAGAAGTATATGTGTGCTTTGTGGTGTTTTATTGAAAGGTTATCACACATAAATGAAGTACTCTGATTAGAAACACTTCTCATAGAAGTATAAATGCTTTGTGGTGTTTTCTTGAATGGTTACCCCCATAAATGAAGTACTCTGATTAGAAACACTTCTCAAAGAAGTATAAGTGCTTTGTGGTGTTTTCTTCAATGGTTATCACACATAAATGAAGTACTCTGATTAGAAACACTTCTCATAGAAGTATCAGTGCTTTGTGGTGTTTTCTTGAATGGTTATCACACATAAATGAAGTAATCTGATTAGAAACACTTCTAATAGAAGTATCAGTGCTTTGTGGTGTTTTCTTATATAGTTATCACCCATAAATGAAGTACGTTGATTAGATACACTTCTCATAGAAGCATAAATGCTTTGGGGTGTTTTCTTGATTGGTGACCAGCCATAAAAGAAGTACTGTGATTAGAAACACTTGTCATAGAAGTATAAGTGCTTTGTGGTTTTTTCTTGAGTGTTATCACCCATAAATGAAGTAGTCTGATTAGAACCACTTCTCATAGAAGCATAATGCTTTGTAGTGTTTTCTTGATTGGTTACCAGACATAAATGAAGTACTCTGATTAGAAACATTTCTCAAAGAAGTATAAGTGCTTTGTGGTATTTTCTTGATTGGTTATCACCCATAAATGAAGTACTATGATGAGAAACACTTCCCATAGAAGTATATGTGATTTGTGGTGTTTTAATTAATGTTTATCACACATAAATGCTTTGTGGTTTTTTCTTGATTGGTTATTACCAATAAATGAAGTACTTTGATTAGAAACACTTCTCAAAGAAGCATAAATGCTTTGTGGTGTTTTCTTGATTGGTTACCCCCATAAATGAAGTACTCTGATTAGAAACACTTCTCAAAGAAGCATAAATGCTTCGTGGAGTTTTCTTGAATCATTATCACCCATAAATGAAGTACTCTGATTAGAAACACTTCTCATAGAAGCATAAATGCTTTGTGGTGTTTTCTTGATTGGTTACCAGCCATAAATGAAGTACTCTGATTAGAAGCACTTCTCAGAGAAGTATAAGTGTTTGTGGTGTTTTCATGAATGGTTATCACCCATAAATGAAGTACTCTGATTAGAAACACTTCTGAAAGAAGTATAATTGATTCGTGGTGTTTTCTTGATTGGTTATCACCCATAAATGAAGTACTATGATTAGAAACACTTCTCAAAGAAGCATAAATGCTTTGTGTTTTTTTCTTGAATGGTTATAACCAATAAATGAAGTACTTTGATTAGAAACACTTCCCAAAGAAGTATATATGCTTTGTGGTATTTTAATGAATCGTTATCTCCCATAAATGAAGTACTCTGATTAGAAACACTTCTAATAGAAGCATGAATGCTTTGTGGTGTTATCTTGATTGGTTACCACTCATAAATGAAGTACTCTGATAAGAAACACTTCTCATAGAAGCATAAATGCTTTCTGGTGTTTTCTTGAATGGTTATCACATATAAATGAAGTACTGTGATTAGAAACACTTCTCATAGAAGTATAAGTGCTTTGTGGGGTTTTCTTGAGTGGTTATCACCCATAAATGAAGTACTCTTATTAGAAACACTTCTCATAGAAGCATAAATGCTTTGTGGTGTTTTCTTGATTGGTTACCAGCCATAAATGAAGTACTGTGATTAGAAACACTTCTCATAGAAGTATAACTGTTTGTGGTGTTTTAATGAATGGTTATCACCCATAAATGAATTACTCTGATTAGAAACACTTCTCATAGAAGCATAAATGCTTTGTGGTTTTTTCTTGATTGGTTATTACCAATAAATGAAGTACTTTGATTAGAAACACTTCTCAAAGAAACATAAATGCTTTGTGGTGTTTTCTGGATTGGTTACCCCATAAATGAAGTACTCTGATTAGAAACACTTCTCAAAGAAGCATAAATGCTTCGTGGTGTTTTCTTGAATCATTATCACCCATAAATGAAGTACTCTGATTAGAAACACTTCTCAGAGAAGCATAAATGCTTTGTGGTGTTTTCTTGATTGGTTACCAGCCATAAATGAAGTACTCTGATTGGAAACACTTCTCAGAGAAGTATAAGTGTTTGTGGTGTTTTCATGAATGGTTATCACCCATAAATGAAGTACTCTGATTAGAAACACTTCTGAAAGAAGTATAATTGATTCGTGGTGTTTTCTTGATTGGTTATCACCCATAAATGAAGTTCTATGATTAGAAACACTTCTCAAAGAAGCATAAATGCTTTGTGTTTTTTTCTTGAATGGTTATCACCAATAAATGAAGTACTTTGATTAGAAGCACTTCTCAAAGAAGTATATATGCTTTGTGGTGTTTTAATGAATCGTTATCTCCCATAAATGAAGTACTCTGATTAGAAACACTTCTAATAGAAGCATGAATGCTTTGTGGTGTTTTCTTGATTGGTTACCACTCATAAATGAAGTACTCCGATAAGAAACACTTCTCATAGAAGCATAAATGCTTTGTGGTGTTTTCTTGAATGGTTATCACATATAAATGAAGTACTGTGATTAGAAACACTTCTCATAGAAGTATAAGTGCTTTGTGGTGTTTTCTTGATTGGTTACCAGCCATAAATGAAGTACTCTGATTTGAAACACTTCTCATAGAAGCATAAATGCTTTGTGGTGTTTTCTTGATTGGTTACCAGCCATAAATGAAGTACTCTGATTAGAAAAACTTCTCATATAAGTATAATTGCTTTGTGGTATTTTCTTCAATGGTTATCACTCATAAATTAAGTACTGTGATTAGAAACACTTCTCATAGAAGCATAAATGCTTTGTGGTTTTTTCTTGATTGGTTATTACCAATAAATGAAGTACTATGATTAGAAACACTTCTCAAAGAAGCATAAATGCTTTGTGGTGTTTTCTTGATTGGTTACCCCATAAATGAAGTACTCTGATTAGAAACACTTCTCAAAGAAGCATAAATGCTTCGTGGTGTTTTCTTGAATCATTATCACCCATAAATGAAGTACTCTGATTAGAAACACTTCTCATAGAAGCATAAATGCTTTGTGGTGTTTTCTTGATTGGTTACCAGCCATAAATGAAGTACTCTGATTAGAAACACTTCTCAGAGAAGTATAAGTGTTTGTGGTGTTTTCATGATGGTTATCACCCATAATTGAAGTACTCTGATTAGAAACACTTCTGAAAGAAGTATAATTGATTCGTGGTGTTTTCTTGATTGGTTATCACCCATAAATGAAGTACTATGATTAGAAACACTTCTCAAAGAAGCATAAATGCTTTGTGTTTTTTTCTTTAATGGTTATCACCAATAAATGAAGTCCTTTGATTAGAAACACTTCTCAAAGAAGTATATATGCTTTGTGGT
The DNA here is from genome assembly GCA_964058865.1 of Eleocharis quinqueflora. Classification (NCBI taxonomy): domain Eukaryota; kingdom Viridiplantae; phylum Streptophyta; class Magnoliopsida; order Poales; family Cyperaceae; genus Eleocharis; species Eleocharis quinqueflora. The sequence goes on from CAXKVX010000527.1 coordinate 348,276, forward strand.
GTTTTAATGAATCGTTATCTCCCATAAATGAAGTACTCTGATTAGAAACACTTCTAATAGAAGCATGAATGCTTTGTGGTGTTTTCTTGATTGGTTACCACTCATAAATGAAGTACTCTGATAAGAAACACTTCTCATAGAAGCATGAATGTTTTGTGGTGTTTTCTTGAATGGTTATCACATATAAATGAAGTACTGTGATTAGAAACACTTCTCATAGAAGTATAAGTGCTTTGTGGTGTTTTCTTGAGTGGTTATCACCCATAAATGAAGTACTCTTATTAGAAACACTTCTCATAGAAGCATAAATGCTATGTGGTGTTTTCTTGAAGGGTTATCACCCATAAATGAAGTACTATGATTAGAAACACTTCTCATAGAAGCATAAATGCTTTGTGGTGTTTTCTTGATTGGTTACCAGCCATAAATGAAGTACTCTGATTAGAAACACTTCTCAGAGAAGTATAAGTGTTTGTGGTGTTTTCATGAATGGTTATCACCCATAATTGAAGTACTCTGATTAGAAACACTTCTCATAGAAGCATAAATGCTTTGTGGTGTTTTCTTGATTGGTTACCAGCCATAAATGAAGTACTCTGATTAGAAACACTTCTCAGAGAAGTATAAGTGTTTGTGGTGTTTTCATGAATGGTTATCACCCATAATTGAAGTACTCTGATTAAAAACACTTCTGAAAGAAGTATAATTGATTCGTGGTGTTTTCTTGATTGGTTATCACCCATAAATGAAGTACTATGATTAGAAACACTTCTCAAAGAAGCATAAATGCTTTGTGTTTTTTTCTCGAATGGTTATCACCAATAAATGAAGTCCTTTGATTAGAAACACTTCTCAAAGAAGTATATATGCTTTGTGGTGTTTTAATGAATCGTTATCTCCCATAAATGAAGTACTCTGATTAGAAACACTTCTAATAGAAGCATGAATGCTTTGTGGTGTTTTCTTGATTGGTTACCACTCATAAATGAAGTACTCTGATAAGAAACACTTCTCATAGAAGCATAAATGCTTTGTGGTGTTTTCTTGAATGGTTATCACATATAAATGAAATACTGTGATTAGAAACACTTCTCATAGAAGTATAAGTGCTTTGTGGTGTTTTCTTGAGTGGTTATCACCCATAAATGAAGTACTCTTATTAGAAACACTTCTCATAGAAGCATAAATGCTATGTGGTGTTTTCTTGAAGGGTTATCACCCATAAATGAAGTACTATGATTAGAAACACTTCTCATAGAAGCATAAATGCTTTGTGGTGTTTTCTTGATTGGTTACCAGCCATAAATGAAGTACTCTGATTAGAAACACTTCTCAGAGAAGTATAAGTGTTTGTGGTGTTTTCATGAATGGTTATCACCCATAATTGAAG